>CM053603.1:137737237-137831151 GCA_028646535.1 Procyon lotor
TATGCAGCCATCAAGAGAAACAAAATCTGGCCATTTGCAATGACGTGGATGGAACTGGAGGGTATTATGCTAAGCAAAATAAGTCAGTCAGAGAAAGACAATTATCACATAATCTCTCTGATATGAAGAATTTGAGAGGCAAGAAGGGAGTTTGGGGGGGGTGTGAGGGAGAGAAATGAAACAGGAGGGGATGGGGAGGGAGACAAACCATAAGAGACTCCTAGACTCACGAAACAAACTGAGGGTGGCTAGGAGGTGGGGGGGTTAGGGATAGGGTGGCTGGGTTGTGGACATTGGGGAGGGTATGTGCTGTTAAGTGCTGTGAAATGTGTAAGCCTGATGATTCACAGACATGTACCCCGGGGCAAATAATACATTATATGTTAATAAAAATTAATTTAAAAAAAAAGAACAATTTCCATTAAGAAATAAAATATATTGCCAATTAAGGGAAATGATCCATATCATTTATAATAAAAATATGCAAAATAGGATACAACAAAATAACATCTTTCACTTTTATTTACAAATGACATTTCATGGGGCACCTGGGTGGCTCAGTGGTTTAAAGCCTCTGCCTTCGGCTCAGGTCATGATCCCAGGGTCCTGGGGTCGAGCCCCACATCGGGCTCCCTGCTCAGCAGGGAGCCTGCTTCTCCCTCTCTCAGCCTGCCTCTCTGCCTATTGTGATCTCTCTCTCTCTGTCAAATAAATAAATAAAATCTTTAAAAAAAAATGACATTTCATGCTGAAAAAAATTGCATTATTATTGAAACTCTTAGGAGACACCAATTTAGTAATGTGTATCAGAAGGTAAACATATTCATGGCCTTTCAATCAGCATTACAACTACTAGAAATCTAGTCTATGGAAATTATCACAAGGAATTAGAATGTTTATGGCACTACACAGGGGTGGAAACTTTAAAGCAAAGTAAATGTTTAATAAACAAGGAGGAAACCTAAGGGTCATTATTAAATAATATTAAGGAAATATTAAAAGTCATTCTCAAATTATTAAATGTTACATGAAATAATAAGTGAAAAAAGTAAAATATAATGTTTAAACAGCAGGATTCAAAACACATATTCATATATATTTTCATATATGTAAATGTTATGAAGTTAAAGGCTGGAAAAGAAAAACTGCCATCAACTATTTTCAGTGTTTGACTATCTGTTATTTTCACTGAATTTTTTATATCTTTATGTTTCTAATATGCTATGGTACACATGTATCACATTTATAATCATAAAAATTTAATCAAATTATTTTAAAGCCTTTATTAAAGGTATAGTCTGAACTTAATACCTAGTTATCAACTTTGGAAAAATTGATAAAATACCACATTTTTCAGTACAAGAAAGAAAAGACTTAGTCTAAAGAAATAGAAACACAAAGTTTAGACATTTTCTATATGAACTAACAATGCTTTTTGTATTTTTTATTACAATTTATGTTACCTGCATGTCTAGGAATAATGAAGTGCATAGTCAAAAGGTGGCTGAATGTTACTAAGTTATTTTACAAAGACTACATTTCTAATTTTTTTAAAAATCCAATTTTGTGGAAAAAAAAAAACCTAAGGTGTTGTTAAACAGACAAAAGCAAGCCCATGAAAAAAATGCATATAGTATAAAATATTTTAAATGCTATATAATAATTTCACATAGTCATATATATGTAATTACCATATAATTGCATTTAAAAGATGTGGAAAATGCACACCAAATTACTAACAGGGGTCATCTCTACAGAAGGAAGTGAGTGACTAGGTCTGAGGTCAGAGGTGAACAAGTGGCAGTTACCTGAGTTGTAGCAAGTATTATGTACCCACTAAGTACTGCCAATACACACTAAACTGAAAACCACCATTATAATGAATTAATATCAGATATTTTAAATGTTTTTTGAGGGGCACCTTGGTGACTCAGTCAGTTAAAGTCTAACTCTTGATTTCAGCTCAGGTCATGATCTCAAAGTTATGAGATTGAGCACCACATCAGGCTCCACATTGGGCATGGAGCCCGCTTGAGTCTTTCTCTGTGCCCCCTTAAAAAAAATTTAAAAATTTTAAAAAATGCTTTTTGAAAAAGGAGCTATGTAATGAATTAACAGATTTAATTAAAGAGATTATAGTCTAACTGCACAGTTACAGTTAAAACAGGAGACAGAAAAGAGTATTAACTTTGGAGGGACACTAGTACATAGTAATTGTCTACTGCAGTCATTCATCTTTGCTAAGGAGAATCCCAGGTTTGTCTGAGTCCTTTCATATAGGGGGGCCATGTCAACCAGTTCTGGCCAAATTTTTGAAAGTAGAAGATTCAGCTGTCATGTTCCTTTGGACTGTTTTCTAAATCCTTCGCCCTTTTTCTTCCCTCGAAGGTGAACAGGTTACCTATAGGTATAGCAGTATTTTGGAACCAGGAGAATAAAAACTATCTGCTAAGGATAGTTTGGAAGAAAAAAATGCAGCTGGCTGGGACATCTTTGATATCATGGGCATAGCATCATTCACAGACCCACCATAGTTTATCTTCTGACTTCAAAAGTAAACTCTTATCTGGTGAAGTTACTGTCATTTTATGCAAGTCAGTGCAATCCTAACCAATACAACAAAAACACACAGGTCCAATTTGGGTCAGATAAAAGGAGTAAAATAAAATGAGATGTGGGAAAAATAGAAGAAATGAGAGATATAAAATGTATGTGGGGCAAACGAGTACAGCTTGGTAAAGATCAGTAAGAGTGACATTCTATTCAGTCTGTGCTTTAGATGCCCTAAATTTAGATCTGAATTTTACTTATTACTCTGTTATAAATGGGCCTGCCAGTATTAGGCTCACACTTGTTCAAGGAACAGTTTTCATATTTCTATTATCCAGGGAGCCAACTGACAGTTTTTCATATAATCAGGCAAAGGCCCTAAATAGTTGTGTTTCTTATTTGTAACACAGCCATACTAATGTATTTATTCTCCCCTAAATACACAGGGAGAAAAGGTTTCAGAAAGAGAAATCACAGGACTTCATCCTATTTAGTGCTAGCCCTTTGAGATCTGAAGTTTCTGGCAGCCTTAGCCATAACCACTGACCTCTTTTCATGCTCACTTAAAAAATTCTGAAAGAGGATGACAAGTCCCATAAAAAAAATCTAGTCCTGTTATTATCCCAGCTCTTTTGCTGAGAAGATGACTCATCCTACCACAACTCAGCTCTGCTTCCCCAGTCAGGAACAGGAACTTTCCCCCAGATAGATACAGATTATTCTCTCGCACTTTGAGTTCTTGATTTCAGATACAGCTGTATTCCAGTGCTGAAAAGCCTTTTCCCACATGGCTACTTGCTTCCTATTACAAAGGTGGGCTCATTCAATATGCTTTCTTTGTGTAACACTGCCCATTGATGGCGGTGATTTCACACCTACCCTGGGGCCAGCAGTGTATTCATTTCCAAAGAAAGCTCTGCCACTTGTTTTTCCCTTTCTTATAACAAGAGCAACAACTCCAGCTTTTGGCATGCAACCCAAAATAACAGTACTTACTGTTAGACCTGTGCCAACTTTCTACAGCCTTGTCTGTTTCGTGCTTCCACCTCTGGGATAGTGAATTAAAGAAATAATTTTCAGTAACATTTATACCTACAGTCGGAGCATCAGGAATCCACAACTAAATATGTAGTGGGAATTTGTTGTCGTTCAACAAGATTTAAAAGTACAAATAAAAATAGCCCGCTAAAGTAGTATCTCTTCACTTCATTTCCTGACCTCTCCAGTACTATAGCATTAAATTTTGTCCCTTCCAATGTCTAGGGTCACAGCCCTTTTTCTAAGCCATAGTACATCTCTTTTGTAGCTTCTGTGATAACGTCCCCAGAGCACTTTATGTAATTCTAGCTAGTGAAGTTGAATATGCTCTGGATTTGCTGGATAAATGGCTAATTTGTACCCCTTTCATTTATATAATAATGTGCATATTTTCTTCCATAAGGGTCAAAGGATTTTACACTTTCCTAATAAAGACCCTAGAAGATAACCATTCTCTAAGTTGTTTCTATTTTCTTGATGGGAAAGCAGAAGCATAAAAGGCTTTGATTTTTCAACCTAAGTGTAATGCTCCAACTGAGCACATTTCCCTTCAGAGACAGTGAATGGTCCTTTTGATATTTACAAGAGCTCTATAATTCTCAGAGAATTAAGTTGAAAGGGGGAATGGAAATATGGCGCCTTGAATGTAGAGCACTGGTTTTTAAGTGTTCTTTGCTTTTCTTCTGTTATTAACCGTGTATGCTTTGCTCTCCAATTTCAAGAGAAACTGTGCCAGTTCACAGAAGGCTGAAAATGTCTTAGAAAATGGCAATGAGTACTTATAAAATTAAGATGTTTCCATCCACAAGTATATCTATCCTTTGTGATGACTCACTGATCGGTGCAGGTGGGCACTTGATTAACAATACACTTCCCTTAAGTATGACTTGTAGCAGGCAGGAGCAGCCTTCCTCCATTGGTATAAATAAGCAAGGTTTCCTCTATGTTCATTTCTCTTAGTCTTAAGAAGTATCTGGAACACCTGGCATAGTCCAGGGATATTTTGTCATTTTGCTTCTGATATGAGGGAGCCCTACAAGAATAATATCGACTAATCCTATTAAAAAACCAATTAGCTTCTGTTCCTGAGGAGTATTTCAGTCACCACGGATAAGCACAGAATAATTTCATATCATGGTAGCGTGATGTGAAATGTGAAATAAATAATAATCAGTTAGTAGGTTACAAACAACTCTTCCCTTCCCTTTCTACTTTAAAAACTTCTGTATCTCCAAACTTTAACTCTGACAAAAAAAAAAAAAACCTTCATATTTTAGTCTATAGAGGCAAATAGTATATTTTTATCTCTTGATCTTTTCTCCAAAACATTAATCAATGTTAAGACAATATAAAAATTATTAGTTGGTAACCTATTTTTCCCTCAGTACAGTAACTAAACCTGACCATGAGTTTTAGATACATTTATCTTACATAAAAATTTACTCTGAGAGGGAGAGAAGGCTGGTTCACATTTTCTACAACTTATTGTTCAATATTGTTCACTTTATTATTTATTCACACTGGTACATATGAAAATTAGTTTCAGAATAGCTAATATGTAATCCCTGCAAGAAAAAATACCAATTACCATACAGTGTTTATATAAAATTCTTTTTGCTTTTAGCTTCATGATCTCCTGTTTTTAAAAACTGGCCAGCTCCTTTTCTTTCTACCTCTTTCATTGAGGCTATATTCCCATCACAATCTGTAGTTCATCCAAGAATTTCCCAGCATATATATATATGCATAGAGCTTACAATGAAAAATTTTGACAAGATTCATAGAATCATATGTCCACTAACCCAGTTTCATACAGAACAGTTCCATCACCCCACAATCTCCTTATGTGCCCCTTTATAGTCAACCATTACCCTCTCCCTAACTTGGCAATCACTAAATTGTTTATTCTTCTCCAGGTTTATTATAGACAAATTGTAAAATAAAGTATATGGTGTAATGATTTGATATACATATACACAGTGAAAGGAATCCCTCCATCAAGTTAATTAACACATCAATCACCTCATGTATTTACCTTTTTTCCCAACAAGAACATTTAAATTCAACTCTCATCAAATTTCAATTGCATTTAAATTAAAAAAAAGTGATTAAAATGGACTTGGATAAAAATTAGAATTTTAGTTTGTGGAAAATACAGTCTTAGTGCACTATAATTAAACTTTAAATTTAAAAAAATTTTCAATTGCATGATGTATTATCAACTATAGACACCATGTTATAAATTTGATCCTCAGATCTTATTTAATAACTGAGAGTTTGTACCTTTTTACCAACATCTCCATATTTCTTGACACCCCACTTATCTAGTCTCTGCTTTGGTTTTTATAGATTCCACATACAAATGATACCTTGCAGTATTTGTCTTGCTCTTTTTGGCTTACTTCACTTATTTCATTATTTAGCATAATGGCCCTCAGTCATCCATGTTGTTGTAAATGACAAATTTGCAATCTTTTTAAAGACAGAATAATATTTCATTGAGTGTGTGTGTGTGTGTGTGTGATCTCTATTATCTCTCTTCCTGCCCCTCCAATTATACATATAAATATATATAATTATATACATAATTTTCCTTATCCATTCATCAATTGATGCTTAGCTTGACTCTATACTTTGACTATTGTGAATAATGCTGCTTTTGAAAATGGTAGTACAGTTATTGCTTCAGGATTATGATTTTGCTTCCTTTGGATATACACTCAAAAGTTCAAGTACTGGATCATCTGGCAACTTTATTTTTTATTTCTTGAGGAAACTCCATACAATTTTCCAGAGTAGCTGTAGCAGTTTACATTACTACCAACAGTATACAACAGAGTTCCCTTTTCTCCACATCCTCACCAACATTTATTATCTCTTGCTTTCTTGATAACAGTCATCCTAACAGATGGAAGGTAATATTTCATCGTGCTTTTGATTTTCATTTTCCTGATTAATGATGTTGAACACTTTTTCATGTAAATGTTGTCAATTTGTATGTCTTCTTTAGGAAAATGTCTACTTGGGTCCTTTGTCCATTTTTTAATGGGGTTCTGTGTTTTGTTGTTTGTTTTATTTTTTTGCTATTGAGTTGTATGCATTATTCATGTATTTTGGATATTAACCCCTTATCAGATATGTTGTTTGCAATTCTGTCATACCAGAGGTTGTCTTTTTTATTTTTTTGATGATTTTCTTTGCTATGCAGAAGCTTTTCAGTTTAATGTAGTTCCACTTACTTATTTTTGCTTTTACCACCTTTGCTTTTGGTGTCACCTCCAAAAAAAAGAAAAAAGAAAGAAAGAAAGAAACACTGCCAAGACCAACATCAAAGGGCTTGTCCCCTCTTTTCTTCTAGGAGTTTTACAGATTCAGGTCTTACATTCAAGCCTTTGAGTCATTTTAAGTTAGTTTTTGTATATCGTATAAAAGAAGGGTCCAATTTTATTCTTTTGCATGTGTCTATCCAGTTTTCTCAATACCATTAAAGAGACTGTCTTTTCCTCATTATATATTATTGGATCCTTAATTGAAAATTAATTGACTATATAAGCATAGGTTTATTTGTTGGCTCTCTATTCTGTTCTGTTAATCTTTGGGTCTCTTTTTATGCCAATACCATACTGTTCTGCTTACTATTGCCTTGTAATACAGCTTGAAATCAGGAAATGTGATACTTCCAGCTTAGTTCTTCTTTTCCAAGATTGTTGTGGCTATCTGGGGTTTTCTGTGGTTCCATACAAGTTTTAGAATTATTTCTAAGAAAAATGCCATTGGACTTTTGACAAGGGTTACACTGAATTTTAGATCACTTTGAGTAGCACAGACATTTTAACACTATTCTAATTTCTGAACATAGGATATCTTTCCATTTATTCGTGTCTTCTTCAATTTTCTCTCATCAATGTCTTATAGTTTTTAGCATATAGATCTTTTACTCCCTTGATTAAATTTATTTCTAAATTTATTCTTTTTAATGCTATTATAAATGTGATATGTTTAAATTTCTCTTTGATAGTTAGATGTTGGTATATAAAAAACACAACTAATTTTTGTATAAAGATTTTGTATCCTACAAATTCACTGAAATCATATATTAGTTTTAGCAGTCTTTTGGTGGAGTCTTTAGGGTTTTCTATATATAACATTACATCATTTGCAAATAAAGACCATTTTGCTTCTTCCTTTCAATTTGGATGACTAGTTTTTCCTGACTAATTACTCTGTCTAGAACTTCTAGTACAATATAGAATAAAAGTGACAAGAATGGGTATCACTATCATGTTCCTGATCTTGGAAAGCTCTTGAGTATGATGTTAGCTGTAGGCTTGTCATACACGGCCTTTATTATGTTGAAATATGTTCCTTCTATAACCACTTTGTTGAGAGTATTCATCATGAAGGATGTTGAATTGTGTGAAATGCTTTTTATCTATTCAAATGATCATATGCTTTTTACTTTTCATTTTCTTAACATGGTATATCATCTCGACTGATTTGCAGATATCAAACCATACTTGCATTCTGAGAATAAATCATACTTGATCATGTTATGATAATTTTCATGTACTGTTGAATTTGGTTTTACTAATATTTTGTTCAAGAGTTTTGCATTTGTGTTCATCTGAGATATTGGCCTATATTTTTCTTCTCCTCCCTCCTCCTCCTCTTCTTCTTCTTCTTCTTCTTCTTCTTCTTCTTCTTCTTCTTCTTCTTCTTCTTCTTCTTCTTCTTCTTCTTATTCCTCTTCTTCTTCCTCTTCCTCTTCCTCTTCCTCTTCCTCTTCCTCTTCTTCTTCTTTTTTTCCTGGTAGTATCCTTGTCTGGGTTTGGTATCCAAGATAATGCTGGCGCAATAAAATAAGTTTGGAAGTGTTTCCTTCAATTCTATTTTTGGAAGAGTTTCATCTTCCAAATAATAGAAGCATCAGGGCTTCTATTAATTCTTCTTTAAATGTTTGAAAGAATTCACTAGTGAAGCCATCTGATCTTGAACTTTCCATTGATTGGTTTTTGAGTACTGGTTCAATCTCCTTACTGGTAAATGGTCCGTTTAAATTTCCTATTTCTTCATGATTCAGCATTTAAATATGTTTCTAGGATATTATTCATATTTTCTAGATCGTCCACTTTGTTGGCATATAATTATTCATATTGGTCTCACAATCTTTTGCATTTCTGTGGTATCAGTTGTAATGTCTGCTTTTCATACATAATACTTGTGTCCTCTCTTTTTCTTGGGGAGTCTAGCTAATAGCTTCTCTATTTTCTTTATCTTTAAAAATCCAAACTCTTAGATTCATTGAGGTTTTCTATTGTCTTTTTAGTCTCTATTTCACTTATTTCTCCTCTGAACTTGGTTATTTTCTTCTTTCTGCTAACTTTAGGCATAATTTGTTCTTCTAATTCCTTGAAGTGTAAACTTGGGCTGTTAATTTATCTTTCTTTTTTATTTTAGGCATTTATGGCTATAAATTTCTCTTTTAGAACTACTAATTCTGCATCTCTTAAGTTTTGGTATGTAATATTTATATTTTCACAGTTTTCAAGATTTTTTTTATTTCTCTCTCTCTTTTTTTTTTTTTTAGTTGTTTGGGATCACACTGTTTAATTTCCACAAATTTGTGAATTTTTCTAGTTTTTGTCTTTCAGTTATTTTCCAATTTCATACCATTGTGGTTCAAAAAGATGTTTGACATGATTTCAATCTCCAAATTATTGAGAATTCTTTTGTGGTCTAACATGCAATCTATCCTCTAGAATGGTCATGCAGACCTGAAAAGAATGTGTATTTGCTGTATTGATTGGAATGTTCTCTATATGTTTATTAGATACACCTTATCTAAGGTATGACTTAAGTCCAATGTTTTATTAACTTTATGTCTGGATGACCAATCCACTGTGAAAATGAATAAGTTAAATCTCTTACTATTATTGTATTATTGTCTATTTAGCCTTCAGATCTATTAATATTTGCTATATATAGTTAGGTGCTCCTTTGTTGAGTGCATAAATATTTGCAATGGTTATATTTTCTTGATATTTTCTTTATCATTATATAATGAGCTTCTTTGTCTCTTGCTATTATCTCTGGCTTAAACTCTATTTTGTCTGATAAAAGTACAGCTAGTCCTTTTTATGGGTTTTGATTTGCATATCTTTAGTATTTTTTTTTTCATTACTTCACTTTCATTCTATATGTGTTCCTAAAGCTGAGTGTCTTGAAGGCAGCACATAGTTCGTTTGTTCTTTCTTTCTTTTTCTTTCTTTCTTTCTTCCTTTCTTTCTTTCTTTCTTTCTTTCTTTTTCTTTCTTTATTTCCTTTCCTTTCTTTCTTTCCTTTCCTTTCTTTCTTTCTCTTTCTTTTTCTCTTTCTCTCTTTCTTTTTTCCTCTTCCTTCCTCTTTCTTTTCTTTCTTTCTTTCTTTCTTTCTTTCTTTCTTTCTTTCTTTCTTTCTCTCTTTCTTTCTTTCTTTCTTTCCTTTATTATTTCCTTTCCTCGTTTTTCTTTTTTTCTTTCTTTTCTTTCTTTCTTTCCTGTCTCTCTCCCTCTCTCTCTTTCTTTTCCCTATTCAGACTCTGTATTTTTTGATGAGAGAATATTATCTATTTATATTTAAAGAAATTATTGATACGTTTGGACTTACTATAGACATTTATCGATTTTTTTTACTCAGGAGTTTAATGATTCATCAGTTGCATATAACACCCAGTGCTCATTACATCATGTGCCCTTCTTAATGCCCATCACCCACCTTCCCACCCATCTCCCATCCAGCAACTCTCAGTTTGTTTCCTGTAGTTGAGTCTCTTATGGTTTGTCTCCCTTTCTGATTTAATCTTATTTTATTTTTCCCTCCCATCCTCTATGATCCTCTGTTTTGTTTCTTAAATTTCACATATGAGTGAAACCATATAATTGTCTTTCTCTGATTGACTTAGTTTTTTTTGCATAATACCCTCTAGTTCCATCCATACTGTTGTAAATGATAAGATTATTTTGATGGCTGAGCAATATTATATTGTATATATATACCACATCTTCTTTATCCACTCATCTGTTAACAGACATCTGGGCTCTTTTCACATTTTGGCTATTGTGGACTCAGCATCAGGGAAATACAAAGCACAATGTCAATTGTTTTCTGTATTTCCTAGTCCCTGCTAAATTAAAGACTGGTTTTCAGGCAGCGGCTATTAAATATTCAGATAACCTTCTCTTGGGGAAAGACAGGCAGATGGACAATTTTGCTTGTTCAATTCACACTGAGTCCTGTGGGGATAGCACTGAAGAGTGGTTGCAAGCTTGTTAATAACTGCTTCTTTGCACCAGGGATTTTATGAATACAAGCCCTGTTGACTTTCAGATCTAGCTGTTTTGGGAGCCCATCCCTCCAGTGGAAATCTAGTTAGGGAACTAGTTGTAGATTATAAACCCTTTGTTCCTCAGGGAAAAGCTAATAGTTGTGGGTTCCCCCTGTATTGTATAGTACTCTATTGGGGTTGGAGTTCATGGCAAAGTGCGTCTCAGCCTTTCCTACCCATTTTGATCTGGGTATTTTCTCATTTGTCTACTGTTCAAAAGTTACTTAGCTAGTCTGAATCTCTTTCAAAGGGAACTGTTCCACATATAACTATACATTCAATGCATCTATGGAAGAAGTGAAACTCAGAAGCCTCCTCTGTCACCATTTCGGTTAACCCTCTTTGTGTACTTTTTCCTACCCCTATGTTTTTGCTTTATTTTGTTTTTATTTTTGCTTTATAAACGTAAAATACAGACCTTGGGTTTGGTTTCCTTCACTTAGTCAAATACCTGCAATTGCCTATGTATTGTGTGAATCAATAGTTCTTACTTTTTATTGCTGAGTATTATCCATTTTCAGGATGAAGCATAGACTGTTTATCCATAAACATGTTAAAGAACATGTTTGTTTATAGTTACTCAAGATTATGAACTATAGAACTCTTATAAACATTTATGTATAGGTCTTTGTATAAATGAAATAATGCTTAAACAATATTATTGAGCCATAACTCACAAAATGTATAATTTACCATTAAAGTATATAATTCAATAGTATTTAGTATATTCCCAGATATATGTGTTATGTCCAGATTGAGACCCTCCCAAAAGAACCCACAAAAAGGCAGGGTGGATGCAAGAGCATGAGGGTTTATTTCCAGCTAGCTGGGGCTCCCACCAGCACACACGACGCAGTGCAGTGCTAAGGCGAGAAGCCCTGCCTCTCCCCTTTGCAGCATTTTTATGTACGAATATGCAAGCACATATGTCACTACACACATTACTACACACATAGGCGAGTTCCTTATTCTTTATATGGCAATTACCTAAATCTATGCATTTCATTGGTGCATTTGAACAACTCAGGGGCTGGGCGTCACACAGGGAAGCTAAATTCCAGGAATAGTTTTCACACTCATGCCCTTAGGCCTGTCTCTCTCTGGCTCAAGGTGAAGCCTGTCATGGAGGAACGGTAATCTACCTAAAAACTGAACTCCACATTCGCAAGCATTATTAAAATTGAGAACATTTCTATCACCTCAAAAAAGAAATTCTGTACCCTTTAGCAGTTACCTCCCTATCTCTGCACATCCCTCCTCAACCCTAAACAATCACTAATCTTGCCTTTGCTAGGCATTTCACATCAAGAAAATATTCTCTTTAGCTTTGGCTTTCAGTATTTTATTCTGATGTGTCTGTTTAAGGATCTCTTTGCTTTTATTCTACATGGAGTTTGTTGAACATCTGGGGGCATAAGTTATTGTTTTCCATTAAGTTTGGGAAGTTTTCAGCTATTATTTCTTTGAATATTTTCCTGGTCCTTTCTCCCTGTGTTCCACTCTCCTTTCCATTACACATCTGTTGTTGTGCTCTGAACAATGATCCACATTTCTCTGAACCTATGTTTATTTCACTTCATTTTTTCTTCTCTCTGATCTTTATTTTTTTCTTTTTAAATTTAAATTCAATTAGCCAACTTATAGTACATCATTAGTTTCAGATGTAGTGGTCAATAATTTATCAATTGTGTATAATATCCAGTGCTCATCTCTCTGTTCTTTAAAATCTGTAATTGATGAAGTTTTACAATATAAGTGAGGTTCTGAGGTGAGAGGTCCAGAGCCGGTGACCAAGAAAGAATTCTTAAGATATCTCTGGTGCAAAAATGTGACTTTATTAAAGCATGGGGACAGGACCCGTATGCAGAAAGAACTGCTACACTGTGGTCTTGAGGAGTGACTGATTATATACTCAGGAGTTGGGGAGGTGAGGACAAAGGGGGTGTCCAGAAGGACTGCATATGCTAAAGACTCTCAGGATACTGGAGGCCTGGTTATTGTCAAGCCAAGGTTGTTTTTTCCTCTAATGAGGCACAAACATGAAAACAGGAGTTTCCTGGAGGAATGTTACATTCCTCCTATTAACACATATTTGTCAATGCACTTCAGGATTAGAAGAAATTCAATTTTATTTACATGTCCTTCTGCCTCAGCTTCCCTCAATTTTATGGAGGGGAGGGTGATGTTAGGGCTTCAGGAAACTGAGTTATAGGTCTCTGGAAGTTGGGCTATTGATAAGAAAGTTTCTTCCTTGTAAATCACTCGGACATTTGTAAATTGAGGGAGACTCCTACCTGTAGGACTGTGGTCTCTAACAGTTAACCATTTGTTTTTCCTTTACGGCAGTCAGGAATGCCTGAGGAATGTCACACATATCACATGGGGGGTGGGGTAGGGGGGGAGGGTGCCAGCTTCTGCTTTGTCCTCAGCTAGCTTTCTGCTCCCTCATCATAATCTCTATCAATCTACCTCCAAGTTTACGAATTCTTTCTTCTGGCAGTTCAAATAAACTGTTAAGTGCCTCTGGTGAATTTATTTCAATTATTATATTTTCATCTCCAGAATTTTCATTTTTTAAAATAATTTCTATATCTTACTGATTCTCTGATTTGATACTATCATCATATCTTCTTTACATCTTGAACATATTTATCATGTATACTTTGAAGTCTTTTTCAGTTAAATCCAACATCTGGTTGCTCTTACAACCTGTTGCCTGACCTTTTTTACGTGACTAGGTTACTTTCCTGATTCTTTCCATGTCTCACAAATTTTTGTTAGAAACCAGACGTTTTAGACAACATAGGATAGCATCTGTAGGTGTTGGTTTCTCACTTCTGGGGCTCGTTATTATTACTTGCTTGTTTATTTATTTAGTGATTGGCTGGATTATTTTAGTGAAGTCTATTACTAACCCACTCCTCCCACTCATCCCCACCCAATGTTAAGCCTCTGACATTGCTTCTCACACAGCACAGTCTTGGATTTGTCCACAGTCACCCTGGGACAAAAGCTGTTTTGGCTGGACCCTGTTTAACTGTTTCTTTCCCTGACCACCCTAGCTATAAATCTCCACTATTTTCTTACTTATTGCTCTATTGTTTCCAACAATGCCCTTGGGCATAAACTTCTCCACAAACTAAACAAATGAAATTTAGGCTCCTTTGAAGGGATAGTTTCCAGGTTAATGTTTGAGATTAAGTTCTACAACAGGTTCTCTCAAGCAAACTAGCTAGCCTTGTTTAAGATCTCCAAAGAATCTACCACTCTCCTCGCACCTGCCATTTACCATAACCTCAAATCTTTGAGAGCATTCTAGGGCTTAAATTTCTCCACATTGTGTTGTAAATGAAGTTAGTTCCCTTGGGACAGGTTAGAAGCTGTCTTTTTCAATGTCTGTCTTTTTTCCCCCCAGGCAAAGTTTCTGGACCACAGCTCTGAACCTGGCGATTGAGACAGTGATTTGCATCTTTGAATAACACCACCACTTCGGAAGCTAGATGATTGGTGGGGGTGGAGCAATAGCCTTAGATCTTCCAGGCTTGCCTCTTCCAGGATGGAAGAAGAACCATCTTAGAAGCTCCACTTTATAGCAGAGGGCAAGGGAAATCATGCCCCATTATT
Organism: Procyon lotor; assembly: GCA_028646535.1. Taxonomy (NCBI): domain Eukaryota; kingdom Metazoa; phylum Chordata; class Mammalia; order Carnivora; family Procyonidae; genus Procyon; species Procyon lotor. The sequence goes on from CM053603.1 coordinate 137,751,813, forward strand.
CACAGTAATACCATGATAAGGTAGTCTTCTTTCTATGAGAATGACCTGGCTGGAAAGGGAACTCCCACCTGTCCGTTGCAATCTTCTGGGATTTATCTCACCACTGGTAGCTGGTGGTAGGATGAGAAAGGCTGCTGTTCTTTTCATCATGGGAAGATAGCCTTTTAGACTGAAAACTGGAGGAAGAGGGAGCTCTGCGTTCTTGGCTGTACAAGTCTGGAGTGTAGTTTCTGTCATGTTGAGTAGGGATGGGAAAGGAAAAGAATGGGTATTAGTCCAAATACTACAAAATTTCCTATTATTACTGAATTTTTAGTATAGTTTCTTGAATAAATATTTCTTCATTATCTGTATGAATGTTTGGACCATTTCCAGAGATTTTAAATGGTTATTTTAAAAATAATATTAACAAAAACCAAATATGTGGAGAAAAAACAATCCTATAGCACTATACATCTATTAAAATATCTAAAATATATCAAGCTGCCAATATCAAGTGCTGGTAAGGATGAGAAGCAACTAGAACTCCAATCCAGAGCTGCTGGGCATGCAAAATCTAATTCTAATTTACCACATGACCTAGTAATCCTGGCTATTGACCCGAGAAAATCAAAATAAATCAAATCAAAACAAAACTTATGTTTACACAAAAACCTATACAGGACTGTTTATAGTAGTTTTATCAATAATGGCTAAAACTAGAAACATGATAATGGCTAAAATTAGAAACAATCCAAATGTCTCTAAAAAGCTGAATATACAAACTACGTAAATCTTTAAAAAAACCCATCAGTATTAAAAGGGAATGGATTCTTAATATCCACATTAACATTAATGAATCTTAAAGGCATTATGCTGAATATAAGGAGTGTGTTTCAAAGATAATATACTGTATGATTTTTTTAATAGGAAATTTTTTAAAAGACCAAGTTGTATGACAGAGAACAGTGAACAGTGAGTAGTTGCCACTAATTAGGAATGGGGGCCGGTATATAACTGCAATAAAGAAAAAAAAAGAAATTTGGCAGATATTGAAATTGTGTTCTGTAACCTTAGTTTGTTATTAGTTATATGAATGAAAACATATGTACATTCACAAAATTGTACACCAAAAGAAGAGCTTATTTTACTATTTACTTATTTTACTAGCTAAAAATCTGAACTTAAACCTATTCTGAATGGAAGTAATTAGAACTAAAATTATATATTTCAACCCAAGAAATATTTGCCAAGAAATATTTACCTGAGGACTTCAAGGAAAGAATGCCATCATCACAGTAACATCCAAGGCTAATGCCTTACACATTTTTTAACATAGCATTCCTGTTTAAACAATTTTCATTTTTATTGATCTGACATAGAATGAGATATATATTAAAACAGAAATTCTCCATTTTTTGCCTAAGTAAAAGTTTTGTCTCATCAATACTCATTGATTTTATTCATTTTTGTGGAATACATCCTCTGGATGTGCAATTTTGATTTTTTGCATCTTGATTTTTTGCATATGTATTTAAAATACATATTCTTTAAAAAATTTTTCTTGATATCTTGAATTTAGTGCCATTTATACAAAAAATCTTGTTTTGTACACCTGGTACTTTAAAAATTCATTGAGAAATACCTCACCAAGGTCAAAGCTTTTGCACAGCAAAGGAAACAGTTGACGAAACGAAAACAGCTTACAGAATGGGAGAAGATATTTGTAAATGACACATCAGATAAAGGGCTAATATCCAAGATCTATAAAGAATTAATTAAACTCAATACCCAAAGAACAAATAATCCAGTCAAGAAATGGGCAGAGACATGAATAGACTTTTCTCCAAAGAAGACATATAAGTGGCCAATAGACATATGAAAAAATTTCAACATCACTAGGATCAGGGAAATATCAAATCCAAACCACAATGAGATACTACCTCACACTGATCAGAATGGCTAAAATGAACAAGTCATTGTTCATTCACACCAAGATGTTGGCGTGGATACAGAGAAAGTGGAACCCTCCTACACTCTTCGTGGGAATGTTAGTTACTACAGACACTCTGGAAACTGTGGACATTCCTTAGAAAATTAAAAATATAGCTATCTTATGAGCCACCAATTGCACTACTAGATATTTACCCAAAGAATACAAATGTCATGATCCAAATGGGCACTTGCACCCCAGTGTTTATAGCAACAATGTCTACAATAGCCAAACTATGAAAAAAAAAAAAAAAAAAAAAAAAAAAAAAAAAAAAAAACAAAAAAAAAAAAAAAAAAAAACAATAGCCAAACTATGGAAAGAGTCAGATGGCCATCAACAAACAAATAAATAAAGAGGATGTGGTATAAATACACAATGGAAGAGTATTTGGCCATCAAAAAGGATGAAATTTTACCATTTGCAATGACATGGATGGAACTGGAGGAAATTATGCTAAGTGAAATAACTCAATCAGAGAAAGACAATTATATGGTTTCACTCATATATGGAATTTAAGAAACAAAACAGAGGATCATTTTTGAAGGGAAACCAGAGAAGGAGACAAATCATAAGAGACTCTTAGCTATAGCAAACAAACTGAGAGTTGCTGGAAGGGTGGTAGGTGGGGGATGTGGTAACTGGGAGGCATTAGGGAAGGCATGTGACATAATGAGCAATGGGTGTTATAGACAAATGATAAATAATTCAATTCTACATCTGAAACTAATGATATGTCATATGTTAATTAATTGAATTTAAATAAAATTTAAAAATAAAAAATATTGGGAAAAAATTAAATAAATTTGCCAAAAAATTTATCAGCAGGATAGTGGTAAGCAAAAAAACTTATTATGCAATATTGTTGATATGATAGAGGGAGGCTTTAAAACTTTTAAAACTTAGTCTTAAACTCAGATAAATCAGTAATTCTAATGACTTTTCATAGTCAGGCATCAGGGCAACAGCAGAATTTAACATTAATAATTGAAATTTGAAATATTTATTGTCAAGCTGCAAAATGTTGGGTTTTTTCCCCAAACCAATGAGAAAACAACTTAATATTCAAAAACTATTTTAATTTAAAAAAGAAAAGAAAAAAGAAATTGTATTTATAATATCCTTGTGCTTAAAACCTTTGTATCTCAGAGCACAAAAGAACCTTAGAAGTCATGCAATCCTAATTACTTACTAATGCTTGAGTCTCCTGCATAGTAGCCCCAAAATTCTGCAATTGCAACTCCTAGCAAGAACTGTCTATAAACATGACTAATTTTATCCAGGTAAAATTTTATTGAGGTGTGATACTCATCTTCTGACCTTCTATAATATCTCCATTCAATTATTTTATATATTATTCTGATTTCAAAATAATAATAAAGATAAATAATGTTGAACTATAAGTGAATAGAATGACTTGGTTTTGTCCTTGGATCTAATATTTATGTAGTGAATTAAATTCTATAAATGTCTTGAGTTCTCTGAGCTCATTTTTTAATTACGTATGAAATCAAGGTCCTAACACCTTATTCACCTAACTTCATTAGATAAATTTCAAGTAATATAGTAAGTGAAATCAATTTATAAAACTGTAGAGACTATATTATTTTCTTTTGAGTATCATGAAATGCTTTAAAAAAATTGATCATGTCAGACCACAAAAAAAGTCAATGAATTCCCAAATTCAATAGTATAGATTTTTTTTAACAAAATGTGATAAAGAAATAAGAGATATTAAAATGGTTAAAATAAGTACTATAAGTCCATGATCCTTAAGATAAAAAGTAATTCATACAGATATTTTTAAATATTTAGAACTGAAACCAAAAATAGTGTAAACACTACATATTAAAATCTGTGATAAACGGTTGAAGCAGTTCTTTGAGAGAACTTTACTAAATATATTAATCAGGAACAAAAATTGAAACCTGAGATGTAGCCATCTAATAAATACAAATAAAAAATGGGAAAATAGATAATATAAATGAGAGAAAAGCTCAAGGAATAGAGAAAAATAATAAAATCAATATTAACATCAAAAACAGGTACCTTGAAAATATAAATAACATAAATAAATCTATAGCAAAAAAAAAAAAAGATCACGAATGAAAGAAAAAAAAGTCAATAAGCAAACGACAGAGTAAAAAGAAAAAAATAGATTCAAAAAACATCAGAATTGAAAAGGTAGTAAAAGAGAATTTGTTTCTCCTTAATCTTAAAATAAAATTGTGGAGTTCAGTTTTTAGGTAGATTACCATTCCTCCATTACAGGCTTCACCTTGAGCCAGAGAGAGACAGGTCTAAGGGCATGGGCGTGAAAACTATTCCTGGAATTTAGCTTCCCTGTGTGACGCCCAGCCCCTGAGTTGTTCAAATGCACCAATGAAATGCATAGATTTAGGTAATTGCCATACAAAGAATAAGGAACTCACCTACGTGAGTAGAGACGTGTGTAGTGACATATATGCTTGCACACTTGCGCATAAAAATGCTGCAAAGGGGAGAGGTGGGGCTTCTTGCCTTAGCACTGCACTGAGTCATGTGTGCTGGTGGGAGCCCCAGCTAGCTGGAAATAAACCCTCATGCTCTTGCATCCACCCTGCCTTTTTGTGGGTTCTTTTGGGAGGGTCTCGATCCGGACATAACAAAATAAAATGAAGGTAAAGACTTTTTCAGACAAAAACTGACAGAAACCCCAATGTAGGATAAGAAATATTTTAGGAAGTTTTTCAAACGGAAGAAATATGATACCAGATAAAAACTTAGATACTATGCATGTGTGCATGCACACACACACACATACACACACACACACACATACACTCAATGAAGAGCATTAAAATGGTAAAACTGTGGACAAATGTAAAAGGTAATTTTTAAACTTTAATTTCTTCATAAGATCATTGACCATCTAAGGTAAATATAGAAACACTGTATAATGTGCTTTATAACACACAGAATTAAAGTGTATAACAATAACACAATTTAAAATATAAGGTATTCTCAATATATTCACACTATGTATGGGAACTGACATTACATGATTGGGAGGTAAACTATGCAAGTTAAAGATATGCAACTAATGCAAAACTAGCAATGAATACAAAAATTAAAATGAGTATAACTAATAAGCCAAGAGTGGATAGAAGATGATAATAAAAAATTGAAGTAACTTAAAAGATAAGTCAAGAAAAGAAGGAAAAAAAGAACAAAATACAGATTTCCTAATTAGAAAACAAAAAAGTAAGGTAGTAACTTTAAGCCCAACTATATTGATAATTACATTAAGTATTCTAAATAATGAATTAAAAGACAGAGATTGCTAACAAATAAAGGCATTGATCTGTAACAAATAAAGGCCCATCTATAGAGTTTGTAAAAGAAATGTATTTTAAATATTAAAGAGATAGATAGGTTAAAAGTAAAAGGATAGAAAATTATATACAAGGCAAATACTGATCAAAAGAGATATGGAAAAGCTAAATTAATATGTGACAAAGTAGACTTCAGAATAAGATTAAATATTAGAGGTAAAGAAAAAAAATACACACACACACACTCACACACACGGCAATTAGACAGGAAGTTATAGAAATCCTTAGTGTGTATGCAGCTAATGACAGTTTTAATGCATAAAGGGAAAAAAAACTGATAAAACTTAAAGTAGAGATAGACTAAAGTCACATTTATTGTCAGTCTTCAACACTTCCCTCTCATGAATGGATAGAATAGCTAGATAAAAGTATCAGTAAGATATATACAGAAGATTTGAGCAACACTATCAACATACTGACCTAAATGACATTTATAGAATACTCCATTCAGCCAAAGCAAATACATGTTCTTCTCAAGAGTACCTAGAACATATACCAAGATGGACCATATTCTGAGCCATAAAAGAAACCTCAACAAATTCAAAAGATTAAAATCAAACAAAATGTTCTCTGATCATAATAGAATAAACTAAAAATCAGTAACATGAAGATATATTTTAAAAAACCCTAAATATTTCGAAATAAACAACATACTTCTAAATAACCCATTGGTCAAATAAAAAAATCACAAGAAAACTTAGAAAGCACTTTGAATTTTAAATCAATACCTTGAAAACAAAAATTTACTGAAATGTGCGAGATATAGTCATCACTGGGAAATTAATAGCACTAAATGTTTATATTATAAAAAAAAAGAAAGGTCCTAAGTCAGTGATAAAATTTTATACCATGAAAAATTTTTTAAAAAGAGAGAAAATTAAAATGTATAAGAAACTAAAAAAAAAAAAAAAACAACTTAAAAAATATAAGAACAGAAACCAATGACATTAAAAAAATTAGAAAAGTCAATGAAACTAAGAAAATCAGGGGCACCTGGGTGGCTCAGTGGGTTAAAGCCTCTGCTTTCAGCTCAGGTCATGATCTCAGGGTCCTGGGATCGAGTCTCACATCGGGCTTTCTGCTCAGCAGGGAGCCTGCTTCCTCCTCTCTCTGCCTGCCTCACTGCCTACTTGTGATCTCTCTCTCTGTCAAATAAATAAATAAAATCTTTTTTAAAAAAAGAAACTAAGAAAAGCAATAACTAAGAAAATCAATAAAATTAAACCCATAGTCATACTGGTCAAAAAAAAAAGAAAAGAAAAGAAGCAAAAATTATCAATCTATTTTTTAATTTAAACATTTTTTTAAAAGATTTTATTTATTTATTTATTCGACAGAGAGGAAAGAGATCACAAGTAGGCAAAGAGGCAGGCAGAGAGAGAGGGAGAAGCAGGCTCCCTGCTGAGTAGAAAGCCCAATGTGGGGCTCGATCCCAGGACCCTGAGATCATGACCTGAGCTGAAGGCAGAGGCTTTAATACACTGAGTCACCCAGGTGCCCCCAAATTACCAGTATTAAGAATAAAAGCAGCGCTATCTTTGGAGAATTGACAGGCAGTAAAAGAATAAGGGAAGAAAGGGGTATAAGGGAATAAATAATCATGCCAATAAATTTGATAATATGGTTGAAATAAACAAATTCTTTGACAAACCAACTGATTGAATTCATTAGAGAAGAAATAAATACTCGTATTAATACTCCTATATCATTTTTCATTTATTTATTTTTAAATATTTTATTTATTTATTTGACACAGTGAAAGAGAGAGAGAGCATAAGCAGGGGGAATGGCAGAGGGAAGGGGAAAAGCAGATTGCCCAGTGAGCAGGGAGCCTGTTGTGGGGCTTAATCTCAGGACCCCAGGATCATGACCTAACCCAAAGATAGATGCTTAACTGACTGAGTCACCTAGGCGCCCCATATCTTAAAAAAAAAAAAAAAAGATTTATTTATTTGAGAGGGAGTGAGAGACAGCAAGTGCACATGTGGTGGGAGGGGCAGAGGGAGAGGGAGAGAATCTTAAGCAGAATTTTTACTGAGCAGGAGCCCAATGCAGGGCTTGATCTCATGACCCTGAGGTCATGATGTGAGCCAAAATCAAGAGTCAGTTGCTTAATGGACTGAGCCACCCAGGATCCCCAATACTTCTATATCTTTTAAAGAAATTGAGCTCACAGTTAATAACCTTACACCAAGTTTAAAATCCAGGCCCAAACTGTATTCCTTGAGAATCCTACAAAATAGTCAAGAAAGAAACACTAATATTACCAAAAATAGAAGAAAAGAAATATTTTCAACCTACTTTTTGAGTTCAGTGTTATCCAGCAATAAAAGGCAAGCAGACTTTAAACAAAAGAAGAAAAAGAAGAACGACAGACTAACATCTCTTATGAACTCAGATACAAAGGGTTCTTAACATTAACAACTATTCTACAATATGCTGCTGGTTCTAGTCCACAGAATAAGGTAAGAAAAAGCCACTGGAAACATAAAAATTGGAAAGTAAAAGGTAAAAATCCCTTTGTCATATAAGAGTTGACATACAATGAATGAGGAATATAATCATCTATACAGAAAATCCTAAGAAGTGAATAAAAGTCATAGGATATAAGATTGATATGAAAAATCAATAATGTTAATAATATGTTAGGATTGAGAAATCATAGATTAAAATTTTAGACTAACTATTTCTCAGGGAATGAAAGGATTCTATGGAGTAGCAATAGCTATTCCTTTCTCAGGAAGATCTCATACATGTGCTCCCCTTTCAAGGATCTTCTATTTAATTATTTTTTGAAAGATTTAGGAACAGTGTGCATGAGAGGGAGAAGGGGTAGAAAGAGAGGGAGAGAGAGAGAATCTCAATATTCTCACTGAGCACAGAGCCCAACATGGGGCTCAATCTCGTGATCTAGGCCAAAATTAAGAGTTGAATGCTCGCTCACATGACTGAGCCATCCACGTGCCTCTCAAGGACCTTTTATATTTTCAAAATGAATGAAAAGCTACAGATCCATCTCATTTTTTTTTTGAAGGATTTTTTTTTATTTATTTGAGAGAGAGCAAGAGGGACAGACCTTTGACCCTGGATCATGACTTGAGCCAAAGGTAGATGCTTAACCAATTGAGTCACCCAGGTGCCCCAGCCACCTCATTTCTTTAAAAAATAATAATAATAATCACATGGAAATCAGTTTCACAATCAAAGTAATATCTGATATACCATATACTCTATGGAATCCTCAAAGTGAAAGACAAGGAAGACTGTCCAATTTTACATTCTGCTACATCCATTTCCAATGAAATTCGTTTAATAAATTGTGAAAATATCCTATACTGGTTGAATCATTTGACTTTCTAATGTTGCACAATATATCATGTGATTATATGATGAAGGAATATGATCAGATTTATTTGCACTAGACAATCCTGTGCAGGAACTTTTCTAGATACTCTTGAGGCTATCTGCATATCTCACATCAAATTCTACCTTCTCCAACAAGTCTTTCTTAGCCACATATCCAAAGTAACCCTCCCTTACTCTTTTCCAGTCAAATACAACCTTTATTTTGCTTGTTTTTTGAATATTCATTACTATCTATAGTCACATACATACAGAGCTATGACATTTATTATCTGTCTCACCCACTAAATATGAATTCCTTAAAAGCATAATTGGAAGTTTTTTATTTACAGCTTTGTCCCTAGCATCCAAAACATAATACATATTTGAAGCTCAATAAATCTTTGTTGAATTAATGACTAATTAATTGACACAGTGACACAAAAGAATTAATGATCTTTATCAGTCTCTGAAATTTCTTTGTCCAGTTACTTATGTATTCTGTTTCCTTTCTAGAATATAAGTTCTTGAGAATAATAACCATGCGTGTCTTCTTTACTGCTATATCCCCAGATCTTAGTTCATAGCTCATAGGAAGCCTTTAATTTTTGTTCTAAAATTCTAAAAAGTATCTATGAATCCGTATTTACAATAAATCCGGCAATAAATCTCACTTCCTAAAATGTTCTAAGTCCCAATAAATAATTAAATGGCATTTTAAACAATCTTTATGGGGCTGTAGTATTATTCTTTATTAAGTCAGTTAACTTCATAAATGGTCTTTCTCGCTGACTTAAATCATAAGACTTGTTTACACCTAGCATTTGTGTCAGGGGATACTATAGTTAATTAACTGAATTGGCTTGATTCCTGTTCTTAACTCTAAGGGATTCTTTAAAAAATGGCATTTAAAACTAAAGCATTCTGTATCTCCTTTTAGGTGATATGATGATGAATGTTCTGAGGTAAGTTTTACTTGTCTCAAATATTTCCTTCGTCATTTCTTAAGATGAAATAGTACAGAGAAATGTAACTAGTGAAATAATATAAACATTTCCAGAGGTTAAAGGATGAACATTTCTATGATACAATAAGTGTATAAGAAGTGTCAATAAGCAAGTATTTAGCAAACGTTTATTAATCAAGGAAGAAGAACTGAGGCTACCTTAGGAGACAAGAGAAAAAATAAACCATTACTCCCTTAGAGCTTACAGTCACCTTATGAATAAAATGACAATGAGTCACAGGCTTGACAGGTGACACTGTATGTAATTTGTAACACCGAAGCTCAAAAAAGTTGAAACTAAAAAAAAAAAAAAAGCAATATAGCCAAGATTGGCCACGTACGTACACTTAATGGCAAATGAAAAGTAATCATAATTATGGCACTTAGCAGAGTGATTTATTTTCTGAGAGATCTTTCTGAAATGGGAAATGATTTCTTGAAAACAGTATTTCTTTCCTGAGATCCATAATCCTGAAAAGAACAGGGTTTGTTAACAGCTGCAGCTTATGGACTAAAGGTGAGAGGCGTCACCTAGACTCTAGAACTGGTTGAAGGTGGTGGAATTCTATGATTGTGATAGTCCAGGATCTTACCAATTTTCGAAGAATGAGCAGTTTAGTTATTAGAAAATGTGCTTTGGAAGGTTTGGTCAAATAGCTTCTAAAGCCCATTCATGTTGAACATTATCAGCTTCAGTGAAGCACATCTGCTGTAGCTCTGGGTAAGTTTTGTGATTCTTCCTTCTTAATGTTATTCTAATTTTTCTAGGGCTTCAGGAAGAGAGTTAAACTACTAGGAGCCTGGTGCATTTTACAATTCCATTTCTTCAGAAAATATCAAAGATAGGCATGTCAGTGTGGTGCCTTGAGAAAAGGAGGGATTATTATGTACTTTCCATTATAATCCTGAGCCTGTTTTATTCTATGCCTCAAGGTCTTTGGCTTTTAAAATTGATAGTTCCCTTAAAAGGTAGACTGGTTAAGATATTTTAGTCAATTTCCATTCTTGGATTCATAAAATACATTTTCCCAGGAAACCAGGTACATTCACATCTGTCATATTTATCTCTCTGTACTTACATAAGAAAGGGTTTGTACTAGCTATGTCTTCCTTAGTAAGAGTTCTGACTCAATGCTATCTCATTTTCTTACACTTTTCCACCTCATTTCTTTTAATTTTCCAGAGTAATTTATTATTTTCTTTACTGACATGTTTAGTAATAATTAAAATGCTATAATCATTTTCCTTTAAAAAATTTCTCTCTGTTAGCTTAGGGACAGTAGCAAAAATGTATGATTGATCCTTTCATCAGCTTTCTAAGTATGCAAATTTTAAACTATATTTTCCTCATTTCTTTTTAAGGGTTAAAATAGAAAGGAATGGTAGGAAGGTAGCTGATTAAGCCTCTGACCATCTCATCACAGCTATATTTCCATATTAGTGTGCCTCTTAGATAATGTTTACTTTAAAAACCTCTTGCCAAAAAAAATGATATATTTTATTATCTCTTTAAGCAATAATCGACAGGTCTACTCATAAGGACTATTTCAATGAGCTTCACTGGAAGTATTTGCTTCTTGTTTTGTATCTTTTTTTTTTCTTCTTTTGCTAATACAAATAAGTGAAACTGTCATTTGGTGCTAGAGAAGCTAGATAGCCACCAAATTAATGAATTAGTGGCAGCCCTTTCTGAAGAGATGATTTCTCCAGAGGCTTTATTTTCACATGGTTTGGGAACAATTATCCATTGTGATAAGATCAAGCCTACTAATTGCTTTTGTGTTCAAGGTATAAAAATCCACAATGGCAACAGCTGAGAACTGTTTTAAATCTTCGGGAATGTACCTCACTCTCCCTTTTGTTTCTTCCTGGAAACTCTAAATGTCCCATGTACAAAGTCAGTCCATGTTGTGTGTGTGTCTGTGTCTGTGTGTGTCTCTCTCTGTGTGTATGGCTGTGTGTGTGTGTATCTGCGTGTGTGAGACAGACAGTGGAAAACAAGGTTTCTATTTCTGAGTTGATGACTTATGGCTGCAAGAATCTAACCCTATTATTGCCTGACAGAGTTCTAAAAGTCAGAATTTCATCAACTGAGAGTATAGAGTTTCAAAGGAGAGATGCCATTTAGGATGGGAACATTCAATGTTAGAACTGTTAAAACAGACTATACGATCAATTTCCTAAGACATTCATGGATACATTGTGTGGTTTGCTTTAGACATTTTCTTCTTTCTCTTTTCTTTTTCCCCATTTCATTTGGTGTGTGTGTGTGTGTGTGTGTATATATATAGTTGTGTGATATATTGTTTTTTCCTTTGTTGAAGTTAAATATTAGGGCAATTCCCGATATTTAACTGTCATTCAATTTTCTTATCCTTCTTTCACAGATTCCCTTTTATTAAGGCTGATTATTGATCTACTAGGTTTGTTCCTCCTCATAATTAATCCCTGTATTTTAGTTCTTTAATGATTTCTGTTCATAATTGACATACGAGATAACTTCCTTTTTTTCTTTCCTAAGAAGCTAATGTATTGTTATCCCTGTAGGTTAAACTGATCAATTTCTCTGCTTGAAGCTGTGTTTGGATATTCTCATTTTCTGTACTAGTTTCACTCCTTCCATTTATTGCTTGAAGCCTGGGGTGAAGAAAGTTCCAAGCAAAATAATAGTTAAGGCAGATGAGTTTCTCATTCAATAATTTTCGGTGGCTAAAATATTTCTTCCAGATTTTATCTTTTTTGTTTTTAGTCTCTGACTCTCTGCCTCAAGGAGCAAAAGGGTACAAAGCTTCAAAAATAAGGTAAGGAAATGTCAATGAAAATCAGAGGATAGTTCTTTAGACTTTATCTCTCATGCAAAAGTCGATAAGTATACACCAACTGGAAATATAATGATGACATTAATAGCAGGGTGACCAATAAAGGACAAGAGTAGAAATAGGCAGCGGTAGGAATCCAACTGACAATATGATTCTTATCTTAAATTCTGTGATATCACCAATAAATGATTATTGAATAGTGTTTGAAAACAGTAGGCTGGACACTTAGGAATAGGACAATAGGAAGGAAGGAAATCCAAATTTATTGATTTCCTATTTTATGTTCATCTGTTTCCTAATAGTATATTCCCAATAATGCTTGAACAATGCTAAAGCATCTTTCAAAATAAGGTAACTGAGGTTCAGAAATGTAAAATGCCTTACCCATGTTTACGCAATTAGTAATACGCAACTTTTATCTGATATCCAAGCCCATGCCTTTCTAGTACACAACACTTAGCCCTTTGCTAAAAGTCAATCAAAAGAACTTCCAAGCCATGTGGGTGTTTAACAAAAGAATAAATTAATGAACCATTAATCCAAACACCTGCAACATGGAATATTTGACCAACAAACATACAGTACTAAAAATCTCAAAACATGGTTGTAGGTATTCTGATTTAGAAAGATGTTTTTTAATTCAGGGGTGTAAAATATAAGGATACCTGAAAACTACTCAGCCGGTATAAAATAATTTGAAAATTGCAGGTCAGAGTCAAACATAAATGGGAGCATTTTCAAAGGGTGGCAAAAATAACTATTTCCATCTTCAGTAGTAATATGAATATTCTATCCAACTATTTCTAAGGCTTCTTAAACCTAAACTGGTTTTCCAAAACCATTTTCAGAGTAGAGATTTGGACACAAGTATATACCATTTATCTATATTCCCAATGCCTAAGGACAAGTATTTGCTATTTTAACACCTGCTATAGCATTAAATACTGCTCAAATTCACCCATAAGAGAATGGTAATTATTAGTGGTCACAATGACAATTGTCAAAGTCTTCCTTCTTCATCACCTTTTTTTAACTGGAAGTACGTGAGCAACCATAGACTAGCAGTATTTCAATTGAATTTTATCAGAAGCTTTTAACATTTGCAAGAGAATAGGAACCTAGAGTAAAATTATTTAGTACTTTCAAATCCTACCTAGTTTGCAAAGGCTCCTGAATACTGCAGGACATGGAACTCAAATTTAAACCAGCATTCACTGCTTCCTCTCCCCTGCAGGTTAGCTAAGAAAGGAATTAACAGGTGACCTCCCTGCACTCTTCTGTCTATACTACCAAGAATGGCATCATACATAAAATAATAAAAGCATGGAAGTTTGAACTTAGCAAAAGTTCCATGAGTTTGAAAAAGACACAGCTTGGCTAGTGGGTGGATTTAAAAACAATTTTTTTTTTGGTGCACCATCAGTTTCTTTCTTTTAGATCCATTTAGTTATCTATTTCCTCCGTTGTCTTCAGATGTTATCTCTTTGCACTTCTTGGCTGGATCATATTTTAAGTCTAATTGAAGAGGCCACCTGTGGATTGTACCTTCTGTCTGCTAACATTGCCACTGAAAACTCCCTTTGTACTTTTCCCATTCTGGTTTCATGCAATTTCACTACTCATTTTTTTTTTTAAATTCCACACCGACAAAATATAGACTTCCATACAAAACAAGAAATATATTTCAGGATACTTAGAAATCTCTGTGAGGCTAACAGTGAGCAGCTTTACGTTGTTTTAGAAAAAGAAATTTGTAATCTATTTTTGATTGTAGACAGACATTAACCCCTCCTTATTTGTATGCAGTCAGGACCTGCTTTATTTATCCCTAACTTATAGTTGTCCCCATATGAAATCATCCCTCTAAAGAGCAATCCAAAACACCTTAACCAGTACTCTATTTCTCCCTGCTACTTTTTTTCCCTTTTGCCTTATGATTCTTCATATCTCCAACCATCACTTCCCCAAATTCCCTTACCAAAATTCAAAGCTAATCTAGGGCAATTTAGCAGCATAATTAAAATGTGAACTGTGAACAGAGGAAGGATTACTTCTCTCACTCTCGGTATGCCTTTTTCTTTCTACTGAAGGCAGAAGTGTTTCCATAGTATTATTAACATGCCCCTACCATCCCTCTTTTGTTCTATACTCCAAAATCTGAGTTATTTGTAATTTACTCATATTTTATACTTTGTATCTATTATATATGCTAGGCTCAATGCAAGATTCAAGACAAATGGTAGTGAGTAAAAAATAAAAGAAATTCCTTGTGCCCTTTAACCATACAGCTTAGTATGGAAAGATGGACATGAATAAAAGAATTACACACATAAATATAAAATGTTCCTGTGATAAGTACTACAAATATTATATAATATATACTATATAATCATTAAGGGAACAATCCAACAAGAAGATTTAACAATTGTAAACATTTATGCACCCAATATGGGAGTACCCAAATACATAAAGCAACTAGTAACAGACACTAAGGAAAGAATCAATAGTAATACAATAATAGTAAGGGACTTTAATATCACACTTACATCAATGGCTAGATCATCTGAACAGAAAATTAATAAGGAAGCAGTGGCTTTGAATGACACATTGGACCAGATAGATCTAACATACATATTCAGAACATTCTATCCTAAAACAGTAGAATATACATCCCTTTCTAGTGCACATGGAACTTCATCCAGAACAAATTACATATTGGACAACAAAATTAGTCTCAACAAGTTCAAAAAGACTGAAGTCATACCATGCATCTTTTCTGACCACGAAACTATGAAACTAGAAATCAGCTACAAGAAAAAATCTAGAAAGACCACAAATACATGGAGATTAAGTAACATGCTACTAAACAATGAATAGGTCAGTTAAGAAATCAAAGAGGATATTAAAAAGTACATGGAAACAAATGAAAATGAAAACCCAATGTTCAAAACTTTTGGGATGCAGCAAAAGCAGACCTAAGAGGAAATTCATAACAATACAGGCCTATCTGCAGAAGCAAGAAAAACCTCAAATGAACAACCTAACTTTATACCTAAAGAAGCTAGAAAAAAGAACAAACAAAACCCAAAACTGGTAGAAGGAGGGAAATAATAAAGATAACAGTAGAAATAAATGAAATAGAAACTAAAAACAACATGAACAACAACAAAAACCAGAACAGACCAATGAAGCAGGAGCTGGTTCTTTGAGGAGATCAACAAAACAGCCAGACTTAAGGAAAAAAAAAAGGAAAGAAAGAGTCCAAATAAACAAAATCACAAACAAAAGAAAAGAAATAACAACCAACACCATAGAAACACATACAATTATAAGAGAATATTAAGAAAAAATATATGCCAACAAACTGGACAACCTAGAAGAAATGGATAAATTCCTAGAAACATATAACCTCCTAAACTGAAAGAGGAAGAAATAGAAAATTTGAACAAGCTGATTACCGGTAATGAAATTGAATCAGTGATTTTAAAAAACTCCCAATGAAGAAAAGTCCAGGACCAGATGGCTTCACAGGTGAATTCACCAAACATTTAAAAAAGAATTAATATCTATTCTTCTCAAACTATTCCAAAAAAACAATAGAGGAAGGAAAGTTTCCAAATTCATTCCATGAGGGTAGCATTTCCCTGATACCAAAACCAGATAAAAACAGCACACAAAAAAGAAAAAGTAGAGGCCAATACCTCTAATAGACATAAATGCAAATATCCTCAACAAAATACGAGCAAACTGAATCCAACAACACATTAAAAAACTCATTCACCACAATCAAGCAGGATTTATTCTTGGCATTCAAAGTGGTTCAATATTCACAAATCAGTCAATGTGATATGATCAATGTGATCAACAAGAGAAAGATTAAAAACATTATGATCATCTCAGTAGATACAGAAAAAACATCTGACAAAGTACAACATCCATTCATGATAAAAATCCCTCAATAAAGAAGGTTGAGAGGGAACAGACTTCAACATAATAAAGGTCATATATATGAAACCTACAGTAAATATCATACTCAATGAAGGAAAAATTGAGAGCTTTTCCCCTAAGATCAAGAACAAAATAAAGATGTTCACTCTCACCACTTTTATTCAACATAGTCCTGGAAGTGCTAGCTACAGCCACCAGATAAGGAAAAGAAATAAAAGGCATCCCAATTGTTAAGGAAGAAGTAAAACTTTCACTGTTTGCAAATGACATGATACTATATATAGAAAACCTGAAAGATTCCACCAAAAAAAATATTAGAACTAATAAATGAATTCAGTAAGGTTACAAGATACAAAATCTATATGCTGAAATCTGTTATATTTCAATATACTAATAATGAAGTAGCATAAAGAAATGAAGAAAACAATCCCATTTACAATTGTACCACAAATAAAATACCTAGGAATAAGCTTTTTAATTTTTTTTTTAATTTTTTAAAAATATTTATTTATTTAAATTTATTTTATTTATTTATTTGACTGAGAGAGACAGCAAGAAAGAGAATACAAGCAGGGGGAGTGGGAGAGGGAAAAGTTGGCTTTCCGCTGAGCAGGGAGTCCGATGCAGGGCTTGATCCCAGGACCCTGGGATCATGACCTGAGCAGAAGGCAGACGCCCAACGACTGAGCCACCCAGGTGCCCCTATAGGAATAAACTTAAACAAGGAAGTAAAAGTCCTATACTCTGAAAACTACAAAACACTGATGAAAGAAACTAAAGGCAACACTAACAAATCGAAATATGTTCCATGTTCATGATCTGGAAGACCAAATAATCTTAAAACATCCACACTACCCAAAGGAATCTACAAATGTAATGCAATCCCTATCAAAATGCTGACAGCATTTTCACAGAACTAGAACAAATAATCCTAAAATTACTATGGAACCACAAAAGACCATAAATAGCCAAGGCAATCTTGAAAAAGAAGAACAAAACTGAAGGTATCACAATCCCAGACTTCATGATTTACTACAAAGCTGTAGTTATCAAAACAGTATGGTACTGGCATAAAAATGGACATATAGATCAACAGAACAGAACAGAGAGCTCCCCAAAACCCCCAATTATGTGGTCACTTAATCTTTGACAAAGGAGGAAAGAATATGCAATGCAAAAAGACAGACTTTCCAACAAATGATGCTGGGAAAACTGGAGAGCTACATGCAAAAGAATGAAACAGGACCACTTTCTTACACCATACACAAAAATAAACTTCAAATGGACTTAGGACCTAAATGTGAGACTGAAACCATGTAAGTCCTAGAAGAAAGCACAGGAAGTAATTTCTCTGACACTGATCATAGCAACATTTTTCTAGACAAGTCTCCTGAGGAAAAGGAAACAAAAGTAAAAATAAACTATTGGGACAAATTACATCAAAATAAAAAGCTTCTGCACAGCAAAGGAAATAATCAACAAAACTAAAAGACGATCTACACAGTTGCAAAGATATTTGCAAATGACATATCTGATAAAAAATTAGTATCCAAAATATATGAAGAACTTATAAAACTCAACACCAAAAATCTTTTTTTCAAAAAAACAAATAATCTAATTAAAAATGGGCTGAGGACATGAATAGACATTTATCCAAAGTAAACATACAGATGGCTAGCTGACACACTAAGATGAAAAGATGCTCATCATCACTCATCATCAGGGAAATGCAAATTAAAACCGCAGTGAGATATCATCTCATAACTGACAGAATGGCTAAAATCAAAACCACAAGAAACAAGTGTTGACGAGGCAGTAAAGGAAAAGGAATACTTGTGTACTGTTGGTTGGAATGTAAACTGGTGCAGCCACTGTGGAAAAAAGTATGGAGGTTCCTCAAAACATTAAAAATATAACTACCATATGATCTAGTAATTTCACTATTGGGCATTTATCCAAAGAATATGAAAATACTAATTGAAAAATACATATGTACCCATATATTTATAGCAGCACTAACTACAAGAGTTAACATATGAAAGTAGCCTAAGTATCCATCAATAGATGAATGGATAAAGAAGATGTGATACGTGTGTATATATTATATATATAATAATTACTCAGCCATTAAAAACAAATGAAACCTTGCCATTTGCAACAATATGGTTGGATCTAGACAGTATAATGCTAAGTGAAAAGTCAGAGAAAGACAAATACCACGTGATTTCACTCATGTGTAATTTAAGAAACAAAACAAAGGAACAAAGAGAAAAAACAGACTCTTACTTATAGAGAACAAACTAATGGTTTTCAGAGGGGAGGTGGGAAAGGGATGGGTGAAATAGGACATTTAGAGTACACTTATGATGAGCACTGAGTAATGTGGACAACTAGTGAATCACTATATTGTACACCTAAAACTAATCCAGCCCTCTATGTTAACTATATTGGAATTAAAAAAAAAAAAGATTATATGATGCTACAAATGCACATAAATAGGGGAAATGAACCCAGTCATGAAGTAACAGTCTGAATCTGAAAAAAGACCAAGAGTTAAATAGGCCAGAGGCAGAATAGGGTATATACTGCATGAATAGTGTTCTCCCAGAATTCATATCCACCTGGAACCTTAGAATGTGACGTTATTTGAAACTAGGGTCTATAAATGTAATCAACTTAAGATGAGATCAAACTTTATTAGGGTGAGCCCTGATCAATGACTATTGCCTTTATAAGAGGGAAACCTGAACACAAAGATATATGCAGAGGAAAGATGATATGAAAGTACATAGGGGAGAAGGCCACAAAGACAGAGGCAGAGACTGATGTGTCTACAGGCCTAGGAATGATAGGCACTGCTGGTAACCATCAGAATGTAGGAGAAAGGGAAAGTTTCTCTCTTGGAGCTTTCAGAAGGAACCAACCCTGAAACCAACTTGATTTCAGACTTCTAGCACCTGGAACTGTGAGAGAATAAATTTCTCCTATTTTAAGATGCCCAGTTTGTGGTACCTTGTTGTGACAACCACAGGAAACTAATACAAGGTATTAAGGAGTTATTCAAAAAATGTAAAGAGAATGTGAAAGGCTCTATTGCTTTAGAGACTCTGGTGCCTACAGTGTAACCATAGAGGGCTTACCATTAAGACTGAACTGTCTGACAGCCCAGCTTATCCTATCCTAAATTCACTTTCATAGAAACTTTGAATTTACATTTCCCACTGTAAATGGCTACTCCCAGCCATTCAGAGATCATGATAGGGCTATGAATGCAGGCACATTTCTGTGAGATATGAGACTCTTCTTTTTATGAGTGACATTGGCTTACTGACTTCCCATTGAACTGGCTAAAGCTTTTTTAGCACTGTGCTAAAGTCTTCAACTCTTCTATACCATCTTTCTTTCTGCTCCCTCTTCCACAGGTGCCAGAACTACATCATGGTATTAAGGCTCTCCTCATTTTCTTAGGCTCCCTTTCCTTTTCCTTTTTCAAGTGCTCCTCCAATAAATATCTTACAAATCTCATCCCATCTTAATGTCTGCTTCTCAGAGACCTGAATGAACACAAGTGGTATCAGGAGTGATCCAAGAAAACAGACAGTAGGATGAGGTTTGAACTGTTTCATTTACGGCAAAAGGATGGCACCCTGTGTGGCATGTGGGACATTAAACTGATTGAAGATATCCATTGGGGGGAAATGCTCTTGCAGGTGTTTGGAAAATAGGACTGAAATGATGCTGTAGTCACCATGAAAATACTCTTACAGACCTTCAACTACAGGGAACTCACTCCAGCTTCTATATACTTAAATATATCACATTTAGATCAAGGTTATGCTTACCTCAGGCTGCTCCCAGCCAGTGCCTGAGCATTGCAGGGCTTGTAAAGCAGGCTTGCTCCTGAGAGGTACGGGACTGCTCTAATAGGCTATTTTAGCTGGAGGACTCTACTGGCTGTATTGATGCTTCTTTAGAATTCATAGCAGTCTAGGACACATGCTCCCACCTTCCATCCGTCTTATCTCCATGCATTGTCATCTTAGAATTTTCTTACCCTTCCCAGATATTTCCCCTCCCTCTCCATTTTCTCTCCCAGGTATTTTCCTAATAAAATCCCCTTGTACATTTAATCCCATCTTGCTTGAAAGTAGGAAAGGAAAATTTATGCCTGCACTAGGTATCTATCCTTATGCCAATGTGCTGTTAGCACATTGAGGCCATGGACTAACACAAAATCTTGCAAAAACAATGGATTTGGCTGGTTACTGCTAAGTTGTATTGTTTCCCAGAGGGACAATATTGCTGTAAACAGCTGTTAAAGCTAAATTTGAGGGCCATAGAGCCTCTTTGGTAGATTTTTAAAGAGGCCTATGTTCCTCAGTGGAAGTGCTAACAATAACTAAGGAGATTAAGAATCTGATAGAGTCTCAAAGATTCAGAGACATTTAAATGGTCAGCCAAGATAAGTCTGCCAATGCTAGGGCCAGAGTCTTATTGGAGAAAATCTTAGGACCATGAAATATAGAATGAAGACTTCTGGTCGGATTTTTCTGAGGATGTTATCTCTATAGACTCATCTAAACTCTTAGAGCTTTCCAATGTAGCCCACTCTTTTCTAATAAAAGCCCGTACATTCCAAGTTCTATAAAACATGGCAGAGGTCTCTCACCAACAGAACCATAGGTGCTTGTCTCAGGAGCTACATTCACCTTCTCTCCTAGTTGCCATGGCTAAGTCCTAGCACAGCCTGGCTGGGGATGTGATGGGCCTAATAAGGGAGGAAATACATTATTCCCTGAAGTAGATGCCTGGATTAGACAGAACATACCTGTAGAAGGACCCCAGGCTTGATTTTGAGGGTCCTTGATCAAGAAGGTTGGAATATAATACTGGAATAGCAAGAGTGATTTCTCAGGATATAGGATGTAACTGCTTGACCCAAAACCCAAAGGGTAGGGCAAAGTTGCTGTTAGGGTGGCCCTTATAAACCTTGAGAAAGCAATGGCTAAAGCTAAGCCCCTGGAGTGCTACTCTTTCTTTAGGGGATGACGGAGATAGTTGATGGCAAGTCAACTGCATTTCCATCTTTTAAGGGCTAATAGCACATTGGCATAAGGATAGATACCTATTGCAGGCATAAATTTTCCTTTCCTACTCTCAGAACCTCAGCCTGCACAACTATTCAGAGAGTTACAGAATGCAGGATTCCCAAATATGGAATCCCACACAATGTAGCATATGATCAGCACCCACTTCACAATGAAGGAGGCACATTAGCGGACCCATTACCATCCTGGGTATTATCACATACCATATGATCTAGAGGCAGCTGTCCTCAAAGAGCCTTAGAATGGCTTTCTTAAAGGCACAGCTGAAAAACTAGTTTGGAGAAAACATTCTAAATCTGTATATGTTTCCCAGTGTTGATTCTGAATAGGACATGTGTAGCAATCCTGGCCTAAAAAGTATTTGATTGCCAAAGGCTCAAACCACTGAAGAATGGAAGTTTGGATCACACTATGATAGATCTCTATGATGTATCCAAATGATGGGTGAAGATGAGAGAGATGTAGAATGAAAATTAGCAGCTAGCATCAATTGTAGCCCTCAGACCAACTACAGAAATATAGGTCGTAGTTCTTACCATTAGCCTCCCTCATCTGTGCCGTCTTTAAGAAATAAAAGCCCAGAGGAACAATGAAAAAGCTCTTCCCTGAACCCGTGTGGAAAAATAGATCTGTTTAAAGTAAGGGATGGACATGGTAGTCATCAAAATGAGCTTCTACTCATCTGCATAGTAGAGTAGTCTACTATTGAAGGTAGCATAACTGAGTGACACACCTAGCTTCTCCCCTTCTGGATCCTGGCTAGGTTCTAAGCACATTTGGGAATTCTGATACAGGACCATTTCTGTGAGACATGGGATTCTTTTAACAGGAGACTTTGGTTCCAGAATCCCTCATTGATCTCAGTGAAACCTTGGAATTGTTCTGCAATCTTTGACTTTTCCTGTTCCTTTCCTTTACAGGAATTAAATCTATGCTGCATTTTGAGGGCTCTCCTTTTCTTGTCTGCCCTCTTCCCCTTTATCCTTCACAAGCATCACTTGTAGATCTAGTCATGTCTTGGCATCTGCTTCCTGGAGGACATGAACTAACACAGTACTTGGAAGGAACTGAAACAGCAATGGGTTGGGAAAAGTGAATGAGGAGAGACGGTATGGTACCAGATTAGATCAAAGATGCAAGTAGACCCGGATCATCAGACCACATAAAAACTTATGTTTTGGATTTTGGTTTTTACCCTTCTCTTTAAGAAGCCAATGTTAAAGAAACCCTGTAATGAAATGC
Source organism: Procyon lotor (assembly GCA_028646535.1). NCBI lineage: Eukaryota > Metazoa > Chordata > Mammalia > Carnivora > Procyonidae > Procyon > Procyon lotor. Next base: position 137,774,621 of record CM053603.1, read on the forward strand.
TTACTTGAAATATGAACTACAGAGAAATACAACAGACAAAACTAAGCTATTTAAGTCCATGAATGGTAACAAATCATCAATTTTCAGTAAAAATTGGTACCAATAAAAAACCACTTAAAGGCAGATTTCATTAAATGATACAAGCTGATCTTCTTAGCTAACAGTAAAAAGGAAGGAAGAAAGAAAAGACCCCAAATAACTTAAGCACAGAAAGAATATCTTTTGAATAGTCTCAACAGTTTATAGATTGACACAACTATGGTGGCTCAATTTGGTGGCCATGAAAATGTACCTTCAGAGCTACCCCAATGTTCACATCAGACTGTGTGCCCTCCAAGCTGCTCCCAGATAATGACTAAGGTACTATATAGATAAGCTGGGCTATTTCTGCCTAATGGGGGATTTCCATAATCCCACTGACCTGACCAAACTCTCTCAGGAATATCCAGTCTTTCCTTTTTCTCCCTCTCTTTTTATGGGCATCAGATCTACATCACAGTCTAAAGGCTTTCCTTGTGTATTGCTGTTTCCTCCCTCTTCTTCATCTTTTTAAGGCATTTTCCCCCTATTAAATCCTTTCCACATCTTCACCTATCTGGTATATGCTTCTTGGAGGCTACCAAGGATTTAAAAATGGACAAAACCCAATGGAGAATGACTGAGCCAAAAACCATTACCAAATTTACCCCACAGGAGTAGCCAAGTCAAACACTGCTGATGGCAACACTGTCATTTCTTTGCCCATTATAGTCATTGGAAGTAGCCACCAGTGTTGAGCTAGACCCTTGATACAGCCTTTCCTGCAGCCATCCTATCATAATAAATATCTTCTCAATTATACCTGCACTTCAGATTACTTCCTCAAGAGTCAAAGTCCCATAAAGTAGTGAATGATCAGCTGAGCCTGAATCTGTGTCTGGACTACCAATAACTGGAAAAGAAATGTTGTCCTTAGATTATTTTGGAGGGAGGCACTGTACTGAATTCCACAAATACTTCATGCAATGAGGGGCTAAAATAAGTAAGTAGAGAATTAGACTTTTGAAGTCAAACCAAACAAAACTACTAAGAGCAAATATAGATAAAAATTTCCAGGTAAATAGTGAAAAAATTTTAATTAAGACTTCACAAATTTTACTAAATTTTATATTTAAAAGAATATCATATATTTGTCATATACTTAACAGAATGTAGGTTATACATTAATTTTTGGAAATAATAAATTGTTTGTATGTGATTATTCCAGGCAAATTTCATATTAGCCCAATATAATATTCTTAAATTTAAACTTTTAAAACACAATCATAAATATGGTCATTTCAACAAAGACCATTTCAACTTCCCCAATAACCTCCTCTAATCCTTTGATATTTCGAGTCATTCTCTTTGAAATACCAATCGTATCATTATTCTTTTACTTTCCTTTTAACTGGTTTAATTTTGCCAGTCTAAGAGACAGTGTTTAAAGAGTGTTGTGGTTCAGATTACCTGCATTTGAATCCACCTTTGAATTCAGTTGCAGAGACAAGGTACTAACCTCTGTGTGAATTCTTTTCTCCACCTAAAAACAGGGATTAAAATGTCTCCTTCAGAGATTTGTTGTGAGGACTAAATAAGTATATACTCTAGAACAGTGCCTAACACATAAGTGTTTGATAATTATAAACTACTATCATAGCTTTATTTGATGATATTCTGTCTGAGATGTCACAACATTCCTAGCATCATTTCCTTAGACTTCCTGAAACCATGCATCAGTACTGTTTTACAGTTTAAATTTGGAATTGAATTGCATTTTTAATAATATTTTGGATGATGAAGGTAGATAGGTAAATAGATAATAGACAGTAATAGATATGTGTGTATGCACATTAGCAAGAAATTTATTCAACTGTTGACAAATTAATTGGTGTAATGGGTTAGGATAAATGCTATGCTAAACTAAGAGGGATGTGTGAGTGGGAACTAATTAAATAAGTGGTGGTTTAATTAATGAATATTTTTATAATATGACAATGTTTATATGCACTTCTCTAATGGGTTTATGGAAAATAAAATCACAGTTATATAAAATAAGAAGACAGTGGTGGAAGGGGGGATTCTAGATAAAATTTGTATTTTTATTTATTTATTTTAATCAGTAATCTATGTTACCTTTATTACTATTTGCAAATGACTATTCTAGAAAGTAAAAATGTTTTCTTCTTATTTTGAAGTTTGCAAAACTCAAAAAAAAAAACCATTCATTCAGATAAACTTGGTTTTAAATATCATTATCCTGAAAGCTGTTAAAAACAGCATAGAAAATATTTTGTAAGGAAACAACATAGTTTGTTTTTTTTCCCTAAGGGTCTCAGAGCACTTCATTAATTTTTTATCTCATTTACTGTGTAAATTTGGCATGAGGAAGAACTTTAGAGATTTCTTTTTCAGTTTTCTTAGGATAGACTAAAATCCTTAACACGTCAATCAAGGACATTCCTACCTCCATTCTCATCTCGGGTCAGCTTTGCTTTCTGCTCTCTAGGAAAGCAGCCTTTTAAAATTTCCTCTTGAAGATCACACTCTTGCCACAGGGGCTTTGCACATGTTATTCCATCCTCCTACATTACTTTTTCCCCACTCTCACCCTTGCCTATTAACCTTTACTTATTCCTAAAATTTCTGTTCATTTATTATGTTCTTAGGGAAATCTTTCCTGATTATCAATTTTTCAGTGTGCTTGAACTACATTCCTTTCCCTCATGGCAATTTTATCCATTAGTAATTAGTGGTTGTTTACCCTCCACAGATCATAAAAATCATAAAAGCCTATAGCATGCCTTTATTCTTCCTGGCTGTATCCAGTGCCTAGCAGAATTCTGACCACACAGCAGGTGCTCAATACATATTTATTATGTAAATAAAAAGGTATTTTATACAAAATAAATTAATGAAGGGGCTTCACAGAATCAATGAACTTATTTCAATTTTATGCAATTGTGTGTGAGTGTATTTTAAAAGAAAAGAATCAATAGTTTATGGTACATTTGCTCCAGGGGTTTTTGTAACAAAGATTGAGGACAATGAAGATTCAGAAAGGTTAAGATTCTTCCCAATCATGAGCCAATAAGCAGAAAAGCCAGAGTTTAAACCCAGTCTTTCTGCTTTCAACTCCAAGAATAATCTTATATACTACTACATTTTAATAGTTATTCAAAAGCACATTTTTTTCAATAATATGGCATACGTTATTATCCTAGGTAGTAGGGATTCAGAGAGAAAACACAAGGACAATTTCAGATGCTACTCATTGAATGATGATTACAATGAAGAATACACTCATTACATACAAAATATTACCAAAACTAGAAATACTAGAATATTACTATCTCTAAACTTGATAGAAAAAAATATAAATATATGCACATTTAAACCCACTTATTAGTTTTCACAGAGCATCTTAAAGCAGTATATAGTTGGTCCTTCCCAACAACACTGCTAGAGTTGTTTGTATAATCTCATTTCCCCTATTTTTCAGAAAATAAGCTAAGATATTAAATAAACTAAGGAGATAGAGAAGTTATGGTCAGGACTAGAACTCCTGGTACTGGGTGTCTTCTCAATAAATGTCATGCATTGAAGAAACAATGTTTTTTTTTTTTTTTTTTTTAAAGATTTTTTTATTTATTTGACAGAGAAACACAGTGAGAGAGGGAACACAGGCAGAGGGAATGGTAGCGGGAGAAGCAGGCTTCCTGCTGAGCAGAGAGCCCGATGCGGGGCTCGATCCCAAAACCCTGGGATCATGACCTGAGCCGAAGGCAGACGCTTAATGACTGAGCCACCCAGGCGCCCCTAAACAATGTTTTATGATAACAGAAAATTCAAGTTTCCAGGCGACTAAACAAAGAATAATTTTCTTATTACCATAAAAAAAATGACAGTAATGATCATGATGCTCTTATATGTGTTTTTAATTGTTAAGAATACTCCTTTGAATATCATAATATAGGGAATCTATTTTTATTAGTATATTTCATCACAATATGGCTGACTGATCTTGGATATATGGATGTTTTGTCAATTGCAATGTATTGAAGTATGGAAAGAAATTTGGGCATATGCTGAAGAACTCTGTCTTCTCCTTGTAAATGAGTAGGTAACATGGATACTTTCCATATCATCCCAGGTAAAACAAACACACACACACATACACATACACACAGAATCTTAGGTTAAGGTAATAAGGACAACTGACACCTGGTCAGATTCTTATTATGTTTCATAGTGAGCCCACTTTTGAGGCTCATCAGCAACCCATTTCCCATTTCTTTCTTGACTATTCAAAGTCCACATGCTTTCAATGTCTAGCTCAACTTCTTCCCTCTTTGATTAGTATTCAGTGAAATATGCCCTCCCATACCAATTTATCTTTTCTCAAATTCCTTTGGGTCTATGACAGTCTCAGTCTGTTTTTAAAAAACAAACAAACAAATAAACAGATATTTGCATTTATAACCTACTCTCCCTAGATACACTCATATTTTGACATCCCAAAAATATTTTTCAACAATATAAAACAAATGGTTACATAACATTTTGATACAGCATGTATATTTATAATATATGAAAAAATATTAGTAGCCTTTCAAAATGTTGAGACACGAAAATCTATAACATAATTATAATAGCTAACACTTCTATAGCACTTGCTGTATATCAGTGCAAGTTGTTATTCCTCACAACAACTTGAAAAAGTAGGAATACTAGTAATCCCAATTTCCAGAGGAAATGAAATTACAAATGAGTTGGGTGACTGGCTTGAGAGAAAACACTACTAATAAACTGCAAAGCAAAGACCTGAGTTTATGCAACGTGAACCCATAGCCTATGCTCTTAATCAAGAATTCACTCTTGAGTTTGTGCACAATTTCCAGATCTTAACAGCTAGCACTGCAACTCTTTCTTTCTCATCAAAAAACAGATCTATTGCGATGGAGATAATATTATTGTAAAAATTTAATATATGAAAAAATAATTCAAAACCTTAGAGAATTTCACTTTTGTTAACAGCAAATTTCATATGTATAGCATGTAACTGATAAATAAGAAATGTAAGCCCAGAGTTACTTCCTAACTTAGATTTTAGAAATGATTGTTTACTGCAGTAAATTTGTAAGCAACAGAGCCAAGAATTGATGCTGCTCTCATGTGTCCATAATGCTAAGGTGGTTGCTGAGTACACAGCAAGTTGTTTAATTCATAAAAACTTTCCGACTTACCTGGTGACTTCTAAGAAGATAGTTTTTCAAACTTGGTTGAACATTAAAATCAACAAGGAGTTTCTTAAAAAGCAAATATCAAGACCTCTCTCTCCCTGAGATTCTGATTTAATTTGCCTTGTGTGTGTGCAAGCCTCAGGTGATTCCCCTGTGAAGTAAGGGGTGCGAACTAAGGGTCTAACAAGTGGTTACTAGTTAATAGTAACTGAGACTGCAGGAGTGCTGTTAGTGTTCCAAGAAGGAAAAGAGTAGCAATAGGAAAGAATAAAGGGAAGGAGATAGTTTTAAAAAGAGAAAAAAAGTCAATCATTTGTGCCTTGCATCTTAAAATAACCCGTACAGTAAATTATATTTTTTCCTATGCATGAGGTTTTAGCAATCATTTATGCCTTATATTTTCATGTACTCTCAGAGTGTATGCAGTTTCTGTCTCTAAAACAGTCCTCTATAGCTTAATTTTAGATTTGAAAAATATTGGGGAGCTTTTGTGTTTACTTTAAAATTAAAATTTTATTGTCTTAGATCATGCTGCCAGGAAAAAATATATTTGTTTGCTGAATATCTGAATGTATAAATCAATGAATGAAAACTGATCACCCTGTTTCTGTTTTCTAAAGCTTTCTTCCTATTGAAGTTGGGCTCTGATAACCATGTAACTCAGCCCCTTTGAGGCAAGGCCACTAGACTTCAGTGACCGATTTCAAGAAAGCAACATGCATACACACTGATCTGGACCTTTATGAATCTGCTTCCACCAGTCCTATTCTCATATTGCTGGGACGGGTGATCTTTTACGGAATTTTGCTAAATTTCTGACTTCATTCCCTAACCCCACAGGTACTTATCTTGCTACCATTTAAATTTTCCCATCAATTAAGTTATCATGTTTTAGCATTTATTACTGGTTTTTTTTTTTTGTCACTATATGCCAAAGACACTAAAAGTACTTTCACTTCTATAGATCGCAAGTTATGACAGTTTCCTCTTCTTATTTTTGGTTGATAGACTTTTTTTTTTTCTTTTCCAATGTGTGTCGGTTTCATTTAAAGACAAAATCTAATCCAGAATTTTCTCAGGAAATACTGTTAAATTTTGAAAAGGAGTAATCCAGAGTAATCCAGTGAGTAATCCTGAAATCTCTTTCATTATCTATAGTTTAACAAAATCTTGTCTATGCAATGGCTTTGGGGCATACAGAAAGAAAAGTAAATTTGTCCTTCAAGGAAATAAAGAGACTCGATAACAAAACCCAATAATCTATTCAATATATCTTATTTTCTATTGTTGAATACTCCATTATTGGTAACCCATTTTTAGAGATTTTGATTAGATTTTTGGACATAGTGTTATTTTTTACCCATGATTCTTTGTATTTGACATGTAAAAAGCAAATTAAATAGCATTAACTAGGGGGCACCTGGTGGCTCAGTGGGTTAAAGGCTCTGCCTTTGGCTCAGGTCATGATCTCAGGGTTCTGGGATCGAGCCCCACATCAGACTCTCTGCTCAGCAGCGAGCCTGCTTCCCCCTCTCTCTCCTTCCTCTCTGCCTGCTTGTGATCTCTCTGTCAAAATTTAGAAATAAATAAATAAATAAATAAATAAATAATAGCATTAACTAGAAATAATTGACCCAATAAATTACAAAATAATGCTTTCATTTCTATTATTTTTCTTATTCCTTTTTTAAAAATAGGTTTTTAATAAGTCATGAAGATGTTACTTCCATTTTTAGAATTAAAATAATATGGAAATTTTCTATCAAAAAAATATTGTTAGGTTGAAAATGCCATCTTCTGTGTTTTTATTTATAAATGTTACATGTTTTTCTCTTATGAGCTTAATTTTTTAAGTTAAAATTAATTTAAGTCTTCACACAATTTTTATGATACCATTTTTGCTTTTTCTCTAAGAGTTCTGTTTTTAAGAATGTAAATTTTGACAGATACAGTTTTATCTTAAGTATTTCAATGCATTCCAGAAAAAGCATTATTAAAATTTTACTTTTTTGCTTCTTTATTGCTTGTTGTAACAACCTATGAGTAAGTGTGTAAACATGAAAGCTAATTAGAAATTGATTTCATTGTCAATTACTGCTATTCTTTGTGTTAACTGCCAACTCATGTCAAATATGGTATAGGAGATATCTTTCAAAACAGAAAGAGAACAAGGTTCTTGCTTACTATTTCAAAGTTAAGAATTATTGTTGACTGTGCTCATACAAGAGGAAGGGACAGATTATAGAAAAATTTATCAAATCTCTACTTGTGTCATCTTTTTGTTTTTTTAGAGAGAGAGAGAGTGCTCAAGTGGGGGTGGGAGGAGGGGCAGAGGGAGAGGGAGAGATAATCTCAAGTAGCTTCTACATCAGGCTCAATCTCATGACCTGAACTGAAATCAAGAGTCAGATTTGCTTAACTGACTGAGCCACCCAGGCACGGCTGTGTTGTCATTTTATTTATAGGAGTTATACATCATTTGAACTAATAAAGGGTATATTCTTCTACCCTTCTCCATTTTTCTGTGCCAAAATATTGATTAAAAATGCACACACATATGTAAAATCATATGTACACAATATATTGCGTATGTAGAGGAGATCTGGAATTCTTAAAGGTCATAATAGCACAGTGTCATAGATGAAATTCAATTTTAATGTAGGCATTCAACAAATACTTCATGATCTGCTACAGTGTGCATAGGCCTTGTCCTTCTGGGCCTTAGAGTTGGGCAGATGAGAGAGTTCAAACACTGTGTTCTGCCCCAAAGTAAATAAAGATTGAACTTTTCAGTTTATTACTTTTAAAACTAAACTACAGACTTTATTTGAATTTTATCAGTTTTTCTGTTAATTCCCTTTTTTTGTTGTAAGGTCCAATTGAGAATCCCATAATGCATTTAGTTCTTGTGTCTCCTCAACTGCTCCTAATCTCTGAAAGTTCTTCTATCCCACTTTGTCTTTCATAACCTTGACACCTTTGAAGAGTATTAGAAGGTGATTTTATAGACTGTCCCTCATTTTGTTTGTCTGATGTTGTCTTATGATTGAGGTTACATATTTTAAGCAAGAATACTACAAGAATGTCAAAAGTATATGATGTTGACATGGATGGATCTAGAGAGTGCAATGCTAAGTGAAATAAGTCAGAGAAAAACAAATACCACATGATTTCACTTATATGTGGAATTTAATAAACAAAACAAATGAACAAAGCAGGGGAAAAAGAGAGACAAACTAAGAAACAGACTCTTAGCTATAGAGAACAAACAGATGGTTACCAGAAGGGAGGTGGTGGTGGGGCGGGGGAAGTGGATGAAGTAAGTGAAGGGGATTAAGAGTACATCTATCTTGATGAGCACTGAGTAATATATAGAACTACTGAATCACTGCATTACACACCTGGAACTAATGTAACACTCCATGTTAACTACACTGGAATTACATTTTTTTTTAAAGTACATGATGTTGATATCTAATATACTGGTGATGTTCTCCCTGACACTTGGTCAAGGTGGTATCACCTAGGTTTTCTATTGTAAAATACTATTTTTCCCTCTGTAGCTAATAAATTTCAGGAGGGAATATTTTGAGACTATGTAAATAACCTGTTTTCCTCAAACTTTCACCTACTACTTTTAGGATCCATCATGCAACAACTACTACTGTGTTGTTCTAATGGTGGTTTTTTGTATCTCTTGTCTCTTCTACATTAACTGCAATTTTTTAGTAAGGAAACATTATCTTCTCCATTTATTTATTTATCTAATTATTTACTTACATCATGAATACTTTATTCTAGAAGTTATAATCTAATAGTATTGTTTATTTTGTTACTCAATCCGTCCCAACTTTGTAATTAAGACCTCTTTCTGGTTGGCTCCCTTGCTCTTTTGATGTGTCCCCATTCTTTATTGAGCATTTTCTGGCACTACAAATGCTCTAAGCTTATCTTGCATTTTCCCTGCTCCAGCTCTGTAACCAACCATTTCACAAAACTCTGGCTCCTTTCTTTGAAAATGGTCTTCAGAAGCCAAGATTAGAGTAGTAGGTATATTCATTTCTACTTAGGTGTAATTTATTTTAATCCCTCTAGGGAGCAGTGCTAGGAGATTATGCAGTCTGTGTGTATGTATACACACACATACATATCACTCATATATCCTTCACCACATACATGGATACTGATTTCTTTATATGTATATGTATTTTTTTAAACCACAAATTATCTAATTTTCTGATTCCAATACTATACCACAGGGTTTATTCTAGTTTTCACTTTTTCCTTATTTGTAACTTCTTTTTCTGACAGGAGAACCTGACTCTCATTACCTACAATGTAGATGCTTATTTGTTCTACCCTGATACATAAACAGTTTTCAAATGACTAATCCATTTCTCTGTGAGAAACTGAAAGAGAACACAATATTCCTGTACTATTCCTTTTGTCTTTAGCCTATATCTAGTCAAAATACTGTTTTCAAAGTTTCTTAGATTATTTTCTTCTTTGTTATGCAATTCATTTGTAACAAGTTAGGTTTATTTGTTACAGCTTGTATTCCATTTTGGGTTCCCCTACATTTGGGTTGTTTTTTTTTTATTTGAATATAGTAAAATTCTCTTTGTGGTGTACAAGTCCATGGGTTTTTCAAACCATGATTTTTTTTTTTATTAAGAAGAATTAAAGTTCAATTGTTGCATGCTTCTAATTTTCTTTTAATCCAGAGAAAAACAAATACCACATGATTTCACTTATACGTGGAATTTAATAAACAAAACAAATGAACAAAACAAATAAAAACAAATAAGTCTAATTTAGTAGCCACAATGGGCTTAATAAGAGATGTGACTGACTGAGTCAGCAAGAGAATATTAAAAGTAAATGAGTGATAAATAATGCAGAAAAATATTACATTGTTCGAGAAAACTATGGTCTTCAGCCATCATTTACTGAACTTGAGCTGATGTTGCCCATTTCTCATTGCAGCACTCTTTACCAGTGATTTCTCATTTGCCTTTGTCTTCCTTTTGGTGGGAGTGGCATTAAACTAGTCATGCCCGTGGTTTAGTTTTAGGATTCAACTTTAAATATTTAGAACTTATATTTAAATACAAACCAGCAAAGCAATAGGTTTCAGTTCTAGGAGAAAAGGGTAGCTTTGAAGACTTACTTCATTTGCATGTGTAAGTTAGTTATGGTGATAAAATATGATTTGAAAGAGACGTCTATGGAATAGGACAATTTGTATTATATCAGCTTAACTTTGTGCAACTAATTATTTTTTTCTAGAGTCAATTACTCTATCACTACCACTTTCCTAAATAATTACTTCATGTCTTCTTTCTTTAAATATTAAAAACCTCCCCCATCATCTGCATTCTTGACTACCATCTGCATTCTTGACTAGATGACCTTGCTTCGTATTTCTCTAAGAAAATAGATAAAATAAAAATAAATTGTTACAAGTCTCCAAAACATCTACCATCTACCTATCCACATATTCTGGCTTCTTTCCTACTACAATGAGATAGATGATAGACAGACAGACAGACAAGCAGATCAACATTTCCTTCCTCCTAACAAGAACTAATTAATTACCCAAGGACATTGATTCAGAATTCTTCTCTCACAAGCACAGTAACAATTTTTTCTCTGTACTACATCACTGTCATCATGATACAAACATGTTAATGCTTTTATATAATATTTTATCTTTTAGAAACCCTGTCAATATAAGAGTTTTTTCTAACTCCTTTCCCCCTCTTCTTATAATAAAACTGCTCTTGACAAGGTCACAAATCATCTCCACCCACACCGTTAAATCTAACCAATAATTTTTAGTTCTCACCTTACTTATCTCTCTATAAAGTTGACAGTGTATCACTCTCTTCTCTTGCAACCAATTTCTTCATTTGGCTCTCAGGATGGTAAACTCATCCTATCTCAATCTCAGTCTCACTTTATGGTTCTCTTCATTTTCCTCATCCAAATAAATTTTGGAATGCTCCAGAATTCAGTTTTTTTTTTTTTTTTAAAAGATTTTTATTTATTTGACAGAGAGAAACACAGCGAGAGAGGGAACGCAGGCAGAGGAAATGGTAGCGGGAGAAGCAGGCTTCCTGCTAAGCAGGGAGCCCGATGCGGGGCTCCATCCCAGGATCCTGGGATCATGACCTGAGCCAAAGGCAGACGCTTAACGACTGAGCCACCCAGGCGCCCCCAGAATTCAGTTCTTGATTGGATTTTCTTTTCTTCTCACTTCTCTAGTGGCCTCATTTAGTCTTAAGCTTTCAGTATCATCTGTATGCTTATGGATTGCAAATGTAAATCTCCAACCTGAATTTATCCCTGACTTTCAAACTTGTAAATACAAATTGCTTACTTTAAAATTCCACTTGGATGTCTAATAAGCATCTCAAACTTAACATGCTAGGTTGAACTGATCCTTTCCCAAATACTTCTATTTCCATGGCATTATCCAGATCAGCAATTGGTAACTATCCTTCAATTGTTTAGGCCAAATATCTTGTAGATATCCTTGCCTCCTCTTTTGCTCATATATTTCAGCTACTCTTTAAGCAAATATTGCTAACTTTACCTTTACTTCAAGAATCTGATCATTTCTCACAATTTCTACTGCTATCTCCCTCAACCACACTACTATAATCTCCCATCAGAACTATACAATATTCTGCTGTGGGTTTTCCTGTTGGCACCTCTTTTTCACAGCTGTGTGGCTTCAAAATCATAGAGCAAGGCTCTTTTAAAGGTAAATCCCTTTCCTACCCAAATCCCTCCACTGTCTTCCCACGTCAATCAGAATAAATGCCAACATCTCTACAGTAATCTACACCGGCCCCAGGCTATCTCTTGACTTCCTCTCTGACTTTGTTTTTGTTATGCACCATATTCCAGCTACCATGGTCTCATTTCTGTTTCTCTGACACACTGGACCTCTTCATGCCTCAGGGTCTTTTCCTTCACTCTTCCTTTGCCAAGAACTTTCTGCCATCTTTCTATTACCAATGCTGCTTCTCTCATCCACTTAAGGTTTTGGTTTAAATGTCCTCCTCCTATTGAGCCTTTGTTTTATTGACTACAGAGTTTAAAATTGCAACCTCTTCACCCTTGTCATTCCATATCTATATCCCCTAACTTACTTTTCTCTGAAGCACGTGTAATCTCTTAAAGAATATGAGTCACTGATTTGCTAATTATCTCTCTTCCTCCATAAAAATGAGGGTAGGGATTTTTGTCCATTGTACTTACTGTTCTATCCTCAATAGCCATATCTGTCATATTATACTCAGTAAATTAAAATGACTTTGAAATATCCTGAATAGTACTAACTCCTCTTCCTATTCCTATTACTTTAGTTAAAACTTTCATCTTTTCTGTAGACCTTCACATTAGTTTCCTACATGATCTTCATGATTTCCATTCTTGTTCTATTTGGTACTGATTTCTTCTAATTTATCATACCATCTTAAAGATCTTTAAACAGTTCCCACAATTGATTGCAGTGATTTTCAAACTCTGTTCTATATAAATCTACAGAGAACCTTTTATCTACTGTGCAAAAGGAAACAAGCCAAAAGTGGGTAAAAAGGTAGGTAAATGTATAGTCAATAATAGAGGAGTTCAGATAAGTCCTTGTTTGTGACTTCTAGTGTCTTTATAGATTAGGAAGCCATTTGCCTAGAGCAGGTCAAGGGAAAATGTGAGGATGTGAGATATATAAGATCATAAAAATTTAAATAATAGCTGTGGAGAAAGAGCAAGAGAATAGACCAGCCGAGATTTGTAAGCAGTATAAGACAATTTAAATCCTATTTCAATTTGTGGAACATACATTTATATTAGCATTACTCTATGTGATTTGTTGATTTTTCTCCAGCCCAATTTAGCTACTCAGGAGTACGGGAATGGAGATGGCTAGTTGAAAGCATCCAGGGTTGGTTTTTTTTTCCACCTGGACTTACCATGGAAAGACAATGGTGTACGTGAGCTGCAGGTATTGTCATCAGAATAAAATCTAGGGGGGGGGGGGATCTGAAAATACAAAACAAAAAAATTCAAAACAAAAAACTCAGGTATGATGATGAACTTTATGTCAACTTGACTGGGCTAAGGGTAGTCCAGATAGGTAGTCCAGAAATAGGTAAATAATACCTATTTCTCCGTGTGTCTGTAAAGGTGCCTCTGGAAGAGATTAGCATTTGAATCAGTAAACTGAGAAAAAAAGATCTACTCTCACCAGTTTGAATGGATATTATCTTATCTGCTGAGCCCTCACCCCCACCAATAGAACAAAAAAACAAAGAGAGTGTGATTTCTATTTCTTTTCTTTTGAAATATGATATCCATCTTCTCAGACAATGAACCCCTAGTTCTTGAGCCTTCATGTTCCAGGCCTTAAACTAAGGCAACCCCTCACCCCAGTTTTCAGACCTTTGGCCTTTGATCAAAAGTTATACTATGGGCTCCCCTGGTTCTCAGGCCTTCAGACTCAGGTTGAATTATACCACTAGCCTTCCTGGTTCTCCAGCTTGCAAAGAGCATATAGTAGCTTACCTCAGCCTCCATAATCACATGAGCCAATTCCCATAACAAATTTCCTCTTATCTATCTATCTATCTATCTATCTATCTATCTATCTATCTATCATTTATCTATCTATCTATCTCAAGAATGCTGACTAATGAGCCAGGATAAGCTAAGAGATGGTAATAAAACAGAAGAGTTAAGAGATAAGAGTGATGTCAAACTATGGGACATACACATTTGTCATGGAATCTATTCTTAGATCATGACAAACATTTTAATGAAATAGAATAGAAAAGAAAAACGGGTGCCTGCGTGGTGCCTTTGGCTCAGGTCATGATACCAGGGGCCTGGGATCAAGCCTCGCATCAGGCTCCCTGGTCAGTGGGAAGTCTGCATCTCCCTTTGCCTCTCCCCCTACTCATGCTCCTTCTCCCTCTCTCAAATAAATAAAATTAAAAAAAAAAAAGAAAAAGAATTTCAGGTATATACATAGATTTAGTTATATTCAGGCTTGTAATGTAAAAACATAATTAACAGTGTGAGCCAAATAAGTTTTTCAAATAAGTTTTAAAATACTGGCAAGGCACCTGGGTGGCTCAGTTGGTTGGGAGGCTGACTCTTGATTTCAGCTACATAGGTAGCCAAAGAAGAAACTGAAAACGAAAATCTGAAGTAAAATTATTAAACTCATAGAAACAAGAACTGAAAACAAGCATGAAAAAATATGCTTGAGATACAAAATATTGGATCAGTAATGCAAACAAAAAATCCTTCTTAAGAAATCAAGTAGAATTACTAGATACAAACATCATAAAGGTTAAAATGAACAGTATGATATTTATAACGCACAGCAGAATAATTGGATACAGTTGAAAGGTGAATAGTAAATTGTATAGCAGATTGAGGGGCTTATTTAGAAGACAAGAAAAAGTAAAGTGACAGAAAGTATGAAAACAAAGCTAAAAAATATGGAGGGTAGAAATAAAAGTATCATCATCTTGATAATAGTAGTCCTCAAAAAGGAAGAGGATAAATGGATAATAATAATGAAAAATAATCAAGAGATACTTTAAGAATTAACAAAAATAATAAAAGACATCAGGTTGAGAGAGCCATAGACTAAAATCTAAACCTAGGTACATAATACAAATGTAAGGTATTAAAGACACAGGGAAAATTATTAAAACCTTAAAAGAAATGCCAGATTATTTCAATGATTAAAGAACCAAAAAGACAGCAGACTTCCTAAGAGCACCACTGAGTATGAGAAGATAGTACTATTAAGTTTAAAGTATTAAAAAAAATTGAAAACCATTAATTGTTATTCATCTGAATTGTCATTCTAATATGAGTGTATAATAAATATATTATCAAGCATATATATTCACAGGTTTACTATAAAAATAGTTACACTGAAAACTGTGAAAGAAGTTCTCAAAATAAGGAAAAATAAATAGAAAATATTGCTAGAAATTAGGAATGTGAAGACAAACCAATTACTTGGTAAGGTTTATTGTGATCAAAAACATAAATACACACATACTTATATACATACATACATACATAGTAAATTTCTAATTTCCCCCAACTAAAATTCCAGACAATATCACATCAATGGTGTTGTATGAGGGTTATTGTCTTTTTAATTTTAGACATTCTGTTGGGTGCGGGATTGTATCTAATTGTGATTTTAACTTGGATTTTCCCGATAACTAATGATGTTGAGCATCCTTTCAATTCTTACTTGCCATTCATATGTCTTCTTTTATTATTATTATTATTATGTTCAGTTAGCCACTGTATAATACATAATTAGTCCCTGATGCAGGGTTCAACAATTCATTAGTTAAATATAACACCCAGTGTTCATCACAGCACGTGCCCTTCTCAATATCTGTCACCTTGTTACTCCCTCCCCCCACATTCCTCCCCTCTGAAACCCCAACTGTTTCTTGGGGCCATTCACATATTTTCTTTTGTGAAATGTTTGTTTTAGTATTTTGATTTTGCTCATTTCCCATTGCATTGTTTTGCTTTTCTTTCTGTGATTGCTTCTTTCCTCTCTCTCTCTACACATAGACACACACATACGCACACACACAAATTAGGGCAAGTCCTCCAACTTTGCTCTTATTTTACAAAACTGCTTTAACTGTTTTGGATTATTTCTATATTCATATAAATTTCAGAATCAGCTTGTCAATTTCTACCAAAATATGTCTGTTGGCATTTTTACTTGAATTGTATTGAATAGATAAATAACTTGAGGGAAAATTTACACCTAACAACATTGAATCTCTCAGTGCATGAACCCGGCATATCTCACCATTTATTTAGGTCTCTTCATTTCTCCCAGCATTATTTTGTAGTTTACAGCATACAAGGCTAATACCTATTTTGATTAATTTATCTCTAAATACTTCATGTTTTTTGGTGTATTATCCCTTTTTAAATTAGTTTCTACAATAATCTTTTAAATAACATATATTAGGAAATAATCAAATTTAGAGGGACACTAATAGAGTTAATCCAATTATAGAGTTAAACTAAGTATCTATTAGATCTCTACTCTATAGCTTTACACTCAATGACAGTTTAGTGTCCCTTGAACATTTCCAGTGATAAGAAATACCCCTCTTGTTAAAACAAACAGGTATAGTTAAAGTAGTTCTAAATATTAGAAGTTCATTTTTATGTTAAAGTAAAATTGAAGTTGCACATTTGTTACCTACATCCTAACCCCTGAAAGCCTTAAAAAGCAATCTTAATTGATCTTTAATATAAAAGCTCTTCAAGTATTTTAAGACTACTATCAAGTCTGCTTATTTGTTTGTCTTCTGACTGGACTTTTCTCCAAGTTAAATACCCCTAGTTTATTCAATAGTTAGCTTTGTGACATGATGTGAAGTCCCAGCAATGCATGCAGTTGTTGTCCAGACAAGCTCCAGCATATGAATATCCCCTCTCAAAGGGAATATCCAGAGCTAAATACAATGCTTACAGCATGGCCTTTATATTATTAAATATTTCAGAATGATTATCTCCCTAAACTCTGACAATTCTGTATTCTCACAATTTGGTCCTGAGGGCTCTTGGAATTGGATGTTCAATAATTAGATGAATCAGTTTTTTGATTAAATATACCTGGAACAGGTGATCAATGTTAATTTTTGTTTGTTCATCTATTTCTCAAAGTTTTATTTCACAGTTAATTTAGAGCTCCAGAACAATTGCTCTCACAAGGAAGAGCTGTTTGTTGAAAATTTCTCCTTTTTTGTGCTTGGTTTTATGCTAATATTAATTTCCACATTTAGACTAGATACCCACCATGTTGGGTGAACACAACATAATCTCCAATTCTAATTGGATACAGGCTTAGTTAATCAAAAGAAAAGGTCAACAATTAACATAAATGAACATAAACACTTTACTCCTGATGTAAGCCAGGTAAAACGGGAATTTTATGCAATCAAAGAGGAATGTAAATCTGTATTGTTAATTAACCCTTTATCCCACAGGTAAGTTCAACATTTTTAGTGATTTATTTTCAAAGAGGAATGTGAGTAAATAGCAAAACATTGCAGTATGCTTCAAAAAAACAACAAATATTTGGAAATGGATAGAATTACTTGATATTAGGGTTTAAAATCACTTTAATAGTACCTAATTTTAAAAAAGTACATATCAGATAATCAAATTTTTCCTTTTGCTTAAATGGCTATTAATCTACAAAAGAATTCTTCTTATAGTTTTACTTGTAGTGGGAAACCTGAACATAATTTAACTAATATTAATTATGAGTGTTTCAGCTGATCAAATAGTTATTTCTGATTAATACATATTAAATTGACCAAAGCAAGTGATGTCAGCAAGATGGAGAATAGGAAGTTCTAGCCTTCATTTCCCCATAGAAATATCAATTTAACAACCATCCACATACAAAAACAACTTCATGGAAGCTCCAGAATCCAGGTGAAATTTCAGCACCCTGGAGGAGCACAGAAATGAGAAACATATGCATTGAAAGGGGTGAGATACACAGTACTGCTTTACCCTCCCCTATGCTACGTACAGCACAGCTCAATGAGGGAGAGTGAAATGAACATTTGGACTTCCCTATCCTTTCAGAGACCTGGTTCTGTCACACCTCACCCAGGACACCAAGAGAATCAGCATGATTAGATCACTTGAGGGTAGCTAAGAATTAAAAAAAAAAAAAAAAATGAGTGGGAGCCCCCACAGCTAGTATAAGAATCTGAACAACTGGCCCATGCACTGACCTCACCCCCAATCTCAGGCAGCATGCCCATCACCCCTGGACACTGGCACTGGGTCCAACCACTTCTAGGCCATGGTAGCCAGCCAATCACACACTATACCAATTGGCCTGCTCAGAATCTCTGGTCAGGCTAACTGGTGAAGGGCTTTCCCTGATGATCTAATCTATAAAAATGTATAAAAATCTATAAAAATTCACATAGAAAAATGTTAATTCCTTCTTCAAATGTGCAGATACCAATTCAAGGCCACAAAAATCACCAAGAATCAAAAAAACATGATACCCATAAAGGAAAAAAATAAAGTTCCTATAACCAACGCTAAAATAATAGAAATCTAAAAACTGCCTGACAAAGAATTCAAAGAGTCATCTTAAAGAAGCTCAATGAAGTACAAAACATGGACAACTAAACAACAATTAGGAAAACAATACATGAGTCCAAAATATATTGTAAAACCACAGTATTCAAAATAGTATGGAACCAATGTAAAAGCACATATAAACCATGGAACAGAATAGAGAGCCAATAAATAAACCCATGCATATATGGTTAACTGATCTTTAGCAAGAATGCTAAGAATACACAATGGGGAAGGATATTCCCTTCAATAAATGGTGTTGAGAAAACTGGATATCCACATGCAGAAGAATGAAATTGGACTTTTATTTTATAACCATATATAAAAATCAACTCAAATTAAATACTTAAACTTAAGAACTGAAAACATAAAACTCCCAGAAGAAAACAGGGAAAAGCTTCTTATCATTCACCTTGGTAATGATTTCTTGGATATGACACCAGAAGCATGGGCAACAAAAGTAAAAATAGGGGCACCTGGGTGGCTCAGTCGTTAAGCGTCTGCCTTCGGCCCAGGTCAGATCCCAGGGGCCTGGGATCGAGCCCCGCATCGGGCTCCCTGCTCGGCAGGGGGCCTGCTTCTCCCGCTACCATTCCCTCTGCTTGTGTTCCCTCTCTCACTGTGTTTCTCTCTGTCAAATAAATAAAATCTTTAAAAAAAAAAAAAAAAAAGTAAAAATAGACAAGTAAGATTACATCGAACTAAAAAGATATGCCACAACAAAGAAAAAAATCAATCAAAATGAGAAGAAAACCTACAGAATGGAAGAAGCATGCAAATCATATATCTGATAAAGGGTTAATATCCTAAATATATAAGGAATTCCTAATACCCAATACCAAAAGGACAAATACCTCAATTAAAAAATAGAGAAAGACTTGAGTAAACACTTCTCCAAAGACAATATACAAATGGCTAATAGGTTTATGAAAAAATGTGCACCTAACATCATTAATCATCAGGGGAATGTAATTCAAAACCACAGGGAACTATTATTATCACCCCACACCTACTAGGATGACTATTATCAACAAAAACAAATAAATAAAAAACAAAAGCCACAAGAAAACAAATGTTGATGAGGATGTGAAGAAAAGAGAATGCTTGCACACCATTGTTAGGAATCTAAATTGGTGCAGTTGCTATGGAAAACAATATGAAGTTTCCTTAAAAGCTTAAAAATAGAACTAACATATAATCCAGAAATCCCACTTCTTGGTATATATTCAAAGGAACTGAAATTAGGATCTCAAAAAGATATCTGCATAACTGCATTCATTACAGGGTTATTCACACTAGCCAAGATATGGAAGAAGAACCTAAATGTGTACTGATGGGTGAATGGATAAAGAAAATATGTCATACACATACAATAGAATATTCTTTAGCTTCAGAATAGAAGGAAATTCTGCCATATACAGCAACATGAATAAACCTGGAAGACATTTTGCTAAATGAAATAAATAACAAAGGACAAATATTACACGATACCACATATAAGGAATCCAAAAGGTCAAACTCAGGGGTGCCTGGGTAGTTAACATGGTTAAGCTTCTGCCTACAGCTCAGGTCATGATCCCGGGATCCTGGGATCAAGCCCCACATTGGGCTCTCTACTCAGCAAGGAGTCTGCTCTCCCTCTTCCCCTGTGCCCCCCTCCAACTGGGGCTCTCTCTCCTCTCTCAAATGAATAAATAAAATCTTAAAAAAAAATGGCCAAACTCATAAAGGCGGAGGGTAGAACGGTGGTTGCCAGGGGCAGGGGAGAGGAAGAAATGGAAAGTTATTAGTCAAAGAGCACAAAGTTTCAGTAATACAAAATGAATAAGTCTTATAGATCTACTGTATGGCATAGTGCCTATAGTTAACAATACTGTATTGTATACTTAACAATTGCTAAGAAGACTCATATTAGGTGTTCTTATCACAAAATATAATAATATTAATAACAACAATAATAAAGAGAGTGAGAGGAAACTTTTGGAGATGAGGGATATCTTTATGGCACAGATTACGGGGATGGTTTCATCAAGTTGTAAACATTAGACATGTAGTTTTTTGTGCATCATTCATACTTCAATGAAGTGCTTTAATAAATCAATCAATAATTAAAAGGGAAAATAAAACTGACCTATAGACTATATAATTAAAGGCAAACACAATATTGTGATGTTGAATCATAGATTTTGACAGTAGAATTAATCATTATTTTATGAGATTAATCAAGGATTAAAACTTTGGTTACCTAAATCACTTTTTGATGATTAAAATGGTATCTCTTTTTTTAAATAGTGTATGATGAGTTAAAGGATGAATGTTAGTGTAAATTATGTAAATTATGTAATTATATAAATTATGTAAATTATGGCTCAAAAATAAAAAAACAAGGGACACATAGGAATACAAACAAACAAATAAATAAATATTTTTTAAAAATCAGAAACAAACAGATGAAGATGTAGGAAAAACAGACACACTGAAATGCCATGGCACACTTCTTAGAATCGCTAAAGTTAAAATGTCAAAATATTGACAAATGTGGAACAACTAGAAATCTCATACAATGCTCCTGAGAACTAAAATGCTACAACCACTTCAGCCAAGTAGTAGTTTTTATGAGTTGAACATACACTTATCATATAACCTAGAAATTATACTCCTAAGTATCTACTCCCAAACTCATATATCCATAATACACAAATATTCACAGTAGGTCATTTTACAAAGCTCTATTACTCAAATGTTTACCAGTAGGTAAATTGATAAACAAATTATGGTATATCCTTAGTATTCAATTATGGTATATTATCTTAGTATTCCATGGAATACTACTCAGCAATAAAAATAAATGAACTACTGATAAAACTTGGATATCAAAAACATTATGCTGAGTGAAAGAAGCCAGATAGAAAAGGGTATATACCCTATGATTTAATTTACATAAAATTCTAGTAAATGAAAGCTAATTTATAATGATGCAAGGTAGGTCAATGGTAGGAGAGGAAGAGGAAGGAGAAAACTAAAAAGTAGCACAAAGAAATTTTAAGAGGTATTTCAATCAGAATCTTAGAGAATAGAAATATTCTGTATCTTGATTGTGGTGATGGTTTCATGAGTTTATACATCTGTAAAAACTCACCAAATTGCACACTTTAAATGGATGTATTTTATAGTGTATAAATTATACTTCAACAAAACTTTTTTAAATAAAAATGAAATAAGTTGAACAAAGAACATCACTGCCCCAACAGGTGACAATACGTTGAGCAAAAAAAAAGCTCCTTAAAAATACTATTTTCTGGGGCGCCTGGGTGGCTCAGTCGTTGGGCGTCTGCCTTCGGCTCAGGTCACGATCCCAGAGTCCTGGGATCAAGCCCCGCATCGGGCTCCCTGCTCGGCGCCCGCTGCCATTTCCTCTGCTTGTGTTCCCTCTCTCACTGTGTTTCTCTCTGTCAAATAAATAAAATCTTTAAAAAAAAAAAAATACTATTTTCCATGACTATTTAAAACAAACTTTTATAGATATTGAAGATATGTCCAAGTTTACCAATCTAAGAATCAACATTTAGAATTTAATGTGTTTCATGAATTACTTCATCCTAAAATTGGAGGTCAGATATAAGATATTAAATTTGAGCTTGAGGATATTGAAGGTCAATTTGGCATTCAGTAAGATCTGTGTTCCTGGTGGATAACAGTGCAGTAATAAGTGTAAAGAGAAAAAAATACTATTTGAATTAGTTTCAGCTGATACAGAGAGGTGGAATGTTTGCTGAAAGGAAAAGATTCCTTGGTATTTAAAGTAGTACTTTTACTATAATTCTGGAAGACAATGACTATGAGGGCTGCACAGCCAGTGTTCTGTATGCAGCTCTAAGAGCTCTATATCTCAGGCTATGATTAAACCAGTTACTAGATGTTACCTCAGGCAAAAGAATATTATACAGGAGAAAAAAAAATAAAGCTGTTCTACTTTGGCAAGAAAGTAATAATATACTGTCATGAGCACTTACTAAATGTTTCACATGTATTATTCCCAAACCTTCCATATAACAAGGCAAGGTATTCCAACTTTATAAATGAGAAAACCTATTCATAAAGATGCATAAGTAATTTATACAAATTCTGAGAGTCATAAAGTTTAATGTTGGGATTTCAACTAATTGAGTTTCACTAATTTTTTTTTAAAGATTTTATTTATTTATTTGACAGAGAGAGTGAGCTAGAGAGAACGAGCAGGATGAGCAGCAAAGGAAAAAGGAGAAGCAGGCTCCCTGCTGAGGAGGGAGCCCAATGTGGTGCCGAAGGGACACACTTAACCAACTGAGCCACCTGAGGTGCCCTGAGGCTCACTTATTTTTAAAACCCTACATTTTTCACTGCAACAGGATGTTTCTATTCAGTACCGCATAAAGATATAAATAAATAAGACTACTAAAAAAAATTTGTAAACTTTGATAAAATTGCCAAATTTCTGGGACCTTATCAGTATGTTTGACAGAAGAACATTGGTATCACTTTTTTGAGAAAAGTCTTTATCAAAAAATACTGTTGTTCTCCAGAAACATTGACAGATTCCTCCTGCTAGGAACCACTGTAAAGTTGTCCAAATCATGCAAAGTTTAATCGTATTAATTACTCCATACTAGAGCCTACAAATAGATTTCAGGATTTCCTTTCCCGGGAAATATTTACAAGACGTTATCACTGTGTAATGTTGAACTAAATCTTAAAAACTAAAATAAAGAAAAATTTGGCAACATTAAATTAATAATTTCAAATAACAATTTGAAATCTCTAGAATTCCTAAGAGCATAATAAAAAATGAACACATATATGAAATTCGTATAAATGTAAAGTGTAATATAAGGGTGCTGGGTGGCTCAGTTGTTTGATTTTGCCTCAGGTCATGATCTCAGAGTTGTGGTGGGTCAATATGGTACTAATTATGAAGGCAGAAAGAAAGAATAAATGGAGAAAATGGTTCATGGAACTTAATGTTGACTGCAAGGTGCTTACAGCTTTGAGTAAGCATTAATACTCTTAATGGAGTAAATAAAAAATATTTCAGTTCATGTGACCTTAGTCTAGGCTAACTAGTAAAGATCATGCTTAGACATGTTTCATTTTTTTGTTACCACAGCTTGCCCTTTTATGGTTTTTAGTGAACCTTAAAATGGCTCCCTGAGAAAACTGCCTCAAAATGTCAGATTGTCTAAGTCATGTTACCAATGAAAGAATTAAAAACAAACATAAGAAACAAACTACTTCTGTTTTTATGTATTTATGTACATATATATTTATTCGTTTTACTGTAGTCACATTGCCTTAGTATTAAGATTTCTAAGATTTTTATTTTCATTTCACACATATTTATTTAGTGTTTAAGACAGGCCAGACACTAAGAAAGCTGTTAGTGAAACAATGGCAAAATAGGATATGGACTCTGCTCTGAAATAGCTTATATTTATGTTGAGAATATAAACAAGAGTTGTTTAGAGAAAACTAATATTAGTCTAAACTAATATTTGCAACAGAATTCACTTCTTTCTTTTTTAATAAGAATTCCATCTTAAAAAGTAGACCATTTTACTTAGCAAAACACTTTATGGAGAGAGAACCCTCAAAACATGACAAAGATTGGCTAGGCATCAGAGATAGTTAAAATGTGAAAAAGGAATCATTAGAAAAGATGAAGGAAGAGAAAGGGAAATGACTCCCTGGCTTATGGAGTGAGGGTTGTTACTGTAGGAAAGGCCAAATAGAAGCCACTTGTGCCAGAGTCCAGCTCCAGCCGGGGTGGGTCTCACAAAGAAAAGGGCGGCATTGGTGAGTGAGGAGACACAGACATACAATCAAGGTGCAAGCATCTCCTCCTGAGGATCTCAGGGGACCTTTATTTATACCTCAAGATTTTACATTGTTTCTCATATGTTCTTTGTTTATAGCTCAATGAGTCTGACTTAGAACATACCAATTATAGATCTCTTCCTTTCAGTTTCTTCTCTGCATTCAGTAGTTTGACCTTTATAAGTTTCCTTTTGTGCTCACTAATGGGTACAAGTGGTGTAAGAGGTGATAGACAAAGTTATAACAGAAACATAAATTATAAAGAAACATAAAGTATAAAGTATATGAGGTGTTAGACAAAGAGAGGGTTGGTAGTTTTACTTTAAACAATCTGATCAAAGTTTAACCTTATATCAATTACTCAACTATTTTTCATGAAGATTAATAATCAGCCTCTACTAGCATGCAATAATAACATTTGATTCTTATAGAGTATTTATTCCAATGCCTGATTTCCTCTAAACGAGCTCTCCTGGGGATAGGGTACCAAGGCAGTGACCTTCTCTTTGTTCTTTCCCAGAGGGACACAGAAAATGCTCTAACTATTTTTCCATTACTCTTAAGCCATTTATTTATATCCTCAGCATAAACACCTGCGTGATCATAAATACCTGTGTAAGGTATGGGAGGGGTGCTTGGTCTCATTGCTCATAGTCATCATTGATGTTAGCATAAAGATTATTTCTCTGAAACCCATAGATTAAGCCCACAATTACAAGAATTGCCATAAATAAAATGAAAGGAAGTAGCAGAGACCAGCTCTGGATTCTCCTGACTTTTCAGGATTGTCCCTCATACCCGGACTTTCAGACAGCATGAGTAGCTTGGTCCACACCATACTAGAACTGCCACTACCTAGAGAAACAGTAAACCAAAAGCAGTATCTCATTCCTGGAGGGATTTCAAGTTCTGCATCAAGAACCTGAAAAATGTGGGGGTGGTGATTCCTCCCACCCTCTCATTCGACATTCATAGCTGGCCTGTGTAGAAAACAGATGGATCTTGGAAAATGATAGTGGATTGTTGTAAGCTTACCCAGGTGTTGACGCCAACTGCAGCAATTGCGGCTACTGCATCAGATGTAGTTCATTGCTTGAGCAAATTAACAGAGACCCAACACCTCATGCACAGCTATTGCTCTGGCAAATGCCTTTTCTCCCATCCTTGTCAATAAATCCCACCAGACGCCAGATGCTTTCAGCAGGCAAAGCCAGTAATACACCTTTACTTTCCTACCTCGGGGGTATATAAAGTCTCCAGCGCCATGTCATAACTTTTAGGGATCTTTTAGGGATCATGACCACCTTTCCCATCCAAAGATATAACCACGGCCCATTACAGTAATGACTTTCATGCTGATTGGGCTTACTGAGCAAGAAGTAGCAACCATTCTAGATTATTGATAAAACACTGGTGTGTCAAATTGGAAAATAAATGTAATAAAGATGTAGGGAGTATTCTACCTTAGTAAAATTTCTAGGGTCCAGTGGTATAGGGCATGTTAAACAATCCCTTCTAACGTGAAGGGTAAATTGTTCCACTCTACAAACAGAAAGGAGGCACAATAATCTAGAGGGTCTCTTTGGAATTTGAAGGCAACATACTCCTCATTGGAGAGGGCTACTCTGGCCCATTTACCAAACAACCCAAAAAGCTGCTACTTTTGAGTTGGATCCAGAACAAGAAAAGACACTGCAACAGATCCAAGCTGTTGTAAAAGTAGCTCAGCCACTTGGCCACATGATCCAGAAGATTCAGTGGTATTTGAAGTGGCAGTGGCAGATTGGAATGCTCTTTGGTGTTTTTGGAGGGTCCTTAAAGGTGAATCACCGGCAAACCCTTACAATTTTGAAGGAAGCATTGCCATCCTCTGTAAATAACTACTCTCTGCTTGAGAAATAGCTCTTAGCGTCCTACTGGGCCCTAGTAAAAACTGTGTGCTTAACCATGGGCTGCTAAGTCACCATGTCACTTGAACTGCCCATGATTAAAATTATATAACCCAATAAGCCATCAAGTCAGATGTGTGCAACACTCCATCATCAAAAAGAGATGGTATATAAATGATGGGGTCTGGGTAGGCCCTGAAGGCTCAGGTAAACTACAGGGAAAAGTGGCCCAAATACCCATGATCCTCATTCCCAATATATTGCTCTCTCTCCCAGTCTGCACCTATGGCCTCATGGGTAGCTCCCCATGATCACTTGAGAGAGGAAGAGAAGACTCAGTCTTGATTTATAGATAGTTCTGCATAATACGCACACACCATCTGAAAGTGGAGAGCTATAGCACTACAGCCCCTTTCTGAGACATCCCTGAAGGGGAGCAGTGAAAGAAAACCAGTGGGCAAAATTTTAAGTACTGACACAGGTTGTTCACTTTGCTTGGAAGGAGAAATAGCCAGATGTACAATTATACACTGATTCATGGGCTGTGGCAAATGGTTTGGCTGGATGCAAGAGGCCATGGTTGGAAAACTGATGCCAAGGAAATTTGGGGAAGGGGACTAGATCTCTGAATGGGTAAAACACATGAAGGTATTTGTGTCCCGTGTGAATGTACACCAAAGGGGGACACCAAGAGAGGAGATTTTAATTACCAAGTGGATAGGATGACACATTCTATGGATACCTATCAACCATTTTCCCCAGCCAACCCTGAGCTTGTCCAATGAGTTTCTGAACAAAGTGGCCATGGGGGCAGAGATGGAGTTTCACATGGGCTCAGCAACATGGACTTTCAGTCACCAAAACACCCACCTGGCTTTGAATACTGGTAAGGGTCAACTCAGCCAGCATCAGACTTCAACATTAAGTTCTGAATATGGCACCATTCCCTGGGTTGATCAACCAGCTATCTAGTAGCATGTTGATTACACTGAGCCATTTCCATCATGGAAGGAGCAGTGTTTTATTCTTAATAAAGTAAACACTTACTCTGAATATGGATTTGCCTTCCCTCCATGCAATTGGTTCTGCCAAAACACCATCTATGGACTTACAAAATGCCTTATCCATCATCATGGTATTCCACAAAGCATTGCTTCTGATCAAGAAACTCACTTCATAGCAGATGAAGTACAGTGAGAGGCCCATGCTCATGGAATTCACTGATCTTAGAATGTTCCCCCATAGCATAAAGCAGCTGGTTTGATAGAATAGTGGAATGGCTTATTGAAGACTCAGTTACAGTGCCAGCTAGGTGGCAATACTTTTCAAAGCTGCAGCAAGGTTCCCCAGAAGACCGTATATTTGAATCACCATTCACTATATTGTGTTGCTTCTCCTATAGCTAGGATGCACTTATCCAGGAATCAAGGTGTAGAAATGAAGTGTGGCACCACTCGCTCACTCCATACATACAAGACTGTATATTTGAATCACCATTCACTATCTTGTGTCACTTCTCCTATAGCTAGGATGCACTTATCCAGGAATCTAGGTGTAGAAATGAAGAGTGGCATCACTCACTCACTCCTACAGATCCTCTAGCAAAACTTTTGCTTGCTATTACCATGACCTTATGCTCTGCTGGCCTGGAAATAATAATGTCAAAGGGAGGAATGCTTCCACCATGAGGCACAATAATGATTCCACTGAACTAGATGTTAAGACTGCTGCCCAGCTACATTGGCCTCCCATGCCCCTAAATCAATGGGCAAAAAATGGAGATACTAGCTGGCTATGATCACTGATTATGACTATATAGGGGATATTGGGCTGCTACTCCACCGTGGAGCGGAAGAGTATGTCTGGAAAACAGGAGATCCCTTATGGCATCTCTTAGCATTACCATGACCTAAGACTAAAGTAAATGTGAAATGACATAATCCAATCCAGACAGGACTACTAATTACCCAGATCCTTTAGAAATAAAGGTCTGGATCACTCTACCAGGTGAAGAACCATACTCAGCTAAAGTACCTGCTGAAGAAGAGAGAATAATAGAATGTGTAGTGGAAGAAGGTAGTTACAAATACTAACTACAGCCACAAGACCAATTAGACAAATGGATACTGTCATGTGTATTTCCTCCTTATTAATGTTATGACTATGTCTATGTATATATGTAACAAATGTCTTTGCTTTCTTCCCTGTTTTATTTACCTATCATGTAACATAAGATGTGTTGACTTTATATCATAGTATTCAAGTATTGTTAATTTTACATCATAGTATTGAAGTTATGAGATACCAAGGAAAAGAGTAAATATCATTCTTCTGGGGAAGGGGTTAGTGCATTTTTGGTTATATATAAAGTTGTTGTATCATGTTAAGTGGAATTATAGCCTTTTTATTTTCTTTATTTTGAGATTAAATATGGTTAAGATGGATGCCACATTGATTAGAGATAGATTAGTGATGGTTAATTTTATATGTCAACTTGAATATGTCAACTTGACTATGTCAGGGTAGTCTTGACTAACTTGTCTAATATGTCAACTTGACTAACCCCCCCCAAGGGTACCCAGATATTTGGTTAAACATTATTCTCAGTGTGTCTGTGAGGATATTTCTGGATGAGATTAACATTGGAATCAGTAGCTGAAGAAAGAAGATTGTTCTCCCCAGTGTGAGTGGCCTCATCCAATCCAGTGAAGGCCTGAATGTGATAAAAATGCTAGGTAAGAGAGAATTCATTCTCTCTGTATGATTCTCTTTGAGCAGGGACATCAGTCTTCTACATTCAGACTTGGATTCAGACTGGAATTTGTACCACAGGCTTGACTGGGTCTCAGGCCTTCAGACTCAGACTAGAACTGTACCATTGGCTTTTCTGAGTTATCAGCTTGCCTACTAGTTTGGGGATTTCTCAGCCTCTGTAATTGCAGGAGCTAATATATCCCCTATTGTTTGTTTCTCTGGAGAAAGTATTATAAGAAAAGTATATAGGGAGGGTGCCCAAACTCTGTTGAATCAGAGAAGACTTCAAATTTATATACTATAAATTATAAGTAGTTTATATTTAATTGAAGAACTTTTTCAAGAAGTATGGGATGAGAAAGAGAAGTAGCTAAGAAAACCATGCAGTAAAGAGTTATAATTTCTATTATGAGAAAAATGTAAATACTGATAGCAGAAAGCCAGAAGAGAAACAAAGTTTGATGACACAAGAAAAGGATGGTGTAATTAACAAATAGGGAAACAGTGATACTATCCTGATATTAAGACACAAATTGGGGTGGGGGCTCCTAGAAGAATTCGGTTTACATTTTGATAATAGAAGGAAGCACTGTTAATAACTATCCTGGGACAACATGCATGAACTAAGACTGTCCTGGGCAAACTGGAACTTTGCTAATAAAGAGGAAGGGAAGAAAAATGAGTACAGAGACATTTTGTGGATAAGGAGGCAGAAGGCTGAGTTTATTTGGTGATTTCTATATACTCTGAATTATACCGTCATCCAAAGAGACTGGAAGCTGAGATAAGTCATTTAGTGAGAATGAAGTAGGTAGATGAGGAGGTTAGAGTACAGAGAGTAGAAAAGCACTGGATTGCTAGCTGTGGCAAATGAGAACAAGCTAACTAGAATCAAAACAGATTAATTGATGATATGAGCGCTCAGCTAAAATGGTGAACACGTATTTGTAATGGAAAACAATGTCTGGATTTGTGATTCTTCCTCTAATAGAGCTCAACAGCCAGACTATGGGTATAGAGAAGAGGAGCAGTTGGTCTGATTCAGAATCAGGGTTTTCTAGTTGAGGTCTATGTAAGGAAATGGGGCAAAAAAATAGACCACTGTCTCTAAAGCAGGGATTGACTTATATGGTGTTGTAAGAAAATATTTAAATTGTATTTTATTTCTTAAATTTTATCCTTCCAATTTTCCATTTTAAGAAAATTTTAATAATTATTTAATATTTTAATTATTTGATGATTGTTTAATATATTCAATTATTTAATAAAATAACTTAAAACTAATACTATATTTCTATATTATATATTACATATTATATATTTTATATTACTATATATAATAAAGAGGGGGTGTGGGGAAAGGGAGAGGGTAAAGTGTTAAAAAAATCTACCCGATAGCAGTACAGAACTTAGACAAAACATATTTGAACATACATTTATCTAAGACTACAACATAGTCTAAGTAATGCTAAGCCATGACAGCTGGCTTCATTAAAGCCTCTAGTCCCTGGTTTCCTTTACTTTTTTCTCACATCCTTCCTATTTATCTTAAACATGTGAAATGAGCATAGTGGGTTATAAAAATGGAAGTATAGGAGCTTTCATCACTAAGAACGGCTCCAATCTCAGAGCTCTAAAAGCTAAACATTTTACACTTGATCAAGAAGTGCAGAGAGTAGCTATGGAAGCACTAATCCAAATGAAGTGGAGATAATGACCCTGAGGAAAAGGAGGTCAAGAAAGTGAGAGGTTAGGCTTTCACACAGGCCTTTCTCACAAATAGCAAAATTAGCTAATAAGGACAGGAAGGAGATGATCCAGGTGACTGTCTTCAAGAATGATATATAGGACCAGGTAGTATGTAAACATCAGCCCCTCTGATGGTCAAGGATATAAAGGAGATTATAAAATATGAAACACTGAATCTGGGGGATATAGGTTTGGAGTAAGTTTTGTAAGAAGTAGGGAGTGAGCTTCCGAAACAAAAGATATGAATGGGATGAGGGCGAGATTGATAGATTAACCAGAATGGTGATGTCCTGACAAACTGCCAGAATAGTCAGGGTGGTTTCCTCCTTGGTGGAAAGAGAATTTTGAAGTCAGTTACAGCCTAAGTGGATTTCAATGTTGAGGGATCCGGGGACTCTGCTAAAAAGGGAGACTCTATACTCCCTGGAAGGGGTCCATTTCTGTCTTAATTGACTATATGGTTCTAGCTTTGTTGTTGTTAATCCATCGACTCAGGGAGTGGTGAGAGGCCTGATCTGTACAAGAGATTAACAGGCAAAGGATTCTGAGCTCAGAGCCCATGTTCATTACTAAGGACTGTTCCAGCTTAGAACTCACTGACTTCGAAGTCCAGAGGTTAGTCATGGTAGCAGTGGTATAGGTACAGAAGAAGTAACGGTCCTGGAAAGGATACGATAAAAGGGTCATGAAATTGAGAGATTAGGGCATCTCACAACATATCCCACAACATAAGTTATTGTGTAGGTGATGAGGTATAACTGATCAACTGTGTTGCTCAGATATTCATCTAATTCTGCAAGTGAAAACATTCAGTCAAAATAAGCATTTGTACATTGGAGTTCCAGCACAAGAATTACAAGACAGAATTACTTGCTTCCCTGCATTGCTTCACATTAGAGAATCTTCTTCATTTTGAAGAAGGCAAGGAAATGGAGGCAGAGCATACTGGCCTGCAATTTAGTTTCTTCTAATGGTAAATTCTGTGTCTTTAAATAATTTAGTTAACTTCCCAGGTTCTTCATCTAGATAATAATGATATTAACAGTTATAATTTAAATATGCATTTTTTAAAAACCATTATAATATATTAAATTGACTAGGATGTGTGTTATAGCTCATTCTTTGAGAGAAATATGTCAGAGGCTAAATGATTTTCCAAATTTCACATAATTCTATACTAAGTTGGACTTAGAGCCCAGCTCTCCAACTCAGAGCATTACATGATTCTACAAATTTGAGTTATTATTGTTAATTGCATTTACATCCATTTTACAAAATGGTAATTTCTGTATTGCAATGAATTCAAGATAAAATTCAACTTAAAAGAGAAGCAGAGACTAAAGCAAACTCTAGAACAGTAATAATAACCAAGCCTAATCCCAATTTCCAAAAGAAATCCAGGAATACACTAATCCTATTTTGACAAAGTAACTTTACCTTTACCTAAATTTACTATGAGATTCCTTCTACATACAAGAAATAAATATACATAGGCAAGCATGTCGATTTGTTGCTTATTAATCTTGTGCTTAAGATGCTCAAAGTGGAGAGCTGGTCAAGCTGAGTTAGAAAATATGGCCAAGCATAAAGGCCCAAGAGAACATGCACAAAACTGAAACTCTGGCATTTTGTCAATCTTGGGCTGGACTGGTAGTAGAGGAGATGAAAATATTAATGAATGTGCTTCAGTTCATTTGAAACAAAGAGTGGAGAACAAGACGGATGAATTCTAACAGGGCCATTAATTGGCTCACCATTGCCCAGAGTAGAAGAGACAATCGCTCGTTGAGTGCACATACAGCAAATGTCTACACGCCGTGAGCTTGCCCAGTAGTGAAAGTGGTCCAAGTAATTTTCTTGCGTCTAGCCAAAACCTCAGTAATTGTTCCTTTTCTGTGCATGGACAGAACGAGAGAGAAACAAAGAGGATAATAGGAGAAGGAAAAAGGAGGCAGAGATCTTCTTCACTAATAAAAAGCAATGCCAATTTGTCGGAGGTGGGGTGGGGGGTGGGTGAGAGTAGAGACTGAGCAAAAGCTATACCACTTGCTGAGACTCAAATACTGAATTGCATATCTGCTACACTGGTGCTGCTTGGATAGGTCTCAAGATTTTTTATTATTGTATTTGTATTTTCTTAAAGGAAGTGGTAGGTGTATTCCAGTACCCTGGGGGCAGAAGGGGAGTATTATGCACAAATTCTGTAGGCGACTCTTACCCAGACTGGAAGCACTAAGTTTCTTAGTGGACATGCTACTGGAACGGAGCCTGGAAATACAATACTGTGTTGTGAACACATCTCTTTCTATTCAATGCTCACAATGTGGTACAATTTGTTCTACGTGTTTTATGTACTTTAACTCATTCAATCTTTATAAAGATGAATTATTATTATTTCCATCTTACAAGCAAGGAAATCGAAGCACAGTGCTAGTAAAAGAAGAATTAATATTTGAACTCAGCAGTTTGCCTCTAGAATCCATGATCTTCTATTATACCATATTGCCTTCAATGAAGAAGAGGGGATGGTGGTTTTCATATAATATGCAATGCATGGAGGTCTAGACAGAAAGGCATTTGAAGAGCTAAGAAATTAGGCATTGCCAGGCACATGTATATGTATAAAATATAACATAAAAAATATAAAATCTTCTGGAAGAAAACAGATTGGCAAAAATTTCTCAGAGATAATAAAAAAGCATGAAAATAAAAGAATGTTAAATTGGCCTTCATTAAAATTAAAAACTTTTCTTTATCATCACCACTTTAAAGAATGAAAAAGCAAGACACAGATTGGTGAAAAAAATGTGTAGGGAGTAGGACAGGGGGTGGGTGAGTCTGAAAAAGCATACATATGTATTCATAACATGTAAAATAGACTCCCATAAATCAATATCAAAAAGAAACAACTCAATAAAAAATGAAGAATACTACTGAGAAGTCTCTTAACAAAAGAAAACTTATGATGCCTTCGATGATAGTTCTCAGCGAAATGAAAATTAAAATCACAATATGATAACATGAGAATTATGAATTTCTTTCTTTCTTTTTTTTTTGGACACATCAAGTATTGAAAACGATATATAGTAAGGTGAACTCACACACTATGGGTGGAAATGTAAGATGATGCAGCCCCTTTCAAAAGCTCACAAAAGTCAGCATGCACGTATGTGACTCATAATTCCACTTTTAAGTATTTGCCCAACAGATTTTGAGAATTAAAAGACTTCTACATGAATGTTCATAGAAGATTTATTCATCAATAATATGTTGATGAATTTATTCATCAATAATATGTTTCCAAATTGGAAACAACTGGGATGTCTATCAACAAAGTAATCAATAAAAAAGTTGTGGTATGGGATATTATTCCACAAATTTTTTTTAAAAGCAAACTACTGATACATGAACGGGGAAAAAACACCTTGCTGAGTGAAGAAAGCCAGACAAAAAGAATCCATATGTTATGGTTCCATTTTCGTTTATTGTAGACCAGGAAAAATTATAATTTATGGTTGTAAATATCATGACTTTGACTCCCTGGGTGGTAGCATGCACTGAATTACAAGTGTGGCAGGGGGTACTTTGTAGGGTGTTAGAAATGTTTGATTTTTTTTTTTAAAGACTTACTTATTTGTTTTAGGGGGGTGGGAGGACAAGCAGAGGGAGAGAGAATCTAAGCAGACTCCACATTGAGCATGAAGCCCCACATGAGGCTCTATCTCACGAGCCTGAGACCATGACCTGAGCCAAAACCAAGAGTCAGACTCAACCAACTACGCCACCCAAGTGCTCCAGAAATGTTGGCTATCTTAACTGACATAGTGAATATATGTGGAATGTATTGACCAAATATCATAGAAATATTCACTTGAATCTGTGTGTTTCTCTATAAAAAGCAAACAGAAACAACAAGAATGACTTGAGCTTTCACTTCAACAGGGAGGCCTCACTCTCTGGTAAGACTGTGACCACACTGTGTAGTCCTGGTGGCCTCTCTCACCAGCTAAAGCAATGACTCTTCCACCCCACATAAGACCATCTGACACATGATATTCCTTCGAATAAGTTTTTTTTCATAGATTAGCATACTAGTTAAGTGACACAAGCTGCCAGAACAACTGAGTTCTCAGGGACTTAATAAAAATTTATTTCTTGCTTTAAAAAAAAATCATAATTTCCGCAAAAGACCACTGATCGCTTTACAAGTCAAAGACTCTGCCAAAATCAATTGGTTTTTCTCTTCTTCTCTTCTCCATCCACAACTGCAATTTTTCTAAGAACTTAATTTAATGAAAAATCCAGGCAGTGGTTGGTTAACCAAATAATAAGAGGTTACCTGAAAATTACTGCTTTTCCTGATACACTTCTTTTCACTGTGAGCCACACATACTGGGAAAACTGATGTGAATATAAACAGACTGAGAGGCTGTGTTTCATAATACTTAACTAAACTAGTAGGGGAATGAAGCAGTTAAATGATTAAGATATTAAGACTCTTGGTTAAATTTCAATAGGAACATAGATAGATAGATAGATAGATAGATAGATAGATAGATAGATAGATAACAAATATACTTCATTTTATCCATAGCTAAATCTGGTCCCTTCTAATATGCCCTCCAGCTAGAGGGAATATGAAAGGCTTTGACTTTTTCTGTACTCTAGCTTTTTTCAGTTTTCAAAAAGCTCTTCACTCCACTGTTGCTAAGAAGAAAAAGAAACTGTTGCCAAGTAACAAGAAAATTCAGTATCCCACATGTATGTGTGTGTCTCCCCAATGCATATCAAATGCAAAACACTTAGCTGCTATCAAGGACACGGTGTGAGTGAGATATCACTCAAAAACACAGTAATACAGGAGTTTCAGGCCCATCTGACCCCCTAAAGTTCAGTGTTTCTCTAATAGTAATATTGAACTATACATATAATTTTTCATATTCCACTTTGAGGAACAAGTACATCACTAATGCAATTGCACTTTTCATTTACCCGAAGCTTTTTGCTTAATCGTGAGCAAGTAATTTAAAGGCAGATTATTGTGCTTGTTTCATTTCTTCCTCCTGACCAAAAACAGATGTCATAGCTGATCTGTTTAACAAGACCACCTCTCTGTTCACAAGCAATGGGTAGGCTAAGAAATCTACTATGAGTCACCTTGATGTGATACCAGAGAGTCACTTCATGATTTGAGAAAGTTATAGATGTACATTGAAGAAATTGACTCATCCAAAAATCATCACAACCCAAAAAAATATTAAATGAACACTCACTCTGAATAACCTCTATTTGCTATATCCCCTTCTAAGAAACTTTAGAATAACGATCCATGTTTCATTGCCATTTGTGCAAGTACCCACATTAAGGCCAAAGCCAATGGGACCAGCCATGCACCTAAAGACAATTTGCTAGACGAGTTAAGCAACTTATCTTCCCTGGAAAATGTGTATTAGGAGAACCATAGTTAGATGGTGGTTGGTGCTGGGGCCATGTAACCATGGGACCACATTGACATATGTTCAGTCAGGATGAAATCATGTAGAAAGAGATCAAGCTAAGGGAAATAAGAGAATGAGAGAGACTACACAGCACCTGACATTGAAAGGACAAAAACAAACAACTCATGAGAGAAGTAGACATTCACCGACCTTAATAAGACTAGATTGTATTAACATTTGCTGATTTTATTTTTCAATTATTCCTTTCAAGTGTGCCCCATTAAATCCCATCCCTTTGCTTAGAAAGTTTCTATACCTCTGGTTCATTGTCAGGTATTAAATTTAGTTCAGTCTAGTTTAATACTCCAGTCTCATAACTGATTCAAAGCACTTACTCCCTACCCTGCCCTATGCACATCCACCCTTCCTAGTCACTTGCTCTTTTTATGGCTCAGGGATAGAGGAAAAGACATAAAAATGAGGCAATGTGCCCAGACTTAACTTGGCAAGCCTATCTCTGATGATAACTATCCCTAGACATTTTGGTTCAGTCTGATCCTATCTGATGATGGATATCCCTGAGGAGATGGTAAGTGTGATTTTTCTTAAAATGGGCTTCACTTTGATCCTAGACCCCTCCACTGTTGATCATTCACTCAGATAGAGGCAGTTTTGTCCCTATGAGATCCTGCTTGAAGTCTAGTTGATGATCCTTTTTTTCTTTAAATGTTGGGCATCTGATTGCTTTGTGTGGTAGCTGTCTGGGCAGCTCCATGCCTTCTGCCACTTCATTAATTTCCTTTCACCTTCCAACAAATACTCATGAACTACTGAGATCCCCTTTCTCATCAACTGAGGGTCAAACAGAACAAGGATGGAATAGGCTGCCTTCATCTTCTTCCAAATAAGCTTCATCATTCTTCCCCAAGCCCCAACAGTATGAGATACTCCAGATGATCCTCAGACTGCCAAAATCCATACACAATAAATGGACAACATCCCAAATTCAGAGACTACAAGTCAAGGTCTGCCAAGAGCTTCATTAATCTCTTCTCAGAGGACCACAGAACAATGGGCCTTCAGGTTCTGCAATTTGACCAACACCTACCCAGGAAATGAGATGCTCTGTTCTATTTCTTAGAAAACCCCAACCTCTCCTAGTAATTCTCTTTGACCACCCCCCAAACTTGGCTTTGGTGGTGATAAGGAGCCCTTACTTTCTCTCTTCCATGGCTGAGAAAGGAGGTGGGGTCTGTGTGTGTTGGGGCTGGATACTGAGTAGACTTTTAGCATTTTTGGTTCTGTGAATGGAAGGCTACAAGTCTTACTGACAAGACACCCTAAGTTACTCTATCTTATCTTCACTAATCCACTTTGTTCAACTTAACTTTTGTTGATGACAAGAGGAACAAAAGTGGTGACACTTCTGAGAAAGGAATTGATGAGGACTATGAAAAATGTATTTTTTCTTAAAAACTTATGAGATGACCTAAATAAGACAATGAATTATAAGTTCAAATTGTTTGTCCTCCAATCAGAATGACTAAAAAACAATTTAATGGACTTCATAGTAATTTCCTCTTTTATTTTTTCCTTTAAAAGTCCCTCACCATTTTTCCTCAGTGGGGTCCTTTTGGGTTTCTACCTGAATCTATGCTCCCCAATATACAATTCTAAGACCTAATAATAAATGCTTTTGTTTGCATTAATAAATAAATGCTTTTGCTTGCATTTCAATGCCTCACTATTCCTTGTCAACAGTGCACTCTGTCCAAGTATACTGCCAAGACCCTCTGACTTCTCCATTTACACTCAAGTTTCTTTTTTTATTCACTAGGGAGGGAGTTGTGGGAGAATCATGGGTAAACTCTACGGAGAGAAATCTAACCACCATTGTGGATTGCTCATTGGAATTCTCTTCAGAATATTCTGGGCTCTCAGAATCACTTGGAGTCTGTTATGAATTCAATTTACAGTCAGATTTAACTGGAATTCCAGAATACTGGGAAAAGGTGAAGAAAAAGTTTGCTTCAATATCATTTGACTGTACAGTTTAAACCCCTTTTCTCATGGGATCTAGCTGTATTTTCTGTCCTTGGTTTCTGTGAGATCTAATATTAAAATAAACCAACAACTTACTTTATCAGTTTTTCTGGGTTTCTGTTCTTCTGCTCAAACATTGTCCAGTGGAGACAATAAGCAAGTTCCCATAAAAATCTCTAGGAAGAAATGACAGGATACAACATCAATCAACTTAGAATCTACTTAAAGGACAAAACTTACACAAACAAAAAGAACAATATACCATATTCAAGGAGTACCAAAAGAATTTTAAGACAAAATTGTCACTCAGTGAAGCTACTGGTTTATACCTAGCAATCATGCCATTTTCTTTTTTTGTATTTAAATTTTATTTAACATACAGTATTTAACATACAGTGAAATATTGATTTCAGGAGTAGAACTCAGTGATCCATCAACAACAACCAGTGTACATCACAAGTGCCCTCTTCAATACCCATCACCCATCTAGCCTATCCTCCACCTCCCTCCTGCCATCAAACCCTCAGTTTGTTCTCTATCATTAAGAGTCTCTTTTGGTTTATTCCCCTCCTTTTTTTTTACCCTCTTCCCATATGCTTCTCTGTTTTCTTTCTTAAATTCCACATGTGAGTGAAATTATATGGTTTTATCTTTCTCTGATTTATTTTGCTTAGCATAAAACACTCTAGTTCCATCCATGTTGCTCTGCAAATGGCAAAAATTTCATTCTTTTTGATGGCTGACTAATACTCCATTATATATATATATATATATATATATATATATATATATATATATATATATATATATATACACACCATATCCTCTTTGTCCATTCATCAGTTGATGGACATTCGGGTTCTCTCCATAGTTTGGCTATTGTTGATAATGTTGCTATAAACATCTAGATGCATGTACGCCTTCCAATCTGTATTTTTTTATATCCTTTGGGTAAATACCTGCTAGTGCAATGGCTGGATTGTAGGGTAGTTCTATTTTTAGATTTTTAAGGAACCGCCATACTGTTCTCCAGGGTAGTTGCACCGGTTTACATTCCCACCAACAGTACAACATCCTCAGCAACATCTGTTGTTACCTGTTTGTTAATTTTAGCTATTCTGACAGGTGTGAAGTGGTATTTCATTGAGGTTCTGATTTGTATTTCCCTGATGATGAGTTATGTTGAGCATCTTTTCATGTGTCTGTTAGTCATCCAGATGTCTTCTTTGGAAAAGTGTCTTCTGCCAGTTTCTTAACTGGGTTATTTGCATTTTGGATATTGAGCTTGATAAGTTGTTTTTATATAATGGATACTAGCCCTTTAGCTGATATGTCATTTCAAATATCTTCTCCCATTCCACAGGTCACCTTTTTGTTTTATTGTTTCCTTAGCTGTGCAGAAGCTTTTTAACTTGATGAAGTCCCAATAGTTCATGTTTGCTTTTCTTTCCCTTGCTCCTGATGATGTTTGTAGTAAGAAGCTGCAATGGCTGAAAATGGCCAAAATTAACAAGACAGGAAACAACAAGTGTTAGGATGTGGAGAAAGGGGAACTCTCTTACACTGTTGGTGAGAATGTAAGTTGGTGCAGCCACTTTGGAAAAAAGTGTGGAGATTCCTCAAGAAATTAAAAATAGGGGCACCTGGGTGGCTCAGTGGGTTAAAGCCTCTGCCTTCGGCTCAGGTCATGATCTCAGGGTCCTAGGACCTGAGAGCATTGGGCTCTCTGCTTGGTGAGGAGCCTGCTTCTCTCTCTCTCTCTGCCTGACTGCCTACTTGTGATCTCTCTCTTTGTGTCAAATAAATAAATAAATAAAATCTTAAAAAAAAAAGAAATTAAAAATAAAGCTACCCTACAATCCTGCAATTGCACTACTGGGTATTTACCCCAAGGATACAGATGTAGTGAAAAGAAGTGCCATATGTACCCCAATGCTCATAGCAGGAATGGCCACAACCACCTAATCACTTGGCAAGAGCCAAGATGCCCTTCAACGGACAAATGGATAAAGAAGATATGGTCCATATATACAAAGGAATATTACGCCTCTGTCAGAAAAAATGAATACCCAACTTTTGTATCAACATGGACGGGACTGGAGAAGATTATGCTGAGTGACATAAGTTAAGCAGAGAAAGTCAATTATCATATGGTTTCACTTACTTTGGGGCATAAGGAATAACATGGAGGACACTAGGAGAAGGAAAGGAAAAGTGAATTGGGGGAAATCGTAGGGGCCGATGAATCATGAGAGACTGTGGACTCTGAGAAACGAACAGAGATTTTTGGAAGGGAGGGGGTTGGGGGATGGGGGGGCCTGGTGGTGGGTATTAAGGAGGACACATATTGCATGGAGCACTGGGTGTGGTGTATAAACAATGAATCTTGGAACACTGAAGAAATAAAGTAAAATTAAATTAAATTAAATTTAATTTAAATTTAAATTAAATTATATTAAATTAAATTAAAATAAAGAAGTTGTGGCTGAGGTCAAAGAGGTTGCTGCATGTGTTCTCCCTTAGGATTTTGATGGTTTCCTATCTCACATTTAGATCCTTCATCCCTTCTGAATTTATCTTTGTGTATGGTGTAAGAAAGTGGTCCAGTTTCATTCTTCTGAATGTTGCTGTCCAGTTTTCCCAACACCATTTGTTGAAGAGACTGTCTTTTCCCATTGGATATTCTTTCCTGCTTTGTCAAAGATTAGTTGACCATAGAGTTGTGGGTCCATTTCTGGGTCCTCTATTCTGTTCCCCTGATCTATGTGTCTGTTTTTGAGCCAGTACCATATTGTCTTGATGACTACAGTTTTGTAATATAGCTTGAAATCTGAATTGCAATGTTTCCAGTTTTGTTTTTCTTTTTCAGAATTGATTTGGCTATTTGGGGTCTTTTGTGGTTCCATACAAATTTTAGGATTGATTGTTCTAGTTCCAGGAAAATGCTAATGGTATTTTGATAAGATATTGCATTAAATACATAGATTGCTTTGGGTAATACAGACATCTTTTTAAAGTTTATTCTTCCAGTCCATGAGCTTGGAATGCTTTTCCATTTCTTTGTGTCCTCTTCAATTTCTTTCTGAAGTGTTCTAATAGTTTTCTATAGAACTATAGAAGATAGTTTTCAGACTATAGATCACCTTTTTAGTTAGATATACTCCTAGGTACCTTATTGTTTTGGTGCAATCACAAATGGGATTCATACCTTGATACCTTGATTTCTTTTTCTGCTGCTTCATTATTGGTGTACAGAAATGCAACAGGTTTCTGCACATTGATTTTATATCCTGCAACTTTGCTAAATCCATGTATTAGTTCTAGGAAATTTTTGGAGGAGTCTTTCATGTTTTCTACATTGAGTTATCATGTCATCTGCAAATAGCACAAGTTTGACTTCTTCCTTGCTGATTTGGATGTCTTTTATTTCTTTTTGTTGTCTGATTGCTGAGGCTAAGACTTCCAATACTATGTGTTAAATAGTAATGGTGAGAGTGAACATCTTTTCTTTTTCCCGACTATAGGGGAGAAGCTGTTTTTCCCCATTGAGGATGATATTAACTGTGGGTCTTTCATGTATGACCTTTATGATACTGGGGTATGTACCTTCTATTCCTACTTTCTTGAGAGTTTTTATCCAGAAAGGATGCTGTATTTTGTCGAATATTTCTTCTGCATCTTTTGAGAGGATCATATGGTTCTTCTCTTTTCCTTATTTATATGGTGTATCATATTGATTGATTTGTGAATATTGAACCACCCTGCAGCCCAGGAATAAATCCCATTTGATAGTGCTGAATAATTCTTTTAATGTACTGTTGAATTCGATTTACTAGTATTTTATTGAGAATTTCTGCATCCATGTTCATCAGGGATATTAGCCCATAATTCTCCCTTTTAGTGCTATCTTTGTCTGGTTTTGGAATCAAGGTAATAGCTACATAGAATGAGTTTGGAAGTTTCCTTCCATCTCTATTTTTTGGAACAGTTTGAGAAGCATAGGTATTAACTCTTCTTTAAATGTCTGGTAGAATTCCTTTGGGAAGCCATCTGGCCCAAGAGTTTTGTTTGTTGGGAGATTTTGATTGCTGATTCAATTTCTTAGCTGGTTATGGGTCTGTTCAAATTTTCTATTTCTTCTTGTCTCGGTTTTGGTATTTCATAAGTTTCTAGGAATTTGTCCATTTCTTCCAGATTGCCCAATTTGTTGGCATATAATTTTTCATAGTAATCTCTTATAATTGTTTGTATTTCTGTGGTGTTGGTTATGATCTCTCCTCTTTTCATTAATGATCTTATCTATTAAGATCCCTTCTCTTTTCTTTTTGATAAGTCTGCCCAGGGGTTTATCAATTTTATTAATTCTTTCAAAGAATCAGCTATTTGTTTCATTGATCTGTTCTACTATGTTGGGGTTTTTTTGTTATTGTTGTTTCTATATCTGCTCTAATCATTATTACTTCCCTTCTCCTATTGGCTTTTTTTTTTAATTTGTTTTATTTTTTATATTTGTTTTATATTTTATATTTGTTTTATTTTTTATAGTCTTATTTGTTGTTCCTTTTTTAGCTCCTTAGGTGTAAGGTTACGTTATATATTTGAGAGTTTTCTTGCTTCTTGAAGTAGCCCTGTATTGCAATATACTTCCTCTTAGATATGCCTTTGCTGTATCCCAAAGGTTTTGGACCATGATGTTTTTATTTTCATTTGCTTCTCTGTATTTTTTTTTATTTCTTCTTTAATTTCCTGGTTTACCCATTCATTCTTTACTATGATGTTCTTTAACTTCCATTATTTGAGATCTTTACAGATTTTTTCTTATGATTGACTTCAAGCTTCACAGTGCTGTGGTCTGAAAATATGCATAATATGATCTCAATTTTTTTACTTGTTGAGGACCAATTTGTGACCCAGGATGTGATCTATTCTGAAGAATATTCCATGTACACTAGAAAAGAATGTGTATTCTGCTACTTCAGGGTGAAATGTTCTCAAAACATCTGTTAAGTCCATCCAGTCCAGCGCATCATTCAAAGCCATTGTCTCCTTGTGGATTTTCTGCTTAGACGATCTGTCCATTGCTGTAGTGGGGTGGTAAAGTCCCCTACTATTATCATATTATCAATGAATTTCTTTAGGTTTATTTATTTATTTTTTTAAAGATTTTATTTATTTGTTTGACAGAGAGAGATCACACATAGGCAGAGAGAGAGGGAGGAGCAGGCTCCCCGCTGAGCAGAGAGCCCGATGCGGGACTCAATCCCAGGACCCTGAGATCATGACCTGAGCTGAAGGCAGAGGCTTTAACCACTGAGACACCCAGGCGCCCCTCTTTAGGTTTATTGTTAATTCATTTATATATTTGGGTGCTCCTAAGGTGGAGGCATAAATATTTGCAGTTGTTAGATCTTCTTTTGGATAGATCCCTTAATTATGATATAATGCCCTTCTTCAT
Organism: Procyon lotor; assembly: GCA_028646535.1. Taxonomy (NCBI): domain Eukaryota; kingdom Metazoa; phylum Chordata; class Mammalia; order Carnivora; family Procyonidae; genus Procyon; species Procyon lotor. The sequence goes on from CM053603.1 coordinate 137,818,245, forward strand.
GTCTTGTTACAGTCTTTGATTTAAAATCTAGTTTATTGTGGTTGCAACTAGAGGGTATTATGCTAAACAAAATAAGTCCATCAGAGAAAGACAATTATCATATGATCTCTCTGATATGAAGAATTTGAGAGGCAGGGCAGCGGGTTGTGGGGGGTGGGGGAGGGAAATGAAACAAGATGGGATCAGGAAGGAGTAAACCACAAAACAAACTGATGGTGGCTGGGGGTAGGGAGGGTAGGGATAGGGTGGTTGGGTTATGTATATTGGGGAGGGTATGTGCTATGGTAAGTGCTGTGAAATGTGTAAGCCTGATGATTCACAGACATGTACCCTGGGGCAAATAATACATTATATGTTAATAAAAAAAAGGAAAGAAAGAAAGAATGAACAAACAAACAAACAAACAAATAAATAAATAAAATCTAGTTTATTTGATAGAAGTTTGGCTATTCCAGCTTTCTTTTGGTATCCATTAGCATGATAGATGGTTCCTCATCCTCTCGCTTTCAATCTACAGGTGTCTTTAGATCTAAAATGAGTCTCTTGCAGGCAGCATAAATATGAATCTTGGTTTTTTGTTTTTGTTTTTCTTTTTGTTGTTTTGATTGGGGCGTTTGTGTTATCTATAGAGTTGGTGTTTCTGGTGATGTTCTCTTGTCCTTTCTAGTCTTTGTTGCTTTTGGTATTTGTTTTTTGTTTGTTTGTTTTTCATATTTCAAAGAGGCCTGCTTAAATTTTTTTGCAGGGCTGGTTTAGTGGTCACAAACTCCCTTAATTTTTGTTTGTCTGGGGAAACTCTTTCTCTCTCCTTCTATTCTGATTGACAGCCTACTGGACAAAGGATTCTTGGCTGTATATTTTTTCCATTCAGCATGTTAAATATATCCTACTACTCTCTTCTGGCCTGCCAAATTTCTGTAGACAGATCTGCTGTGTATCTGATCTGTCTTCCCTTATAGGTTAAGGATTTTTTTTTTCCCTTGCTGCTTTTAAGATTCTTTCTTTGTCTTGTGTGTTTTGTGAATTTGACTGATATGTCTTGGCAATAGTCAGCTTCTGTTGAATTTATTATTTGTTTGTTTGTTTATTTATTTATTTGACAGAGAGGAGAGAGATCACAAGTAGGCAGAGAGGCAGGCAGAGAGAGAGGGAAGCAGGCTCCCCACTGAGCAGAGAGCCCAATGCAGGGCTCGATCCCAGGACCCTGAAATCAGGACCTGAACTGAAGGCAGAGGCTTTAACCCAGTGAGCCACCCAGGTGCCCCAGCTTTTGTTGAATTTAGTAAGTTTTCTGTGCTTCTTGGATTTTGAAGCTTGTATCCTTCTCCAGATTAGGGAGGTTTTCAGCTATAATTTGTTCAAATAAACCTTCTGCCCCTTTTTCTCTCTCTTCATCTTCTAGGACTCCTATAATATGAATGTATTACATTTTAATTAGTCACAGAGTTCCCTAAATCTACCTTCATGATCCATTACCTTTCTTTTCAGCTTCATTATTTTTCATAATTTTATCCTTTATATCTCTGATTCACTCCTCTGATTCATCCATCCTCATTTTTATGGCATTCACATGGGTTTGCATCTCAGTTACTGCATTTTTAATTTCAGCCTGACTAGATTTTAATTTCTTTGATCTCTGCAGTAAGGGATTCTCTAGTGTCTTTTATACTTTTTTTGAAGGCCAGATAGTTTTCTTATAATTGTTGTTTTAAATTCTAGTTTAGACATCTTATGTCTGCATTGATTCAATCCCTGACCATGAGTTCTGCTTCCTGGTCTTTCTTTTGGGGTGAATTTCCTCATCTTGTCATTTTGTCTAGAAAAGAAGAGAAGAAAGAAAAACAAAAAACAAAAGAACCAAAGAAAAAACAAAAACCAAAGAAAACCCAAAAACTAGATCCTGGGTGTGTTAAGATTAAGAGAATCTAAATCTGAAAAATAAAATAAAATAAAATAAATAAAATAAAATAATAAAATAAAATAAACAAAAATATATTTGTATGTAAAACTTATATAAATATAAATTTAAATTAGTAAAAAATTAAAAGAATTGAAAAAATAAGAAAAGAAAATATAATAATAAAAAAATAAAGAATAGGGGCACCTGGGTGGCTCAGTGGGTTAAGGCCTCTGCCTTCAACTCAGGTCCTGATCTCAGGGTCCTAGGATTGAGCCCCACATTGGGCTCTCTGCTTAGGGGGAGCCTGCTTCCCCCTCTCTCTGCCTGCCTCTCTGCCTACTTGTGATCTCTCTGTCAAATAAATAAATAAAAATCTTAAAAAAAAAAAATAGAACAAAGCGAAAAAGAAAAAAGAAGCTAGATCCCATTTCCCTAGAGGTGAAGCTTTGCAGCACTCTACAATGAGTAGACTTGGTGCAACTGAGTTGTTTGTGCTGGTCTTCTTGGGGAAGGAACTGTTAATTTGATTCTTAGCTGGACTTGCCCTAGTGGTAAGGCACCTACAGGGGTGTACAGCCTGGAGTTAGTGGCTACAGCCTCCACTGGTGGTGCTGTTTTGCTCTCTGAAGTCTTTCAGCACTGATGGATAAGATGAATAGGGTGGCACCCCACTTTTTAGCCCCAGAGCTGAAAGTTCATGCCCTCACTCTTCAGGGAGCCCTCACAGAATCAATCACCCCTCTTGCATCCCTAGTTTCCATCAGAGCCCGGCATTCACCCTACCTGTATCCAAGCTTTTTTATTTCAGGCACAGAAATGAGTTCCAAAACTCCAAATTTTAGAGACTGCTGCAGTACAAACCTTCACTATTCCTCTGGGGGAGGGTATCATCACACTTTCGCCATTGACCAGCCTGTCTCAGAAAAGTGGTCATATGCGGATTGGAGTTTACAGCAAAAAAGAGCAGAAAGCCAGCACTAATACTCACTACTCTCAGCCTGCTTCCCCACTCCTATGGCTGAGAAGAGAGAAGCATGTTGGTGTCACCTATTCTTCTTGCAACCCAGGGGATCTTCAGACCATGCTGTCACTCCTGGCACTCTGTCCCACTTTGCATCACAGCACCATTAAGCCAGGCACATTCCCCATGGTAGTGGACTTCTAAAAGTTCAGATTTTCCACTCTGTTACTTTTACTGCTTTGCAGTAGCCCACTTTAGCAAGCCTCCCTCCCAGGCACCATACCCACAGTTACATCTCCCCCAAGTCAACTCTCTACACTTCCTACTTTCCAAAAGTTGATTGCTTTTCTACTTGGAGACTTACTCAGACTTGACACTATTAATACTGGCATCACACAAAAATAATTGACACAAAAAAGGTCAATTATTTCATCTACCAATCCTTTTGTTTCTCCTTTACATAAAAAAATATTCTTATCCATTCCTCTAATACCAACTTGGCTTGACTGAATCAACCATTCAATGATCCCAGCCATTGGGACATTTTACCCAAGCTGGCCCAATTGTATTTTATCTGGTATTTGGAATATGTATGACTTGAAGCCACTGGACAAGGCTCAGTTGATTGCTTTACCTAAGAAGCCCTATAGATCTGGGTGGGGTGAGGTGGTATATGTACACCTAAATAGAAAGAACTAGTCTGGAAAATGTGAGGGAGAAAAAGGAAGGGAAGGATGGATGGAAAGAGTGAGAGAGGAAGAGAGAGAAACTGTGCTGATGAGGGACTGGAAGACTAAACTGGGTTATATAGGGGTGGAAAACTTCTTTCTAGGTTCTTTGCTTGGCATAATAATTAAATTGACATAAGAAATTAATAAGAGAAAAACAAATTTAATTTTGCACATACATAAGCACCATAAAATATGGTGGGTATCCTTGTCGTGTTCCTGATCTTAAGGGAAAGGCTCTCAGCTTTTCCCCATTGAGAATGATATTCACTGTGGGCTTTTCATAGATGGTTTTATGAAGTTGAGGAATGTTCCCTCTATCTCTACACCCTTAAGAGTTTTAATCAGGAAAGGATGCTGTATTTTGTCAAATGTTTTTTCTGCATCAATTGAGAGGACCATGTGGTTCTCTTCTCTTATTTATGTGTTCTATCACAGTGATTGATTTGCAAATGTTGAACCACCTTTGCATCCCAGGGATAAATCCTACCTGGTCATGATGGATAATCCTTTTAATGTACTTTTGGATCGTATTAGCTAGGATCTTGTTGAGAGTTTTGGCATTCATATTCATCAGGGATATTGGTCTGAAATTTTCTTTTTTGATGGGGTTTTTGCCTGGCTTGGGGATCGAGGTATGCTGGCCTCATAGAATGAGTTTGGAAATTTTCCTTCTATTTATATTTTTTGAAACAGCTTCAGGAGAATAGGTATTATTTCTTCTTTAAATGTTTGCAGAATTCCCCAGGGAATCCATCAGGCCCTTAACTTGGTTTTTTTTTTTTTTTTTTGGAGGTTTTTGATCACTGCTTCAATCTTGTTTCTGGTTATTGGTCTATTCAGGTTGTCAATTTCTTCCTGTTTCAGTCTTGGTAGTTCATAGGTTCCCAGGAAGGCATCCATTTCTTCCAGGTTGCTTAATTTATTGAAATATAGTTGTTGATAATAATTTCTAATAATCATTTCTATTTCCTTGGTGTTAGTTGTGATCTCTTCCCTTTCATTTATAACTTTATTAATTTGGACCCTTTCTCTTTTTTGGATGTCTGGCCAAGATAAAAACCTTCCGCACAGCAAAGGAAACAGTCAAAAAAACAAAGAGACAACCCAGAGAATGGGAGAAAATATTTGCAAATGACACTACAGATCAAGGGTTAGTATCCAAAATCTATAAAGAACTTCTCAAACTCAACACCCAAAAAACAAATAATCAAGTCAAAAAATGGGCAGAAGACATGAATAGACATTTTCTAAAGACATACAAATGACTAATAGACACATGCAAAAATGTTCAACATCATTAGCCATCAGGGAAATTCAAATCAAAACCAACCACTGAGATACCACCTCACACCAGTTAGAATGGCAAAAATTGACAAGAAATAACAAATGTTGGAGGGGTTATGGAGAAAGGGGAACCCTCTTACACTTTTGGTGGGAATGCAAGTTAGGGCAACCACTTTGGAAAACAGCATAGAGGTTCTTCATAAAGTTAAAAATAGAGCTACCCTATGACCCAGCAATTGCCCTACTGGGTATTTACCCTACAGACACAGATGTAGTGAAAAGAAGGGCCTTATGCACCCCACAATAGCCAAACTGTGAAAGGAGCCGAGATCCCCTTCAACAGATGAATGGATAAAAAAACGTGATCCATATAGACAATGGAATATTACTCAGCCATCAGAAAGAATGAATACTCAACATTTGCATCAACATGGATGGAACTGGAGATTATGCTAAGTGAAATAAGCCAAACAGAGAAAAACAATTATCTAATGGTTTCACTTATTTATAGAACATAAGGAAGAGCATGGAGAACATTAGGAGAAGGAAGGGGAAAATGGAGGGGGAGAAATCAGAGTGGGAGACAAATCATGAGCGACTATGGACTCCAAGAATCAAACTTAGGGTTTTGTGACTGGGGGTGGATGAGCCTGGTGATGGGTATTAAGGAAATCTTGTAGTGCATGGAGCACTGGGCGTTATACACAAACAATGAATAACGGAACACTACATCAAAAACTAATGATGTACTGTATGGTGACTAACATAACGTAATAAAAAAATTACTTTAAAAAAATAAAGAAGGCTTATCAGGATGCTTTCTGGAGGTTAGGTGAGTTACTTGGCTTATTTACCTCCAATAAAGTATCAAAATCTTACATTTAAATAATATGTTCATGCTATTCAGTTCACTTGCAATTTCAGTTGACTTAGGGCTTTTGAACAGACCATTTTCTTGCCTTTATGCTGACTCACACTGTTTATTTCTACTGAAAATATGCAGGAAACACTAAAGTCTCTATAGTAACAGGGTTCAGATATGGATCTCCAGTTCTTCATTAAAGACCTGCTTTGGGTTCTCTTTGTTATCATCTTTTTTTTTTTTTCCCCCTGTCCCATACACTGTTATTTCAGGTTCTTTGCCTTAGAAAGGAGGTATTTGTTTCAGGACTCCTGTTCAACTTTGTATCACTCCATAATTTTACTGTTAGTACTGACTTTATTAATTGATTTATCTAGAGGCTTGTTTACTACAGTAAAACTATAGAATAGCTACTATTACTCACTTGATAAGTTTTAATGGCCTTTTAATCAATCTCTAGATCTTCTATTCTGTGTCTGGGTTATATTGCAATAATGAGGAGATAGCAACGCTGGAGTTAAAACCTTTTTCAACAAGATGGTCATTTCCTGATCAGGGTCTCAATTGTATATGGATTGCATTGGCAAGAAACATTTCCTGAAGCAAGATCTGTTTTGCCTGTAGCAGGACAGGGATACAGTGGGTTTAATTACTTCACAGCCAATATCATGTGGTCTATTTAAGTATCCGGCAAAGAAAGAAATCCTTATTCAAGTCTATGTGTTATGGATTTTTTTTATCCTTAGCTTGGAGCATAGTGCCAGACATATAGTAAAAACTCAATAAATTCTTGTGCATTTCAATTGAATTGTTTTGTCACAAAAACACATGCAACCTATGTACATTTTCAGTCTCATTTTTCCTGCATATAAAGAAAAAAGCATTGACTAGAATAATATTCCAAGATTTGACAAACTTTCTGGTTTATGACTCAAAGGCTTTTGTAACAAATAGAGTGGCATAAGGTAGTATATCATTTTTATAGCAGGAACATGTCAACATCCAAGATTAAAGTATTGCAAAATGGCAAAAATTTCAAATGCTAGAAAAACTTGAGGAAGGTTGTACTGACAGAAAATCAGAAAATGCAATCATGACGACTTCTGATCTGTATTTGTTCAAATGCATTATCTATAAGCCAGCAAAATTCTCAAATTAAGGTATTCCGATACTTGAAAATATTACAGTATTAAAACCTATTTTCAGGTGCTTAATACACAATAATTAATACATGATGGTGTTATTTGTAGATTTACATTGGGTTTCACTCCAATATCACCACCTCTGAGATATCACCTTTCCCTTAACTGGACATTTCCTCCTTTGTACCAGTTATTTTAATCCTTATTATTAGTTTATCATAGGGTGTTTTAAATGTTTTATGTTTTTCAGTTCTGTGAAACCATGAACTTTTTGAAGGTAGGAGTCATGATTTATTTACCTTTTCATTCTTAATACTTATCATAATATCTTCTCAATATGTATTTGTAAAGATAAAGTGACTTTTTTTCCTAGTAGAAGCAAAAATTTTGATAATGTGATTCAAAACTATGAATCATCTTGTTATAAATAAGTGTACATAATACTGTCTCCCAGTTTAATAATAAAAGCATATTTAGAATATATTACGGTTTATGCACATGGAAGATTAGAATGTCTCACATTTAACATTTTTTTTCAAACTGGCTTTCACACCCATAACTCCTAAGCAAAGAAATATCAATTCTGTGTACTATTACAAGCTGATTTCCTAGATAGCTACAAAACAGTTTTCTTTATACAGTTTGTGCCTGTCTGTAGTGCATGTGTGCATGTGAGCATGTTCAGAGTGAGACAGCATAGGTTTTAAGCAATGCTAATCTCAATCTCACAGACTTCATTTTATTTGTTTCTCATTTGCTGTTTCTTATAAAGTTATTTTCTTCTTTTTTCCCCTTCGAGAAACTATTCTGCCAGACCAAATACTTAAGAGTCCTCAACATCACTCTAAAATGTACTTAAAGGTTTTATAATAGTATGATAATTAAAATGATATATTAAGGCTTCAAGAGGAAATAAAGTAACTTAATAAAATGTATATATATGAATTTAGACTACAATAAAAGAGCTATCACAAAGCAATAGGAAACTAAAGGATTGTTCCATAAACTAATTTTAAGGTACAGGTTATTTGTGAAAAAATCAATTTAAGTTTAGATTCCCATCTCATATTGTTTATATAAAATAGGCCAACTATATTAAAGAAATAAAGAAAGCATTAATAATTAGAATTATAGAAGAAGGTTTGCTTTTGAAATTGAGAAGTTATTTTGTAATCTTTGAAGCAAAGGAAAAATCATTAAATAAACTGATAATTTGGATGCCTACAAACTTCTACTTTCAGCACAATAAAAACATGAATAAACTGGAACGGTAAATAAATTTTTGGCAAATTATCCACAAAAAAAACCCTTATTACAGGAAATTATTGATCACCATGATATTTAAAAAAAAGAGCATACTAGCTGTATAGGCTTGGACAAATCTCCTCACTTCTGGGTCACAGTTTCCTGATACATAAAATGGAGATGTCAAAAATGTTTATTCACAGGCTTGTTGCTGAGAACAGGTTACATAACCCATGAAAATCTTTTAAATGAAGCCTGGCCCATAGTAAGTACTCCATGATGTAAACTGTTGAATGATTAGATTAAAATATTGAGGAAAGGGGCACCTGGGTGGCTCAGTGGGTTAAAGCCTCTGCCTTCGGCCCGGGTCATGATCTCAGGGTCCTGGGATCGAGCCCCGCATCGGGCTCTCTGCTCAGCAGGGAGCCTGCTTCCTCCTCTCTCTCCCTGCCTGCCTCTCTGCCTACTTGTGATCTCTCTCTGTCAAATAAATAAATAAAATCTTTAAAAAAAATATTGAGGAAAAATCGAGGATACGATTTATCCAAGAAAATACAAAAATGGTTAAAAAAGAGGTATGAGAACTATGAGTGCAAGCCACCTCTTTATCACATTAGCAAAGATGAATAATGATACTGATCAATGAAGAAAGAAATATAATTGAAGCCACTTCACATACTGATAGTTGTAAATTTATATGTTTTTCTAGAAAGGAATTTTGCATAATACATTTACATTTTTTAAATTATTTGCTTTTTAAATAAAAAAGACTCTTTTAGAAATATATCCTAAAGACATAGGTATTTGGATAAAAATGGATATATACGTGTGTGTGTCCATACATATATATACACAGTTAACACCTGAACAACACAAGGATTGGGGCACCACCACTTCCATCCCTGCCACAGCTGTAAATCCATAAAACTTTGACTCCCCAAGACTTAATTATTAATAGCCTATTCTTGAACAGAATATATGTTCAAGATAATATAAACAAACAGATAAATTGTATGTTAATATATTATATACTGTATCCTTACAATAAAGCTAGAGAAAAGAAAATGTTATTAACAATATCTTAATGAGGGGAGGGGGGGCAAGATGGCAGAGAAGTAGGAGATCCTGTTGCAACCTGTCCCCAAAAGTGAGCTGGATATCTACCAGAACTTGCTGAAGTTGAAAGCAGCTACCCATGAAATCAACCAGAAGAGCAAGATTTTTCACTTTTGGATCTCTAAGGGAGCAGAAGACAGCAGTGGAGAGGTAAAGCAAAGTGGGAACACTTGAATTGATATTGAAGGATAAACAAAAGGGAGGAGAAGGTGCCCAGTGGTTGGGGACCAGCATTAACTTAGAGTCTGGTTAAAAACATTTAAAAAGAGCAAAAGGTTCTGAGGAGCAACTAGTGGAAGGGGGTGGTCATGGGCACGGGCCTGGGCCCATGCTCCCAGGAAGGACACCACTCGCCTCAAAAAGAGACTGGTGGGGGGGGGGGTTCAGTCCGTGATTCCTGAACCTGTAGCTTTCCACTCCTTGCACCATTTTGTGGGCAGAGTGCACTCCTGCAAGCGCTTTAGAGAGTCTGGTGTGGTCCAGGAGCCTGCAGCTTTTCTCTGTATGCAGCGCTCTCTGGACTGCGCACCCTCGACTGCAAGACATTTGTTGCCTGTGGCAGGCTCCCAGCCAGCCCCAGAGAGAACCCAGGCAGGTAGCCTAATCTCGGGCAAGAATCTGAGCACACCCTGCACGGGCCTGGAGCCCAGAGGGCACTTGCTGAGCCGCTGAATGGTGGTGGGGGTGCGCACCACCTGTGACAGGCTGTGCTAGGAGCAGAATTTTGCAGGGGGGGGGGAATGTGTGCTCAGGACCACCCAGAGGGGAGTGGACTGAGGCTTCTCTGTGATGCGGAGGTCTGCGTATGTATGGGCAGATTCCTTGCTTGGACTCTCTGAAAAGGTGAAAAAGCTACAAAAGGCCAAAAAACCTTTGGAGAGGGAAAGACTGAGAAACCGGTTTCCACAGAGCTCAGCCCCTCCATTGAGGGGCAGGGTGACTCAACCCAAGCAAGACTGACTGGAAAACAAAGCAGCAGGCCCCTCCCCCAGGAGACAAGTTAAAAAACAAAAGGACAATAATCAAAGGGTCCCCATAAAATTTTAAATCCCCAACATCAGGGGAAATCAATATATTAAGTGCCTGATAATACCTTCAAACCTGTATATTTCATAGATACAAGTTTTCTTTCTTATTTTCTTTCTATTTTTTTAATTCACTCATTTTCACATTTCTTGGGTTTTTTTTAAATTTTTTTAAAAACTACTTAACATTACAACTAGGGGCTTAATACAATGATAAACCCAGGAAGACCTGAAATAACCTTCCTCACCGGCAAAGAGTAATAACCACCCTCTCATTTTATCCTTCTGTCAGTGTTTTTACGTATTTGCTTTTGTTCTGGTATTATATAAATCTTATTCTTGGGGTTCATTCTAGGTTGTTTTATTTCTTGTCATTTATTTTTGTCAGTCTATATGTTTGTTCGTGTTTGTTTACATACCTTATAAATCTTATTTTGGGGGCCCATTCTGGCTGGGATTTCTTCTTTTTCTCTTTCTCTCTATCTTTTTTTACCCTTATTCTTTCTTTTTGGTGGTTAATCCTAATTGCTCCTAAACCTACCAGAGTGCACCCTGCCTAGATCGTGGGCAATATATCCAGTTATAAAACCTGTCATCCACTTCTTATCAAAATGACTTAGGAGGAGGAACACCCAACAGAGGAAAAACCCAGAGACTGCACTCTCTCCCTTGGAACTATTAGACATGGACATAAACAGTATGTCAGAAAGGGAATTCAGGGTGACAATTATCCAAGCAATGGCTAGGAAAGAGAAAAACATTAATGACAACATGGAATCTCTAAGGGCAGAAATGAGAACCAGTATAGCTGATGTAAAAAGTGCTATCAGTGAGATCCAATCCAATCTAAATAGTCTAACAACTAGAATTATGGAGACAGGATAGAATTAGTGATCTAGAGGACGAAATGGTTGAGAAGAAAGGTCAGGAGGAGAGCTGGAGCAAAAATGCTCAGGAATCATGAGAAGAGACTTAGGGAAATGAATGACGCCCTGAAATATTCCAACACCAGAATTATTGGAATCCCAGAGAGGGTAGAAAAAGACATAAGACTAGAAGATACAGCTGACCAAATTATGAATGAAAATTTCCCCAATCTGGGGAATGGAACAAGTGTTCATGTCCTAGAGGCGGAAAAGACACCTGTCAAGATCAATGAGTCTAGAAAGACACCCAGACACATAATTGTAAATTTGTAAATTATAATTTTAGACAAGAGGTCTTGAGGGCAGCTAGGGGGAAGAGATTCCTTAAATACGGAGGAAGACCCACTAGAATAATGTCAGACCTGTCCACAGAACCTGGCAAGCCAGAAGAGGCTGGCAGGATATATTCAGGGCACTAAACGAGAAGAACATGCAGCCAAGATACTTTATCCAGCAAGACTGACATTCAGAATGCATGGAAAGATAAAGAGCTTCCAAGACCGGCAAGGACTAAAAGCGTATGTGACCACCAAGCCGGCACTCCAGGAAATATTAAAGGGGATTCTATAAAAGTAGAAAGAACCTATGACTGACTTAGAACAGAAATTTACAATCTATAAAAACAAGGACTACACAGGCAATATGATGTCAATAAACACTTATCTTTCAATAATCACTCTCAACGTGAATGGCTTAAATGCTCCCATAAAACGGCACAGGCCATTGCAGAATGGATAAAACAATAGGACCCGTCCATATGCTGTCTACAAGAGACACATTTGGAACCAAAAGATACATCCAGACTGAAAGTGAAAGGATGGAGAACCATCTTTCAGGCCGACAGGCCTCAAAAGAAAGCTGGGGTAGTGATTCTCATATCAGATAAATTAGATTTTAAGCTAAAGACTGTTGTCAGAGATACAGAAGAACACTACATCATTCTTAAAGGGTCTATCCTTCAAGAAGATCTAACAATTGTAAACATTTATGCCCCCAATATAGGAGCAGCCAACTACATAAGCCAACTGTTAATCAAAATAAAGAGTCATATTGATATGAATACATTAATAGTAGGAGATCTTAACATGCCACTCTCAGTAACAGAAAGATCACCTAAACAGAAAATCAATAAAGAAACAATAGCTTTGAATGACACATTGGACCAGATGGACCTCATAAGTATATACAGAACATTCCACCCTAAAACAACAGAATAGTCATTCTTCTTGAGTGCACATGGAACTTTTTCCAGAATAGACCACATACTGGGTCACAAATCAGGACTCAATTGATACCAAAAGATTGAGATGATTCCCTGCATTTTCTCAGACCACGCTTTGAAACTGGAACTCGACCACAAGAAAAAGTTTGGAAGGAATTCAAACACTTGGAGGCTAAAGACCAACCTGCTCAAGGACGTTTGGATCAACCAGGGAATCAAAGATGAACTTAAACAATTCATGGAGACCACTGAAAATGAAGACACATTGATCCAAAACCTATGGGACATGGCAAAGGCAGTCCTAATGGGGAAATACATAGCCATCCAAGTTATGGATTTCAAATAAATGGATTCAAAAAAATTGAAAAAATCTCAAATACATCAGCTCATTTACACTTTAAAGAACTGGAAAATCAACAACAAATTAAGCCAATCCCACGCACAAGAAAGGAAATAATCAAGATTAGAGCAGAGATCAACGAGTTAGAAACTA
>CM053603.1:137831651-137851424 GCA_028646535.1 Procyon lotor
AAAAATCCAAATGAAGCTTACTTATTTTACTTAAAATATTGTTTTTAAGCAAATAAGAATATTGAGAATATTAGCAAAATATTTGGAATAGTACAACCCATTTTCTTAAATATCACTTGTTATATTGTATTAAATGAGTAATTCATGATGCCAAATTTTAATGTTGTGATGTTTTAAAATTTTAATGTTTAAATTTTAAAAATATGGATTTTTAACTCAAATAATTTGGTTTTAATTATAAAACTCATAAAAATATGAATAGATGATAGATAAAAATAATAGATAAAAAAGATAAAAAATAGATAAAAAATAATAGATAAAAAAATAGATTTTTATCTTAATGAAGTCCCAATAGTTCATCTTTGCTTTTGTTTCCTCTGCCTCCAGAGACATGTCTAGCAAGAAGTTGCTGTGGCTGAGGTCAAAGAGGTTGCTGCCCGTGTTTCTCTAGGATTTTGATGGAATCCTGTCTCACATTTAGGTCTTTCATCCATTTTTATTTCATTTTTGTGTATGGTATAAGAAAGTGGTCCACTTTTATTCTCCTGCATGTTGTTGTCCAATTTTCCCAACACCATTTGTTGAAGAGACTGTCTTTTTTTCTATTAGATATTCTTTCCTGCTTTGTCAAAGATTAGTTGACCATACAGTTGAGGGTCCACTTCTAGGTTCTCTATTCCATTCCATTGGTCTCTGTGTCTATTTTTATGCCAGTACCATGCTGTTTTGATGATTTCAACTTTGTTATAGAACTTGAAGTCCAGAATTATGATGCCTTCAGCTTTGGTTTTCTTTTTCAACATTACTTTGGTTATTTGGGATCTTTTCTAGTTCCATACAAATTTTGTAATTCTTTGTTCCAGCTCTGTGAAAAATGCTGGTGTTATTTTGATAGGGATTGCACTGAACGTGTAGATTGCTTTGGGTAGTTTAGACATTTTAGCAATACTTGTTCTTCCAATCCATGAGCATGGAAATGTTCCATTTCTTTGCGTCTTCCTCAATTTCTTTCATAAGTGTTCGACAGTTTTCAGAGTATAGATCTTTTACCTCTTTAGAACCTCCGGGGTATTTGATATCTCTCCTTGAACCAACTTATAATTGTGAAGGCTTACGTTAATAAAGCAAATCAAGTTACACTCCATTCAGACTGGTACAAGAGCATCACGATTTAAAATATTTCTTTAAAAAATAGAATTTGTGTCTTTCAGTTTGTTATAACAGTTTCTATGGAAGCTTCCATGGATCCTAGTTTAAATCTAGAAGTTAGATCACATGATCACTGAAAAACTTCTCTTATTCTAACATTGTAAAATAGAGACACACTTAATACACTCAATTTGGTTCCAAATTCCCAGGCCCAGGAAATGACTTATGTGAACATAATCTGTATCTTCCAGAGGCCATTCCTATTAATGTACATTGGAATCACATGGGGATCTGTTTAAATGCATATTCTAATTCAGTAAAACTCTGGTGGGCACTCAATTCTACACTGGTGATGTCCATTGCTGCTGCAAATGCACATTTTGGTTTATTGCCCTCGCATGGCCCTCACTTTCTTAGCTTTGTTCATAGTCTCTGTTTTACATTCAGAAGGAGTCTTTCAGCTCATGCTAAGCAGGGACTAAAAGGAAAAAAAAGGGTAGTAGTTGGAGGACAAGAAAGGTACCTTCAGAATAACCATCCCAGGCAGAGTGGAGCCTTCTTGTATTGCTCATCCCTATGCATGTGCAAGCCAAAAAATAGATGGGAACTGCCTGGAGATTCCTAGCATTAGAAGCCACCAAACGCAGCACAAGACAACCCAGAACAATCACAGCATCCCTTCAACTATGTGTGTGTTACTCCAGTACTTAGACATCCTGCCTTGATGCACGGAGTAAGAATTAAATTCACTTCAGTATCCCCATTCATTGACTTAAATGTTCACTGAGCAGGACTACCATGCAGGCTTACTAGTAGGAATGCCTTGTTGGCCTTAGTTTAATTCACAGCTAAATCCTTAATGCCTTTGGGTTTTGGAAAATCCCTGCCCTCCTGAAACTCAGCTGTACCGAAGCTGGCACACAACCAATACTAAGTAAGTGTGAAACTAAAAGCTAACTCACTAAGCAGAAAACTGTTTCCTCATAGCCACCTCACATGTGTGTCCAAGTAGTAACATTTTAGCAACCAGGCAGTAAATACATCTTATCACATATCATTTAGTAAAGAAGGGCATATGAGTGACCCCCATACAGTTATTATCATTGTAAGTGGGAAAAATTGTGCCGTGTGTGGTCATGTTTTTTTATAAACATATATAAAGTATTTTATCATCATCAGGAAAATATAAATCAAAACCACAATGAGATACCATCTCTCACCAATCAGAATGGCTAAAATTAGCAATCCAGGAAACAGATATTGATGAGGATGCAGAGAAACGGGAACCCTCTTACACTTGGTAGGAATGAAAACTGGTGCAGCCACTGTGGAAAACAGTATAGAGTTTCATCAAAAAGGTAGAACTTGAACTACCCTACAACCCAGCAATAGCACTGCTAGGTATTTATCCAAAGGATACAAAAATAGTGATTCAAAGGGGCACATGTACCCCAATGTTTATAGCAGCACTATCCACAATAGTCAAAACATGGAAAGAACCCAAATGTCCATCAATCGATGAATGAATAAAGAAGAGGTAGTACAAATATATACATAGAATATTAGCCATCAAAAAGAAAGAAATGTTGCCATTTTCAACTACGTGGATGGAACTAGAGTGTATTATGCTAAGTGAAATAAGTCAGTCAGAGAAAGACAAATATCATATGATTTCACTCATATATGGAATTTAAAAAATAAAATAGATGAACATAGGGGAAGGGACTCTTAAGTATAGGGAACAAACTAAAGATTCCTGAAGAGGTGGTGGGTGGGGGGACGAGGAAACTGGGTGATAGGCATTAAGGAGGGCACTTGAGGTAATGAGACTGGGTGTTATATGCAGCTGATGAGTCACTAAATTCTACCCTTGAAACTAATAATACACTATATGTTAACTAACTTGAATTTAAATAAAATCTTAAGAAAAAAATAACCAAGAGGTTCTGAGGCAGAAATATGGGGGGGAGTTTACCATGTCTCAAAAATATGTTGGTGCTCTGAGATGTGGACTAATTGCATGCCCAGGGCCCTGCACTACACTGCTGCACTGTATATGTGTTTTTTCAGCCTCATCACTTGGCACAAGCTACTGCATATTCTGCATTTCAGCTGGGTTTCTGCAAATAGAACAAAAAGGACAAGACAAAGTTCTCTTTCATGCCTCTGTGCTTTGAAGCTACAAAACTTAAAGTATCAGAATAGGTGCTATTTTCTTCCCCTGAAACCATTTACCTGATGATATCATACACCTGTTGCAAAACTCAAATGATCTGATGCACGTGAAAGGACTGTGTGGATTCCAAAGAGCTGCCCATGTGAGGATTCTAGATTTGGGGGGGATTTGTTTATTGTAATTGTTGTTGTGCTTCTTAATAATTTTAATTAGTGCTAGTATCTTTGCTATTGCTATTATTACTATTGAAGCGACCACTACACCTACTATTGTATTAGCAATAAGCAGCAGAGTGATATGCTTATAGAGTAAAGGGCCTTGGAATAGGCTTTACAGCTCCAGCTATGAAAATTTAAAGGAGCTATTTAATCTCTCTATTTTATTTCCCCATCACCACAAAGAAATTTGCAGTAGTGCCACATAGATTTTATTTTAGTTTGGGTTTTTCTGGAAGTAGGAATTGATTCCAGTAGAAGTAATTTGTTTTGGGGGAAGTATAAAGAACACTAGAGGGAACTGGGGAAGTGATACAGGGAGGAAAGGCTAAGTACTAATAAGGACTGCACTACTGAACAAGCTATCATGCTGAGCAATGGGAGCTTAAACGTGCAGGGCATTGCTTGGCAATGTGATGATGGAAACAGAGGTATAGGAGTGATGTGGCCACAGGACAGGAAGTGCAGGCAGCCTCTAGATGCTGGAAATAGCAAGGCAAGAATTCTCCCCCCAAGATTCCAGAAGGAATGCAGCCCAACTGACACGTCATAATGACCCCAATGAAACCTATTTTGGACTTCTGAATTTCAGAACTCTGAGTTGCTTAAAGCTACTAAGTTTGGTGTAATTGGTTATAGCAGTAACAAGCACTAGTAGAGATTTTTGTGAAAAAAAAAAGCAAAAAACAAACAACAATGACAACAACAAATATATATATATATGTATGTATATATATATATATATACACACACACATATATATATTCCTGATAACGTTAGACTATCTGAAGGATGAGCTGAGATATTTATATGCCATCTCATAAGTACTTTCAGTTAAAAGCTACTCCTTTTAGTCTTTATTCCTTTCAGGTAAGGAGAAAGAGCTGACTTTCACAATTGGGGAATAAAGACCTCAGATATAGAGGTGCAGAAACTGTTGGTTTCACTCATATGTGGAACATAAGGAATAGCATAGAGAACATTAGGAGAAGGAAGGGGAAAATGAAGGGGGAAATCAGAGAGGGAGACGAACCATGAGAGACTATGGACTCTGGAGAACAAACCAAGGATTTCAGAGAGGATGGAGGGGTTGAGGGATGATTTAACCCGGTGATGGGTATTAAGCAAGTCATGTATTGCATGGAGTACTGCATGTTATATGCAAAAAATGAATCATGGAACATTACATCAAAAGCTAATGATTACTGTATGGTGACTAACATAACATAATAATAATTAAAAAAAGAAGTTATTGAGAAAGGACTAAGAACAGCACTGACCATCGGATGCAAAGATTAAGTGGGATTATGTAAACAAAACAAAACATCTTGCTTGTTGTCCCATAAAATGAGTACAGGAGAAATTTTACCTTCTGTTCTCCTTTTCCTATCTGTCAAAACCATACTTTCCCCTCAAATCCAGATCAGATACCACTTTTTTTTCTTAAATCTGTCTACAGCAAGAACAGTTAACTTTGGTGTATTATGTACACACTTCATTCAAATACTACTACAATTTATTTTTATTATTTATTTACATATTTACTATTGCTACTAAATTATGAATCCCTGAGTGCAAAGACCATGTTTAATTCATTCAGAGCTCCCATGTATAATACAGTGTGTCTAAAAATTTGGGCCCACAAGGAATATTTGTTGAATGAACAAATTTTTATTTTCAAAACTCAGTTCCCATCTCCCAAAGAAGTTAGGTTTTATAATTATTTCACACCTTGCACAGTATCATCTAGGTTCTTTTATAATTTTTCAGAGGATTCTGGATCCTTGCTTTGTTTTTACATCAGCAGCTTCGCAAAGAAATCTCCCCTAAGACAGGGAATCTGATGCCCTACATCATCACCCCCATTATGGAGTCATTTTCATTAGTCTCACTACCCTTCCTGTCACTGAAAAGTTATACTGGATAACAAAAAATAAAATTAGTGCTTGGGAAACTTTTTTTTAAAATCCTAAACATCTGTAAAAATAAGAAGGTTGTCCATGGGATGTATTTTTATTTATTAAGTAAAGAAAATACTGAACTACTCCTAGCAATCAAGCTAGCAGAGTGCAAGAAGGTATATACTTTATTCTTCTTTGTTTCCACAACATTTATAACCTCTACTAAGCAAAGAACAGCTGTTGCACTGGCAATCTGCAGTATATTTTGGGCAAGTAGTGCAGCAGGGTGACTAATGTGCACTGTAATGGCATTATAAGTGAATCACTAGAGTGCAATTATCAGTATAGTTGCCACATGCTTGGTTTATGATTAGGTTAATCGGTTCCTTAGCTTGTTTCACTCTGTGTCTTCCTCTGGTATACTTTATTCTCTTGCTTGGGAACCTAGGCATAGACTTTACTTGAGGTTGTCCCGTGGTTAAATTTCACATGTCATCTTGCTATGAGTTGCTATTTTCCCTGGGTCTTGTTTGATCCCACAGACCAATTTACAAACTGTACCACTGTGCAAAATTCAATCAGTGCTGAATTCCCAAGACACCATGTGTCTTAGCAACCTAGAGTCTCTCAAGGGAGCATGCTAGTTTCCTTTATTACTTTTCTTAAACTTGTTATTCATGGTCATCGGGACACACAGGGAGGAGATGGTGTTAATTCTTCACATGGAATGGGCATCTCATAGGCAACTCATAGGCTCCTCAATTTGCAAATGACCAGAGGAGAGTGCTTTTTGGAGCTGTCCAGGAGATATGGGCTAACATTAGAGAGGCACTCAAGGCAATACCTTCAAGTTCTATTTCTTTAATTCCTGTATTTATTTGGAAGCAAAGCTGGATTTTCTCCTTTTTTTTTTTTTAAACATAACTCTGATCATTTACCACTCCTACTCAGAAGTCCTGAATGAATTCCTAGTTATCTCAGACAGAATTTTAATTTTCCTAACATAGCAATCATGCTGAACAGAATCTAGAGTGTCTCCACTGATCCCCACCTCTGTGTACACCTTGAGTGTGGGTGGAGTCTGTAACTTGCTGTTAACCAGTAGTATATGGCAAATGTGACGGTGGATAATTTTCATGATTATGTTACACTCTGCTAGTGTAATACTCTAGAGACTCTTCTTGGTGCGTTGAAGTAAGTGGCCATAACAAGGTAACCACTGGGCAAGAAACTATAGTTGGTCTTCAGGAACTGGGGGCAGCAGCTGGGAGCTGAGGGTGGTTTTTACCCAAGAGTCAGCAAAAGCAACTGATCCTCAGTCCAACAGTTTCAAGAAAAATTGTTCCAACACCACTTTGGGCAGGAAAGTGGGATATTCCCCAGTTGAGCCTCCAGATGAGAATGCAGCTGACTCACACATTGATTGTAGCCTGTGAGACCCTAACAAAGAACTCAGTTAAGGTGTACCTAGACTCCTGGTTCACAGAAATTTTGAGATAATAAACATGTGTTGTTTTAAGCACTGAAATTGTGATAATTTATTACACAGCCATAGAAAACCAATACAGAAATCAAAGGCTTCTTTAATTTAGTTACCTTTTTAGCTTCTTCTTATATTCATGTGTGTGTTGTAAATTCCTGTCAAACAAGATATTCTCTGAATTGTCAGGATTCTTCTCTGTAAAATGCAGATATTAAGTAACTCACTGGTGTACAATTATCTTTACACTAATGGGGGATAATGATACTTGAAAAGTTTTTGTGTGTATTAAAGTGTATGACACATAGAAGTACTTACTGCTGTTTTTGGAACATTGCAGACATTAAATAAAAATTAATTTTCCTTCTTTTTAAATTTCCTTCCTTTTCCAAATAATCATTTTGGCCCACAATCTCTATGCCTTTAATTTTCCTATTCCTTCTTTCCAGAATGCCCTCCACACTCATCTCCATAAGTACCCACCATTTTAAACTTCAGCTCAGATTTAACTTCTGTAAAAAACATTTTTCCATATGAATCATAATCTCACTCCATCTGTGTCCTTTCATGACTAAAAATATAATAACAGCTGTGGTTGAGGTATAAAGTGACTTACAGTTACATTTCTAAAGGAGAGAGACCTAAGTAAACAGTTGAGGATCTGTCGTATTTACACTGTCAGTCTTTTTGGACCCCTCCCTGCGTTCATCTCTATCAGGCTCCATCAGTGTCCAGTAGAGGCCAGACATTGGGAACTGATACTGGAGATCTGAAACTTCTGTTATATGCTTACTCTGTTTCCTGCACATGCACCACCTCCATTGCTTTTCTTTATAACCATCTCACTTTTTTAAAAAAAAAACTTTGTCACAACATTACAGTAGGAATGGATGAAGAGATCTGTAGTATTTAGTATTTAATTTTTTAAAGAAAAATGAGGATGGAGACAATACTAAGCAGAATTGTCAATTGGTGAGGTAAGGGGTGGAGGATGTTTTTATTATTGTTACTCAATTACAGTATTCCCTCTGCGCTCAGTCACACATTCCATAGCCTTCCTCCTGATTATGCTTTATCCCTGTTTCTTTCTTTCATATGATTTACATGAGTTTCTTCACCTATAGAATAGGCAAAGTTGAGCCTGAAAGAAAAATAGGACAAAAAATAGCATTTGTGAAATAAAAATGCCCTATTGAATGACAGTAGAAATACCATTTCCGTAACCCTCACAAAATGTCTTTTTCGCTGCCTGTAGTTTCCGTCCTTTAAATTTGATATGGCATTGGCATCTAAAATGATCATTATCAAACATTTTTCTCTTCAGCCCTCAAATGTATACAGCTGTTAGTTTTTCATGAGGGTCTTATAATGTAGTTGGCAAAGTAGTAGTTACATTAAGACAAATTCGCTTTGGAGAGAAAAGAAATGCCTCTACTAATTTTTTTTTAATTCACTAACTTTTTTAGGATTATATTTTATTTTCTTTAGATAATTTCTCTTTTGGTACAATCTGTTGTGTATAGGCTTAGTGGAATTCTTCCACAAATTTTGCACATGCATATGCACTAAATTGAGTGGCTGTCTAGCAGTGACAGGCGGGAAGATGTTCTATTGCATGTTCAGTTGTTCCCAGGGGCTTTCTGGGCTGTTGCCATCATTCTGTAGCCTGTAATCTAGTTATTTATCTCCTCTTCCTTTGTAAATGTACAAATAACTCAATCACATTTTTAAAAAATATGTATTATACCGGCATTTGGTTGCTGAATCTTTGACTTGTCTGGTTATATTTGTATCACAGAATATGAATACACTTGAAATATTAAATAAAAAAAGGAAATAAAAGAAGGCTTAGTCCTACTCAAACAAAGTAATATAAGATATAGTGTAGTTAAATTTCTAATTATACTGTTCTCCTGATATATAGTTAACTTGAAGATACAGGTTGAAATCTACCAATAGGAAAAACACACAAGATTTCCTTAGCTATTTCAGAAAGGGACAGTGCTTTTTCAGTGGGAGGCATGGTTTCATTCTGAGTTAATCTTTAGAATATTTGAAACATTTATTTACAATTTAATCCCATTAGAAGTGTTATCTTCCATATAAAAAGCTCATATTATATGCTGTTATTTAAAAATGCATTTTAACTGAGAGAAAATTTGTTCTGGAGAATTAAGTGCTGTCAAAGATGCCCTTTTGGGATTCACCTAACATATCTTGTTTCTCTATATGATCTGTCTTTCTCCCACACATTGTCCTGTATCTGCCACTATTGTCTATCAAGTAAAATAACTAGAATACATCTGTAATGCCAAAAGTTTTGAATACACCATTCTGTTCAATACTAGAAATTTTGTTCAGATTCCTAAGATTTACTGTGAAAAAGGCATTCACAGGACTTCTGTCTTATAAAGCCTAAATAAGCTTAAATCCGTAAGATCACCCTGAAAAGGATATTTTGGAGAATGGGAAACTGGAAATATTTGGGTGCTTATTTCTTCTGAAACTTCCTCAGACTGTCTTCACATACTTGAAAATCTGAAGATAAGAATTATGTTTCTTTCATGTATCTCAAAATAGTAGAAGTAAGGTCAGTGGAGAAAAGGAGATGAATTTTACCAATTAGCAGATTTCCCATAAGGTGACCTTCATTAAGCATGACAAGCAGAATCTTGAGAAAGATGTCATAGATGGGACTCAAGTACCAGATGAAATATTAGACCAGAGAACCATTAAAGCTCTTTAAAAATCTAAGATTCTATCAGAATTCTTTAAGGATGAAGGCTCCAGTTTCCAAAACTCTAATCTGGTTACTGAATGGTTTTAGGTTGCCTTTTTCCTCTATCTGTGACACTTTTTTACTGACTATTCATCATTCTTTATCAATAATCAGTAGTATGATAGATTAGAATGTCTGTACAGGGAATCAATGATATCCAAAAGGATGAGAGAGTACTGTGCCTTATGATCCACCACTCATTGGATCCTATTCTTCAATAAAAGCCACTCATTATCAGTAACCTAAGAAAATAAGCATATAACCTAACATGGAGGATGAGTTATATTTCATTTTAGGTTTAAAAATTTTTCCTTTCCTTTGATAATATTTGTGTTTTCCCTGTCTGTAAATTAATTTTTGCCATTTGCTTTCTGAATAGGTACAAGAAGGTGATTTTAATGACTTTTAAATCTAATTGATCTGTTTATTATAAATAGAGGAGAAAATTTAATTATAGATACATTAGTCAGGGTTCTTCTGAGAAACAGAAGCAATAGGATATATATAGGAAGAAATAAAAAGAAGAGGGAGAGAGATTTATTTAAGGAACTGGCTCCTGTGATTAATCTGAAATCTGCAGTGTGGGCTGACAGGCTAGAAACCCAGGGAAGAGCTGATGTGACAGTTCAGGTCCAAAGACCATCTTCCATAGAATTCCTTCTTGCTAGAGAGAGGTCAGTGTTTGGTTATATTTAGACCTTCAACTGATTGGATGAGGCTCACCCATATTACAGAGAGCAGTTTGCTTTACTCAAATCACTGTTTTAAATGATAATCTCATTTTAAAATACCTTCCAGAAACATAGAGGATAATGTTTGCCCAAACATCTGGGCACTGTGGTCCAGCCAAATTGATACATAAAGTTAACCATCACTATGGGAGTGTATTCATTGAGGTCTTTCATGGTTTGAATTTCTTTGTCAGGAAAATGATTCTTCTTGATTTTTCTTCTTTCCTTTCTCCAGACTGTTTTAGTTGTAATTTTATGCATCATACGATTAGCATGTAGGAAGCTGTAATTCAGGTTTTTGTTTTATGAAATTTCCACTGCCTTGTCACTGTTTTTATTTTGGGGAGGTTTTTGGGTTTTGTTTTGTTTTGTTTTGTTTCTTCACTTTACACATTGTAGTAATTGGATAAGAACTTGCTCAGGTCTAAGAGAAACAGACTTAACTTTTAACCCCATCTAGGTACTTTCAACTACTTTATTTAAGTAGTTGGGTTTTTCAGAAATGTGCTATTCAAAGTACAGTCTGTGGATCTTTGAGTAACATTGGTTTAGACCTCTGATGCTGACACTTAGAGTGAAGATTTTGAGACTTGGCATCTAATTCCTATCAATTGTTGGTTTGGTTACATGAAGTTTCTGAAATCCTATTTCATATAGGTAAGTATTTATAAATAGTAATGACTATTTACAGGTTAGATTATAATATTAGGATTTAATTAAACTGATTTAGAACCTTGTTAAGATGCTAAGAACTATTTTATTTTCGAAGTTTAATCAGTAGAAAATATCTGACAGTTATTCTAATTGCTTAGGTAAGTGGTCACTTTGGTAGACATTAACAAGCCCCTTACTTACAATGTGTCTCTGTTATTTAGGAGAAAATAATTTTCAAGTGCATATTTTAATATTATGTGAGAGTCAATGATTTTATTTTTTAAAATTCTTAAATACTTAAGTACTTACCTCTGAGACATTATTCAGAAGTTAGAAGTTGGACACAATATGCAAAACAAAAGTTAATTAAAATGGTTTCTTCCTCATCTCATTCAAAATATTCATGCTAGTGCCTTCCTTTGGGTAGCAAGTAAATAAATTCTGGACCTCCCCTTTCACATCATTACAAATATATTTAAAGTGTTTGTTTAATTAATGATTAGTTTTAAGTAATTACTTCTTAACATTATTCAGTTCAACAGCCTGCCTAGCCATGAACAGTGGCTCATCCATACCCTTCCTCAGATATAGTGGGATATTTAGTGATCTACTATTTCTAACATGTTCATATTATTTTATAGATAATATTATTCTCCTGTGGTATTTTTAACATAATCCTCATAATAATATAACAAAGTCTGATTATTGCTTTTTAAATAAAGTTTAAAACTAAGGCTTAGACAACTAGGTTGAACACTACTGAGTAAGTATTAAAATTCACATTTTATAAAAGCTAAAACTTGGTGACAACTGGAAATGGCATTCAGAGACACATCTGGGTGATTCCACAGCTTGTGATTCTGCCAGTACTCTTGATGCCTTTATCCATAGAATATTGAATGTGGCCATCTAAAGGCTTGATGCAATCAAAGAAGAAACCTCACTTTGAATAATAGTCCTTGGCTTCTAAATCTTGGCTAAAATGGAACACCTTGCATAACTCCATGCATAAGAGCCACATCCAAGAAAACATGTTGGGTAGTCGAAAAACAAAAGTAAAAGATCACATTATGAAAGTCAGTTACATCCTGCAGCTAATGGTAATGATAATTTTGCCATAAGTTTCTGTTTGATCATACTTTTTGGACCTAGAATTACCTATGTAATACCTTAATTTTTTTTCTAATATAGAAAACTAATGGTATTTTACTATTTGATTGGCTTAGAATTCAAATGCTATTATATTGTTCCATTAAATACAAGAAAAGTTCAGGAAGAAGAGAAAAGTAAAAATATTTGGTAATAATAGTTCACTTCCTTGAGGCTATACAGTCAAGAAATTCTATTTAGAAAATACCTAAATTGGCATTGTTGAGAATTGCCTCATGAATATTAACTCCTCTGAACCTCTAGATTAAGACTTTATCTACCTGAGTAGCCAGAGAAAGATGTGAGCTAGGAAAGAAAAAGAGACAGAGAGACAGACAGAGACAGACAGAGACAGAGGGAGAGAGGGGAAGAGAGAGAGAGGTAGATTGAGATCATGGTACCCATCTGATGAGCAGTGCTGGCTATGTAGAGTGCTGAACTCAGGTGGGTAATGGGGATGTGGGGTGATGCATAACAACCATTTGGAACAGGCTATTCTACACATTAATCAGTTGTCTTCATGGTTCATAGTGATTGCTAAGAAAAAAGACCTACATTAAGAGGGTTAATGGGATGAGCTGTAGTCTTGTGACTGTAATTGATATTCATCATCTGCCTTTTCCATCACTGAAATTTCACTCACCCAAACCCACATCAATTGATCGAAGTTATTTGCCTGGTGAAGAAATCCAACTTTTATTGCTGATCCTTGATTGCCTTGACCTTATCAGATTGCATTGACATGATAGCCCATTTACTTTTATCACTGGAAAAAAGGAAAAAATTACATCAATGAATCTACTTATTTCCAGAGGTACTCTTCCTTGCCTCTATTATGTAAGAAGAATACTAACTTATTTGTAAATCTCTCTCTCTCATATATATATATATATATGTGTGTGTGTGTGTGTATCACATATGTATTTCACATCTGCATGAAGATATATAGACATAAATATGTATGCATTAGTCAGTGTATATATTATATGTATCATCATATATATGATATATATAAGATATATATACTGAACACACACATGCACACACACAAGACAGAAAGTTTTACTTTGGTCTATTTCTCCCCCTATCTAAAACTAATGAACAAATGTACTTCTCTACTTCCTGAGAGGAGTTTCCCTGTTGCTATCTTTAGAGTATCTGTCTACCTACAAGTGAAGTTAAATGAAATAGCAGTCTATTTTATTCACACCAGCATATAGAGATGAACCAGGGCAGAGCTGTGTTATTCTCCATCCATTACTTGGAGATACCCCACTATCACCCCTACTATCCTCCACCCCTGGAAGCCTCATGTGTAAGCTGAAGGTGGTATTAATAATGGTGGATGGCATGATTGCTTTGGGCCTACTATCCATGTAATTTACTTTTGGCTTCTGAACTTGCACAGGTTCCATGCCAAATGTGTTATTTCTAGTATATGACAGGATGGTGATACTACTGTTCAACAATGTGAGTTGGAAGATAGGAAGCTCACTGTGAACAGCTCCAGTTGGAGTCTCTTGACATCTCAGTCAGTTGCTGAGGCCTTACTGTGCCCCAAGAACATAACAGGACCAGATTTTTAAGCAACTATAAAAAAAAATTAAACCCAAACTTCTAAGAGTCTATCCTGCAAATTTCAGGATTTGCTAGATGTTCTGCAAGTCATCCTTTTCTATGATAGGTACCTCTAGCTCAATTGCATCTACTGGGTTATTTGGTAGGACAGCTTATAGTGCAGCCTGATGCTGAGCCCTCTCTTTCTCTGGGTTCCACCTAAATAAGGAAGCCTGGTAAGTCACAGAGTAGGAATTGGAACACTGGTCCTAAGTGTGGTATATGTTATCTCTAAAATCTAAAGAGATATACCAGGAACTGCTGTTTTAGTCATAGGGGATACAGGGTGTGTCCATGGAGAGAACATCCTCCATATCTTTAAACCCTTAAAAATTCACTAATAGGGTAGGCCCTGAATACTTTGGAGGTGTATCTTCAACCATCTAGACACACAACGTATCTTTCTAGGGTTTGAGATTTGTTGTCACTCACTGCACTCCAGGTCTAATTAACATATCATCATCAGTACAGTGAACAAGTGTGATTTTCTGGACTGTCAGGACATTGAAGTCCTTGCAGGTCATATGTCACAAACAGCAGGAAACTTAATATAGCCCTGGGACATGGCAGTGAACTGTAAACTCATTTGTAAAAACAAACTTCTTTACTCCTCTTTACTTATCAAGGTAAGAGGGAATGCACTTGCCATATCAATAGTTACATACCAAGTTCCTGTGCTATATTGATCTGCTTCAGTAAAGATATCACATCTTATACAGCAACTATTATTGGGGCTACCATTTATTAAGTCTGTGGTATACACTTACCTTCTGTGATCTATCTGGTTTCTGCCACCCAGAGAAACATGGTAGATACTGGGAATCTTAACCCATGTGTACTTTAATTCCTTGAGAGAGAACTGATCTGTGAAATTTACCCAAGATAGAATATTGGTTATAATTTATGATTTTAGGTGGTCCCTACATTTTACACAGCCTTTCCTACAGTAATGCTTCTTACTCCAAAAATCAGAGTGAATCCATGAACCTACTGGGCTTCCCATGAAAGGAACCTGGACTAGGACTCCATTTACAATGGCTTTCATAAACCCCCACTCTTACTGGGGGCTTTGATAGTCTCTCAGGTCTGGATATTTTTCATTTTACAGTGTATACCTGCTTTGATAAATGACTACAGGTTTTACTAAAGGGAAATATTTAGGGAGTATTCATCATATAAAGTTGTGGTGGCATTACAAGGTCCTACTCAAGGAGGCCTGGCCTCCCTTCAAATTGATGGGCTGTGTAAATGACAACCAGGTCAGATTAGGAAACAGGGAT
Source organism: Procyon lotor (assembly GCA_028646535.1). NCBI lineage: Eukaryota > Metazoa > Chordata > Mammalia > Carnivora > Procyonidae > Procyon > Procyon lotor. Next base: position 137,846,783 of record CM053603.1, read on the forward strand.
CAGACTCTGAGGGATCAGACCTTTCCATTGCAGTATATGAAAGAAAATCCTTACCCTCAACCTCTAAATAATCTGAAACAAGTAAACGTAAAAACTGAATTTATTGCCTACCAGGGATAGCTGATCTTAGAAGGCAATGTGTCTCCAAACAATGATTTTATATAGGATTTGAGAAACATAGAATTCAGAGATCAGCTACCATCCACTCAAGGAAGCATTTGGGGATTTGTTGGTTTTTAGCTGTGAAGACACAACCACCAGAACAGCCTGTATTATCTGGCTTTAAGAAGCATGGGCTGCTGTTGACTGGCTGAATTCAGAGACATAAGTACTGAGGCAAAGCTGTCACCAATCAATTGGGATGGGTTTGAACTGTCTATAATAGTAACCATTCATGGTGGGGCTGTAACTGGAAGAATCAATATTTTTCTTCATTGAAATTTCAGAATGGAACCTGTTCTCAAATAGCTGACAATAACCTTTTGCTCATCACATCTTGATTTTTTTTTCTGGATACATAAGCTGACGTATATACTAGTTGTCCATTTCTTTTGCCTCTATGAACACCATTAGCCATTGTCACAGACACCTATGGCCAAGATAGCCTGGTAATCTTCATGGCCAATATGGTAATTACATCCACTTTGCTTCTGCTAATCTGTAGTCTTATCATCCAGTTGACTCTAGTGTATTCAGTTCCATGGTAGCACTTGTTACTGTCAAACTTGGAGAATAGTCACTGCCAAGATTCTCACGGATACTAGTGACCTCCCTCACCAAGGAATTCCACAAGGCCTTAATGAAAGGAATTTTCTGGGGTGCCTGGGTGGCTCAGTCATTAAGCGTCTGCCTTTGGCTCAGGTCCTGATCCCAGGGTCCTGGGATCGAGCCCCACATTGGGCTCCCTGCTCGGCGGGAAGCCTGCTTCTCCCGCTACCATTCCCTCTACTTGTGTTCCCTCTCTCGCTGTGTTTCTCTCTGTTAAATAAATAAAATCTTTGAAAAAAAAATGAAAGGAATTTCCTTTCACCTTCTTAAGTAAGTAGTCAAGTGGTAGTTCTCCATATTTGCACAAAACTCTTTGTACATGCTTGCATTTCTGAATCTTTTGACCTTCTTTAGAATGCTTTGCCAGGACAGTCCAAAATCTCTGCATTATTTATTAAGATCATTGTCATTTCCAAGCTTTAAGAAGCCCTTATCAGGAGTATATCATGACAAATTCCTAGAATGATAAGTCCTAAATCATTGGCAAGTGATCTCATGTTTGTAAATTCTCTCCTATCCAGCTTTATGATCCAGCCCCACCCTGGTCCAGTACAGTCAACTCTGCTCTCCTGTGTGTTCTGCTAGTTTCTGCAGGTGCATTTTAGTCAGATTCTGCAGTTATTTTGGTAAATAAGCAAAGACTAAATTTTTCTTCTTAAAAAATTCTGAGCAATGATACCCATTCATTGAACTGGCGGTAAAGAGGAAAGGCAGGGAGTGTCTTGGGGAAAATGAACAGCATGTTGTAAGACAGCTTCTAGAGGTAAAGTCCTTGCACAGTCTTTAGGAAAGTTAGACAACTCTAGCAAGGAGGGGAAAGTGCTTCTTCGTATCCATAAGGTTTAGCTACTGTGAGATTCAGGAATATGAGGCCCATCCACTCAAATGCCTCTATGCAAAGTCTCAATGGTTTCTTCTTCCTTGTGAAGTTTTTGGCTTTAGGGAAGAAATTGTTTGACATTTGTGGAAGTAGGGAAGTAGAGATATTTAAGAATACAATAGTACAAATTAGAGGTGTGTAAGATTGGGTATGTGAAGAGAAGAGAATATTATTGATGCTGGAAATATTTGGAAAGTGTAAAAAATAAGTGCTTAAGTCATAAAGTAAAAGATGTATTTTAACAACATGAACAAACTTTCTTTCAAGGAAGTAGATAAACAAAAACAAGACCTTCAAAGAAGCCTTTGTCAGCAGTAAGGACTGAAGAACAAGGAAGATCAGAGTTTGACCCAGAAGGTCTGGATTGCCTCAACCAGGATGGCACTTAGCACTATAAAGGGAGAATATAGGATGAGGGACTTGAGTAGTATGCAAAACTTTTGGAATAAATGATCTAAGTAATATGATAGAGAGACTTAAATCATAGAATCATAAATCCATTATTCAGCCTACTACAGATAAAAGCACCAGATGTTAATGAGGTTGCAAAAATAATTTGTTGTGAGTTTTACCACGATGATCTGTGACCTTGGTCAGTGTGTTTATGAAGTGAAATTAAAGAAAAATAATGGAAGAATATAATTCAATGAAAAGAGACAAGCCATCTGATTATATCAGCTCTTCGGTTAATGATTGGTACATTTTATTATTTCCATAGATTTTGAAAAGATGTTTATTAAAATTTGACATTTACTCTTGATTAAAACTCACAATAAAGTGGGAATCCAAAGCACCCTCTCTCTCTCTCTCTCTTTTTCTCTCCCTCTCTCTCTCATACATACACACACACTAACACACTCCAGAAGCCCAGCATCATGCTTAATGGCAGGGCAGAGGTGGGGGGAATAAATAGCATTTTCATCAAGGTTAAAAATAAGACAAGAGTGTGCTTTATCACAACATTACTTAAAATTGCTGAAGTGAATCTAAACAACACAAATAAGATAGAATAAAAAAGTAAGAGGCATACAATTGAAAACCAGACAAAATATTTGTAGATAACATATTTGTTTCCCTGGAAAAATCCAGAGTTAATTAGAGAATTATTGTAAGTGTTGAGAAATTTTAGTAAGGTGTGTGAGTACAAGATCATTATTAAAATGCTCTTTCATATTTATAAACAAAAGAAACAGTTTGAAAATTTAATGAAGGAAAGAATTTAAGTTAGCATTGTATACTTAAAATACATAGGAATATAGGGGCGCCTGGGTGGCTCAGTCGTTAAGCATCTGCCTTCGGCTCAGGTCATGATCCCAGGGTCCTGGGATGGAGCCCTGCATTGGGCTCTCTGCTCAGCATGGAGCCTGCTTCTCCCGCTACCATTCCCCTTGCTGTGTTCCCTCTCTCACTGTGTTTCTCTCTGTCAAATAAATAAAAATCTTAAAAAAAAAATACATAGGAATATATTTAATATAAATGTGGTGATGAATCTATATGAAGAAAATATTTAAAACACAAAGTGTTGCATATTTCAAACATATAAAAATAAGCAAATAATGGATGGATCTCTATACACTCATCATCCAATCACAGCAATATTGTTTCACATATATTCCTATCCATATTATTTTGAACCATTCCAGAAATGAATAATTTTATTAACAAATATTTCTGTATATATTTGTTGACGTATTCAATTATCCTTTAATTACTCATATCTTAATATCACAAAATATGTAATTGGCCTCCATAATATTCAATTTTTATATGAATAAAGTCACATATATTTTATATATTTATACTTAAGGTATTTGTGTACAAATGGTACAAGTATATTTGTTGAAGCAACTAAAAATTATATTATTTGTCCTGTGTAGTTTCACATTATTCCTCTGAAGTCTCTATTTCCTAAAAATCAGATTTATAGCCTTAATCTGATTTGAGTTCAATTTTTTAGCAAGAATACTTTATAGGTAATGTAATGATCTAACATCAGGAGAAACATAATGTCTGGTTGTCTCTATTTTTGCAGTTAACAGCTGTTCATGCTCAATGACTAGGTTCATTTACTTAATAGGAATTCAAAAATGGTGATATTCTAAGTCTGACATTAATTCTTAACTTACTAGCTGAGATATTTCTTTTTTTTAATTAAAAAAAATTTTTTATTAACATATAATGTATTATTTGCCCCAGGGTACATGTCTGTGAATCATCAGGCTTACACATTTCACAGCACTTACCGTAGCACATACCCTCTCCAGTGTCCATAACCCAGCCACCCTATCCCTACCTACCCTCCCTCAGCCGCCCTCAGTTTGATTTGTGAGTTTAGGAGTCTCTTATGGTTTGTCTCCTTCGGATCCCATCTTGTTTCATTTCCCTCCCTCACCCCTCCACGACCCCCTGCCCTGCCTCTCAAATTCATCATATCAGAGTGATCATATGATAATTGTCTTTCTCTGACTGACTTATTTCGCTTAGTGTAGTACCCTCTAATTCCATTCACGTCATTGCAAGGCAAGATTTCATTTCTCTTGATGGCTGCATAGTATTCCATTGTATATATATACCACATCTCCTTTATCCATTCATCTGTTGATGGACATCTAGGTTCTTTCCATAGTTTCACTATTGTGAACATTGCTGCTATAAACATTCAGGTGCACTTGCCCCTTTGGATCACTACATTTGTTTCTTTAGGGTAAATACTCAGTACTGCGATTGCTGGGTCGTAGGATAACTCTATTTTCAACTTTTTGAGGAACCTCCATACTGTTTTCCAGAATGGCTGTACCAGCTTGCATTCCCACCAACAGTGTAGGAGGGTTCCCCTTTCTCCGCATCCTCACCAACATCTTTCATTTCCTGACTTGTTTATTTTAGCCATTCTGACTGGTGTGAGGTGGTATCTCACTGTGGTTTTGATTTGTATTTCTCTGATGCTGAGTGATGTTGAGCACTTTTTCATGTGTCTGTTGGCCATTTGGCTGT
>CM053603.1:137851924-137869691 GCA_028646535.1 Procyon lotor
AGGTATCATCATCCCATAATTCATTTGTATGTTAAGTCTCCTCAATATCTTCATTAGTAGATTACCTGTGTCATTATTTAATTAAAGAATAATTATAGGACGTCGACATAATAAAGCACTCAGATGAATGAGCAATTCACTGGCAAGTGAAAAGCATTTGGACGCATCTGTGCAACTGGAAAGTAATCTCTTTGAATGAGAAGAGCACAGGCTTGGGGAATGATAGTGATCTTCAGAAACAACATAAACACATTTGACTTTGAAGGGGCAGAAACATTCAGAATCTCTTTCTCATTTACAGAGGAATAGAAATTCTTAATTATAAGCATAACTTAAATGTGCCCTATTGACTTAGATACAGGGATGTTCAAGATCTTTTGTATGTTTTAGAAATGACAAAGCAGGGAATACAGAAGCAGATAATGAAATTACAGAGCAAGAAGTGTTCTACTGCAAGAAATACGTTAGCAGACAGCGCATATATATCAGGAATCAGAGATTTATATATATACTAAACTAAGCCTGTTTATTTTTTTTAAAGATTTTATTTATTTATTTGACACAGAGAGAGAGAGAGAGCGATCACAAGCAGGCAGAGAGGCAGGCAGAGAGAGATGAGGAAGCAGGCTCCCTGATGAACAGAAAGCCTGATGTGGGACCTTGAGGACCCTGAGATCATGACCTGAGCCAAAGGCAGAGGCTTTAACCCACTGAGCTACCCAGGGGCCCCTAAACTAAGCCTGTTTATATGGGTTGACAAATTTTATGTAAGAAGCAGAGATTCCAACACAGTGGAAAGAATACATGACAAAGTATTGAAGCAGATTATACATGTTCATCAGATTTTAAGTAACTGAGTTTTAAGAGGTCTCTATAGTGCTTTTGGAATTGAAGATAGGATTAGCATTTTTAAGTATGCTATCAGGGATATTTCAGGATAATCACACTCTTTGATGTTAGTTCAGGTCTGGGTCCTAATTAGTAAAATTTGATGTCAAATAAAGCTATTTAATATAGATTCTTAGTAGCTTCATTTTTAAAATCAAGTACATGTTATATATACTTGTTACATGTTATATTTATATATATAAATAATTATATATAATAATAATATAATATATTATAATAATATAATATCTCTCTGTCAAAGAAATAAAATCTTAAAAAATATATTAAAAATCAGGTATAATTATCTTTAAAAATCTACTGCATCTTGATGGAGTTTTGAAGGGTCTAAAGGCATGCATCCTATAGGTAAAGAGTCACAAGACAAAAACAATTTTGTCATTCACGTCCACTTAGGAACAAATTCTAGCTGTCTAAATTGCAGTTGACCATTAGCACATCTAAACTTGTGCTTACTAAACAATCGAAGAATCACTAGCAATTCATAATCTGATGGCCTATCACAAGTCCTGGCCCTTCTTCATGTCTACTATTCCTTCTAACCCCTACTCCTTCTCTTCTATCTACCAATCACTTTTAGCAAGTAGGAATTAAGGCAACAGTGAGCCAAAGAGAAGGAAACACACACACATACACACCAACCAATGTCAAAAGCAATAATACAATGGCAATATTTATAAATTAATCTCATTGGATACAAAGTTTATATCATGGTATTGTTTAGTAAATTAAATGTTATAAAGAATGTAAATGGTTTATTATTTACTATCCCCATTTATCAGAAGAGAATATAAATATAGAGATTTTTTTTAAGATTTTATTTTTTTATTTGACAGAGATCACAAGTAGGCATAGAGGCAGGCAGAGGGAGGGGAAGCAGGCTCTCTGCTGACCAGAGAGCCCGATGTAGGGCTCAATGCCAGGACCCTGAGATTATGACCTGAGCCGAAGGCAGAAGCTTTAACCCACTGAGCCACCCAGGCACCCCTAAATATAGAGATATTGAATGACTTGCCAAGATGCCACAAGTTAATAAGCTAAAATCAAATGTTGGTATTATCACTCCAAAATTCAGATTCCACCAGTATACTTGAATTTGAAAATATCACAATCAATTTTTTAAACTGCCTGAAAATGGATTGAATGGTTAAATGATTTATCAAGGACTAAAATGTTCTTGGCCCTCTCAGTTATGTGGTGTACTTAAAAGGAGACCTAAAAGAAATCTGATAAGTTTCCTCCTAAAAAAAAAAAAATAAGTTGTGTATCTTTCACTCAGTCCAATGAAAATATATTCGTTTACTCAACAAATACACTTTTAGAACCTATTACACACTGTCCCACGCATTACTCTAAGTACTTCAGATAGTAGTTGAGTACCCTTCACCTTTGTAAAGTGAAATTCTTCTAGGAACTCAGCTGCGTCGATGTTAATACTTTGCTAAGGGTAAAAAGTAATCCTAGCCTGACTCCCATAAAGTACATCTACTTTTAGATATAAAAAAATTCCTTTGGCAACTTCCTTTATCTCTACCCCATAAGATATATGTTGGCAACCATCTCCAAGGATATGACCCACCGATATACATCGGAAGGGTCTCATGACTAAGGTTTTATTGGACAGTAATAAATGATGTTTTCCTAACAGTAGCTAGCCCCTCTCAAGGTCCTGAAAATCTTGCTTCCAAAATTCCTTAGATTTACACTATCCCTAACCCCCTCCTAACTTGAAAGTATATCATCGGCCACTCTTCATAATTCCAGTGCAGCTTTTTCTGCCCACCAGTCCTGTCCCCGTGCTTTAAAAAAAAACCACCTCTTTGCACCAAAGACGTGATAACTACAATGGGCTTGAAAACAAAAGAATATTTTTAAGATATAAATATAGCATATTTGAGTGTTTGATGGGCTTGACCCAGGAAAGAAAAATTGCTGATATAGAAGAGACAGGAAAATTGCTTGAGCAACATCCCTGAGTAAGAGAGAGGGGCAGGACCTCGTGAAGTATTTACCCTTAAAGAGCAATAGAGTTGATAACACAAGGGAAGCCAGAATGTGTAGGTAGGAATGCTGGTAGGAGAAATGTGCTGGTGGGCCTTCACTGGCTTAATTTTTCCCAGTAATGTAGAAAACAAAAACATCCCTGAAAGGAAGAGGACTATAGGACCTTATGCATAAGGCAACATTTTTGGTTTTCCTTTTGTCCTCACCCCACTGTGGCACTGCTTTAATTGCTATACAGGTTGTATGTGTTTTGTTTTGTTTTTTTCTCCTCATCCACTTCAGTTTTAAATGTCTTTAACATCATTCTAAATGACCTGAATGCATTCAGTCTTTTGGTAGTAAATACCCTCATTGAGAGTCGCAGCACCAGAGAAGCTGCAGCCAAACTGGAATCCAGCCAGAGGCACCAGGAAACCCTCTTAAATCTCTGACTCTGCATTCTTTTCAGCAGTAGCAACTTCCCACAGGGGGTGAACACTGGGGTTCCTGGCAATAGCTGCTTAAGGTGACCTTAACAAAGAAGACAGAAAAATAACATTAGGCGAGGCACTATTGCACCACAGGAGGTGTCCCTTCAAAAAAGCCCTCTTCTTTTCAGTGTTAGTCAAGTTGGCAGAAATACCAAAAAAAAACATTATAACCTGAGATAGACGCTGTGCTGTTTTATTTATTCCCACTATTAACAGTGTAGAATTTAATTCCTCTGACTCAAGAGGTAACTATGGCCATGACTGAAAATTATCCAGTTTTAGCCTTGTTCAGGAAGTGAGGATACAGGCAGAATTTATTGAATTTATTTATATTCAAAATAAATTTCAGAAGCAAATGTAGCCACTATTTCCTATGAAATAACTTAAATGAATCTTCTGTTGTTTATGTAAATCTTCAATGTTACTGGAGAGTTTGAAATAACGGTGGACTCCTTGTCCCTAATTTAAGAAAAATAAATATATTTTCCGGGTTTAAAAACCCATTTGCTGGTTTGCTAAGGGCAAAATGAAAAGATGATCTCCTACACATTTTTCAAAAATGTTTTTTAAGCTTTTTTGGGGGGAAGGATATTGTCTTTGAAACGAGATTCTTAACTACAAACCTTTCTTAAGTTCACCTTCTGCTAACAATTTGGTCTAAGGAGGGAAATAATATGTATCCTCACCACTGACAGCTATAAAGAAGTGAAATGTATCTGTTAAATTCCCCTCTATTACCTCCACACATTTGCATATTCTTAAATGATTGGCTTAATATAGGAGCATGGGAAATACTCTAATTCTATCTCTCATCATTTTCCGCCAGTTTTTAGCTTAATCATTGCATACAGATGTGGATGACTGAATATGACATAGAATTAAGCATTCAATCTATAGTTATTAATAAGAAGGAAGGTACGACTTGACGTATACTGGCCCATTACTTATCTTTAACTTTGCTCTACTGGTATTTTTTTAAAGTTCAAATAAGTAATATAAAAAAAAAACACTGAGGTTCAAATAAAGATTTAAAGAAATTTTACACCACAGTGAGTTGAGTCAAAAGGAGAAAAACACTTTTACATTTACATAAAACACCTATGAATCATCAGTGACCTTTCAAAAATTGTGTCTTAAATATCTACTCCAATACTCTTTTGCCTAAGCCATGATCAAAGAGCAATAAATGGTCTGCATGAACTTAATTATAATTTGAAGAATTTTAATATTTCCATTTAGGTGCTAATCTGCCATCTCAATAAATTCATCATTATTTAGATGTACCACATCAATATATCAGCCTAGGAACCACCAGAAATTATTTATTGGGTGTGTGTTGTTTTTCCCAAATGGGTGCTAGAACATGGATTAGAACTCTTCAGTATAAATCCTGTTTGTAACACATAACCTACAGTTTCAATCTCTTTTATATACCTGTTTTTAAAAATACTAGATTGGCCTCAATCACCAGTGAGTTATCTAGTGTGATACACATTCATTTACTCTTTTTTTTTTATTTTCTGAGACTCTTTTTTTGTTTGTTTTTTCTTTTTCTTTCAGATTCTCTGATGCAGTGTCTAACTTTGGGAGATGTTCTATCCCTGTTACACTCCAAGCTTCTAGGAGGATTTAATCAAAAGAGAGAAGAAAAATGTTATTTTCAAATGACTTAATACAACTCTCTTGACAGTATCCTATGCAGTGTTGCCATGTTCTTAGTAAACTAGTAGGCACTTGTTTTTCATTACATTGTGATTTCTCAAAACAGTTCTTTTATAATCCTTGTATATTTAATAACTTTTTCCTGTTTTAATTATTTTTTTCTACCATCAATCAGCTATTCCTTTCTCAACTCTGTTTCCAATATCATACATGAGGCAATATATGGGTTCAATAACTCATCCCTGTCTCTCAATCATCTCATTTTTTCCATGTAGATCATGTTCTCTTGTTCATTTTTTTCATTTAGATTCCCTTTCTACCTACCATTCACCTTATGGCTCTTCTCTTTGGTTCTTAGTTAATACAGAGAAGAGGGAAAGGAAGGAAAGAGAACTAACATTTTGAACTCATTCAACCAGGAAAGTACCACGCGAGGTGCTTCCCGTCTACTGCGCAATTTGATTTACACAGCAAACATATAAAGAATGCAGTATACAACCGTATATATGTGTGTGTGTATATACAAGGATTAAAAAACTCACTTAAAATTATAATTTATCCAAGTTACCCATTTATTAAATGGATAGAACAGAATTCAAACCCAGGTCACTTGACAAAATTTGTTCATCTTACTTTGCCATTGTCCTACCACTATCACCAGGAAGAATTTAGTCACAAAGCACTTGCTTGGGTATTTCTGTTCCCAGCAGGTTCCCTCTGCCTACTGGAGCACCACTAGGACTTCCTCTTTTAGGCATGGCTACTACTAGGTGGTTGATGCTTGGAGGCTCTAGGGGTCTGAAAGTGATTGCTCTTTGAAATCCTCCACATGATTGTAACCAGGTTTATTCTGTCTTGTGGTAAAGAAATGCTTTTCTCCATTTTATTATTTTACTTTTCCATATGGATATACAAAGAGTGTTGTTCATGCCCTAATATTGACACATAATTTTTGTTTTAGTAAAACTTCTTTTGGCACATAAGACTAAAACCTAAGCCCAAAGAGATCTGGGTCTGGCAACAAACCTAAATGACCACTGCACTAGAAACTAAGAATTTTTAGGGGTCATATTTGTTCATTTGACTCTCCCTTCTCTTATGGCACCACTCACTGTGGTGTAAAATTTCTTTAAATCTTTATTTGAACATCAATGTTTTTTATATGACTTATTTAAACTTTTTTTTAAAAGATTTTATTTATTCATTTGACAGAGAGAGAGAGATCACAAGTAGGCAGAGAGACAGAGCGAGGGGGGTAAGCAGGCTCCGTGCTGAGGAGAGAGCCCAATGCGGGGCTCGAAGCGGGGCTCGATCCCAGGACCCTGAGATCATGACCTGAGCCGAAGGCAGAGGCCTTAACACACTGAGCCACCCAGGCGCCCCTTATTTAAACTTATAAAAAAAATGGTGCATTTTCTTCTAGAAGACACCTCAGTCCCTCAAGTAAATGTGCTTCTGTTAAGACATATTTCATATCTATCATATAGAATAAAAACTACTAATGGTAATTTATTTAAGTAATAATCTATGATAATTGCAGTTTTAAATCATAAAGTGGGGAAATATCTTAGCTATGATAAATCTCTAGCATATCTAGAAACAGGCTGCAGGAATATAAATATATTTTCTTTTAAGATCCATAGACCAAAGGCAACTCAGCAAAGAATCTAAGCCCATTCTGCGTGAGAAAGACATAGTTTCTGTTCCCTCAGAGGTAAAACCAGCCAGGACCTTATTCTTCTGTTACCTTCAAAGCAGATGAAACCCTTCAGAAAAGCTCAAGGATAAAGCAATCAACCAAATTTTAAGAGTAAAGCCACATATGTGCTGCATACTTTAAGTATTAGGTAGTATATTTTGGTTTTTTAAATTAAGCCATTGATTCCAAGCTCTGACAACTCTGATTTTTATGTTTCCTAATCAAATAGCAATTAAGTCATCTTATGCAAAAAATTCTCATCAATTAATGATATAGCATATGATTGTCTATATGGGCTCAACTTTAAGAATCATCAGCATAATTGAGAAAACAATCCTTAATATCAAATATGCAAAAATTGATGAGACCATGATGCTAACAGATCACAGGAATCAAAGGCATTCACATACAACTGTACTAAGAGAAAAGCACTGTGACCCTGAATTTGGTCATCTGGTGTCTTGAAAAACCATAATTCACATAATTTCATACCATTTTTTCGTGACACATCCTACCGTTCTCTGCAAGTAAGGACTAAGCTTTTGTATTCTACTCACGAACCCAAGGACATGAGCACACAGCTACTCTTTACTTCTGAAATCAATACATGTTGGTCCATATAGAGAATTCAGCAGGAGAGATGATGGGGAAGGATAGCATTGTGGCTCCATATGTGTTCATAGAACCAAAAATGTGTTACTGTCTGATTAAATTTGTAAGACATTTCTCACACATTTTAAACCAACTTTTCAAGTACTATCCTGTGAAATAAATATCCTAAAAAATGTCTCCACATACTTACCTTCAGGATTGTCAGAACTAATTGCGCCCATTAGAATGAATCCAAGGTTATAGGAATTAATAAGTAGAGAGGATAAGGTCACTATCAACCTCCCAGAGAATGCCCCAGAGTGGGGTGGTGGCGGTGGGAACTCATCCTGAAGAAGGAAAGAATTAAGGTGCTTTGATTTCATCCTGGCAGAATTTATGAGGAAGAGCATTGAATCGGACACTGTGAGGTGAGAGTATTACTCAAATATCCTCATACCCAGATACAGGAAAACTTTCATAGGTTCATTAACTTTTTCATTAACAAATTCATTCATTTATTCATTCACTCATTCATTTTTATCGTGAACCCACTGTCTCAGTAAATCACAAAACAGACCATGTAGTTGCTCAAACCAAAAAAACTACATACCATTCCTGATTCCTTTCTTTCTCTCACTCTTTCCCTACATTAAATTTTCTGGTTTCTACATCTACATGCCTCAAACATCACTACCTCCTGGAGGGATCTGCAGTCACCGTCCTGACCTAAAATAGCTTCCCACATCCAGTTTATTTCCATCACATCTCTTTGTTTATGTATTTCTTTCTAATTGTTATCACCATCTGTCAGTATCGTGTTTGTTCTCGTTCATGTCCAATATTCTCCAAAAGTGACCTAAAAACAACTTCTAGTATTATGGGTATTGTATACATACTTATATTGGCCGGATGTTTTTTCTAGATGTCTCAAGTTATCAAATTATTTAAGAGGCTATAAGGCTGAAGTGTTGCTGTTCATTCGGGAGACAAAAAAAAAAAAAAAGTGAATAAATCTATTAAGGAGAAAGTCCTCTGTCTCCTCAGTGGAAACAATACCTGGGTCAATGTAAAGAAAGATGATACCACGTCAAATCCCAGTAGCGATGTCTTACTTACTTTTGAATGGTAGTAGCAAAGTCAGTCACCATTGTATACTAAAATACCACCTCATGAATTTAGAATGTTATACATGATGGAAAGGTGAAAGATAATGGCAATCAAGGACCCTTCAGAGGAAGGACAGGCCCAGGAGTTCAAGATGATTCCACCAGAAGGGGACTTAAAGGGAAAGGCATTTCCTCACCTTGTGATCTAAGCAAGTAAGAGTTACCCTTGAGCATAATCATTTATTCAACAAATATTTATTTAGAATCCACTATATATTGCCTGTTGTCAAATCCCTAGTATTTAGCTGATATCATGAGGCATGTCCTTCCCTGAAAGAATGCACAGATTTGCTTGTAGCCCGCATTTTCTTTTGCTCAATTTTTAGCTAGTTATAGTGTCTGGCATAAAGGATGTTGGCTTTACCTATGTCACAATCTGTAGAGAATACACTATATAATCCTTCAATCAAAAGGCTTATTTCTTTGGGAAAAAAAGGCTTGTGTCTTAACTTTAACTGAAGGTACTTGTTTAAAATAAAGCATATCAAAGGGGATGGATGAAATAGGTGAAGGGGATTAAGAGTACACTAATCATGATGAGCAGTGAGTAAAGATGTACAGAATTGTTGAATCACTGCACTGTACACCTGAAACTAAAATAACACTATGTTAACTACACTGGAATTAAAATAAAAATATTAATTTTAAAAAAGCTTATTTCTGACAACAGGAAATCTCTGATAATTTTTACATACTTATATTTGTAAAAAATTTAAAGTATGATTGGGGTGCTTAGTTGTAGGTGGCTTAGTTGGTTAGTAGGTGGCTTAGTTGGTTAAGTATCCCACTCTTGATTTCAGCTCAGGTCATGATCTCAGAGTCATGAGATCAAGCCCCACGACAGCACAGAGTCTGCATGGGAGTCTCTCCCTTTGCCCCTCCCCTGCCTCACTCTCGCTCTCAAATAAATAAATAATATCTTTAAAAAATTAAAGTATGATTTGTACACATCCAGTTGGAGCTTTAACTTTTACATAGGTATCCCTGGTATGTTTCTAAATTATACAGCTTAGGAACACAGCTGTACATATACATATATAATATACATAATAACTCAGCTTCCAGTTGGTCAGAATTGGAGCACGATTATAATTACCAACTGTGAAGTGAAAAGCAGACATCTGCCAATCTAATAAAAGAAGGTAATGCTTCTAAACTTGAATGTACTAGAGATTACTTCAGGATCTTATTAAAATGCAGATTCAGTAGCTGGAGTGGAGGCTGAGACTGAATTTCTTACAAACTCAAAGATTTCATCAGTGCTGCTGGTCCACGACCATGCAGTGGTTTGATATTTGGGTTACTGGCTATTGATGTGAAAACTAAGAAGTTCAAAGATGGACTTATTATTAATATATTTTGCTAATTTAGATAAAGAAATTGCTAGGTCTTCCTGAAAACATGTTAGGAAAGAAGACAAAAAGAAACAACAGGTAAATCTGCTCTTAGAGGAGAGAGCTCCTTTCCAATACAAGAAACATGGTCATAAGTAAGTTTGCATCCAGAAAATGCATGCTTCTAAAAATTCACCTTGTGACTTATTTGAGTGATTTTCCTGTAGATCTCCTACTTGGATTTCAATTCTGATACAGAAATTTGGGTTGGCATGAGAGACAGAGAAGGCCCACAAACATATCAAACAACCTGAGCTGCATCAGGTTCTCACTGAACGGCTGCTTGTTTCCACAGAACAGTAACTTATCACTGATAGTCACTTCCCTCCCTAAATTTGGGTTTGTTGACATTCTTCCCCCACAAAGGGATTTTGTTTAGAGATCCTTGCTTAATGACAAATCTCTTGTGACATCGTAGGAAGAGGTAACTTACTGAAATAATTAGAGAAAAAAGATTACTAGTGAACTTGGCTAACATTTTAATACTAAGAGAACCCAAGGTATTATGTTTTCATAAAGCTACAGGGGGTGAAATTCTCTTCCAGAACTAATAACTGTTCAATTTAAATATATAAAGATGTATATTCCTTGGATTTGGGGATCATTCCATTCCAGAAGCCTTTGGTAAACTTACGCTGTGGCTCAAGCACTGTCCTCACACTGGGAAGTTAACATGGTTTAAAACATGATTTGACAAGAGATTTCCATTTTGTTTCTGCCTCACCCTAAGACCAGACTCCTCCCTAGAGAGAAAAACATAACAACCCAAGAGATTCTGAGTGTAATCAGCCTGTTTGTAAAAAATTCTCTTCTATTAAAGACCATGTTTTCTATGTCCCCTAGGACCATTCTTGTGGTCTTGCAATTCTTCCACTTACTGTTTTAATAATGTTATTGAGGGACAAAAGCACACACAGATGTTGCTTATAAGTTCACAAGGACTATCACAGTTCAAAGGTATTCAGAGTGCTTACGAGTATTTTCAGCTTGGCCATTTTACTTACAAAGGATCTCTGAGACCAAAGATAGGAATTCAGGGCAAGGAAGTCATACCCTCACTTTCCATTTATTGTATCATTTTTTTACTGGTAAGAGGAAATATATGAGGGAATTCTATGGTATCCTGAAGAGTTTTCAGGTTTCTTTTTTACCTGGCAGACTATTTCTCAAAGCTCAACCACAGTGCTTCTATCTTTTTTTGCTTTTCCCAGCTAACCAAAAAGCTTCCTTCTATGCAGAATGGTGACTAAGAAAATATTTATGCCTTGTTTCTAAGAACTTAAAATGTTTCCACACATTAACCATTTATCAAAAATTCTCATAATGTAATATAATAATAACAATATTTAAAAGTGATTATCCCACTTTTAGGCATTAGGGGACTAAGATAATTAATTGCCCGAGGTTGTAGAGGCAAATTGGTATCAACGTTGAGGCAAGACATAATGCTTGGCTTGTAACAAGTTTCAAAAATATTTATTGTCTTGGGGTGCTCGGGTGGCTCAGTGGGTTAAAGCCTCTGCATTTGGCTCAGGTCCTGATCTCAGGGTCCTGGAATGGAGCCCCGCATTAGGCTCTCTGCTCAGCAGGATTTCAATTTCAATTTCAATTTCTCCCTCTCTCTCTGCCTGCCTCTCTGCCTACTTGTGATCTCTCTATCAAATAAATAAATAAATCTTAAAAAAAAAATTTACTGCCTAGATTATTTGTGAACTGACTTGAGCCCAAATTCATGCCTTAATAGTTTTTGTTGGTGGTGGTGTTAATTTACCTCCCTCTTAATTAGGAAGGTTTTTATTTTTAGATGTCATTAGATACTCAATATAGAAGTTTCTAAGCCTCAGGCTATGTCTCATTTAGACTTTTCTTTGAGAAAACCTCGTTCCATGTCTACTTTCATCTTAATCCATGGATTTATATATAGGTTTAGTCAAATTTGACACTTTCCCACAATTTCTCTCCTTTGGTTGTTGCACATTAGGGATTTTTTTTAAACAGTATTTTTAACACCAAATATGTCTTATTGCCTTGATAGAACATCATCAATAACTCAATCGTATTGGAAATATCTAATCCAAATTTATGTATGAATTCTCTTGCTGATTTGATGATTTGACTGGGAGTATTTCTAAAGAACAATTTGATTGGTTGATTTAAATTAATTCATTACTTATTTAGGGATTATTTTCTGCTTACAGTCCATTAATTTTCTGCTTACAGTCCATTAATATTAAAATATTAAGATTAGAACATTTGCTGAAGTAAGTTGCAAATATTTCAGGACAATATAAAACGAAATATAAAAATTTACTTGGTTAGCAAAACTGGAGAATATCCACTTTGATGGGGATGTAGTGTGCTGTGGGCAAAAGGAAACTATGGACTTTGGTTCTAATCAAAACTTTCTACTATTCAAATTACAGAGCTGGGAAAAGTTAACAAGTTTTTTAAACTTTATATTTTAAATTAAATTTAGACTTAGAGAAAAGTTGCAAAATAGTACAAAGAATTCCTGTATATCCTCACTCAGCTTTCCTTAAAGTTAGCACCATATGTAACCATTATACAACTATAAAATCAAAATTAATATTGGTACTACATGATTAACTACATTGCAGATTTTATTCAAATTCTACCAGTTCGTTTTTACTACGCCTTTTTTCTTCTATTATGTTTTTCCATGTCTTCTTGGTCAAGATCATATCTTGGGTCCTACGTTGTATCTGTTATTTCTCTTTGCTTCTCTCCAATGTGTGACTTTGCTTTCTCTCCCCTTTTCTTTCATGAACTTGATATTCTGAAAGAGTACTCATTACTGATTTTGTACAATGTTCTTCAATTTAGGTTTGTCTGATATTCTGTCATAATTAAAATCAGGTTATGATATTTTGATGGAAGAATAGCACAGAAATGATGTTCAGTCTCATTTCCTTCATTGTTAAAATAAGGTAAATTTGGGGCATCCGTGCAGCTCAGTCCATTAAGTATCTGCCTTGGCTCAGGTTATGATCCCAGGGTCTGGGATTGAGCCCTGCAAGGGGCTTCTCAGCTCAGTGTGAAGTCTGCTTCTTCCTCTCCCTTTGCCCCACCCCCTCTACTCATGCTCTGTCTCTCACTTTCTCTTACAAATAAAATCTTTTTAAAAAACTCAAAAAAGGTAAAGGTTTTTTTTTTTTTAAATCTTCTATTATTTTGTTCTGTTTTGCTTTATTTTTTTTTTTTTGTATTGCTAATCTTCTCTATAAGGCAAGTTGACATTTAAAGAAAAATAGGGGTGCCTGGGTGGCGCATTCGGTTAAGCACCTGAGTCTCAGTTTTAGGTCAGGTCATGATCTCAGGGCTGTGAGATGGAGCCCCATATTAGGCTCCCTGCTCAGCACAGAGTCTACATGAGAATCTCTTTCCCTCTCCCTCTGCCCCTCCTCCTCATCCTCTCTTTCTTTTTCTCTCTCTCTCTGAAAATAAAATAAATAAAGCTTAAAAAAAGAAAAATATATTTCAGTATTATTGTCTCCTTGGGATGGAGATACTATTTTATTATTGAATTGTAACTAGGCTTAACACACTATTGGCATTTTTTTTAACAAAAAAATGTTTTTTCAAGAAAACCATCTTTTAAGAAAACATATCCAGGGATCTTAGGAGACATGTCATAAAGCTAAGTTAGCTAAGTTCACCCAAACTATACCATGACTATGTATTATTTTTCCTCTTTCAGTGGCCTATTATATTTCTAGATTTTTTCTAAATATTGGTCATCAACTTCTTAGTCATTGTCAACTTGGCTTTATATCACTTAATTTAGTATATTTGAAATGATTATTATTTACTATTATAATACATCTCATGAAATGCTTTATCCTTTGCATAGAGATAAAGATACTGTTAGTATTCTATTAGGCAAGAATTGTCAATAACTAGTAAGAATTGAGCATACATAAAAAGTTTAGAATAATGCATATAAATAATAATAAGCATGACCAATGCTTGCAATATAAATAATGCTTTTAAAAAATAGGGAAAGTCTTAGTACAAATCCAAAAAGTTTCAAACACCTATCTACATTTAAGAGAATAAATATTCTACTTTTCAGTGGAAGGATAATACTAAACATCTGCACAAAATTATAGGAAAATATGAAGTGTTTTTGAATCTGTTCTTGCTATTCTTTCCTTCCTCCCTCTCATCCTTCCTTCTACCTCTTATTCCTTCCAGTCTTATTGAAAGAGACATTACAAAACAATTACAGTGTAAAAAGTATAACAGCTCTGCAAAAGACACTATGAGAACATAAATATATATATATATTTGGGATGCCTGGCCAGCTCAGTCAGTTAAGCATCTGCCTTTGGCTCAGGTCCTGATTCATGAGTCCTGGGATTGAGCCCTGCATTGAGTCTTCATTCAGATGGGAGTCAGCTTCTTCCTCATCTGCTCTTTAGAAAAAAAAAAAAAGGAGTATTTTATTTTACCTGAAACCTTCAACTGTCACTGCTGGAATATTAAGGGGAGAGAAGGTTATAGCAGGGATGAAGGAAGTAGCTTTTATAGAATTCTTCACTGAAATGAGTAGTCTAATGCCTACTCTTTGTGGCACAGCAAACTTCCAGGATCCACAGACACAAATGATTATAGTGAAAGTCTTATGGATAATCTTTACCTATGCGGCATGTGTGTTATCCAGATGATAACACAGGATGTTGTTAAAATCCTGAAAAAAAAAAACAGGACGATCTGATTATGTAACCAGTTTACAAAATACATCCGTCCTGGCATTACTATAAAAGAGAACTGCCTGCTCATTAATAGTTTTAGCAGATAACTTTTTAAAACACTTACTATGTAATATAACAAAGCTGAGAACTTTATATTATCTCAATTAAATCTCAGAAAATCACCCTGAGATGAATATCATTATGATAGCAATTTTACATTCAATCCCTCATTGAGGGATCAAATTTGGAAAGGTAAGATAAATTGCCCAGAGTTGCATAGTATGTATCAGGGTCGATATGTGACTGAAGACAATCTGACTCCAAAGACAAAGACTGTCTTCGTAATAACCATAAGCTATAGACACATTTCATCTCCAAGAAAGCAAGTGTACTTACAATAGGTACAATCATGGTATCTAAACTCATGTGAGTTTTTGGATTCACCAGATTAATAATGCTTAAATTTGGGCATTAGTAGAAGAAAGATAATTAAAAAAAATTTTTTTGTTAGTTCATTCAGGCTAAATAAAGATAAAAAGGAATGTAATGGATGAAGAAAATCATTTATAGGAAATAAAGGAGAGAAATAAATTTGCATTAGAGAATTCTAAAGTCAAAATCTCTCTTCAGTCTGATTAATTTACTTTCCATTCTTTAAACTCTCAAAATGGAGGCTGTTCAGGATTTGGTCTCTGTAATTTTTGAAAGAGATCAGGGAAAATCATTAACTTTCACAATCATGAAAAATAGAGGATCACTATATTTTGATATATGTATATGATTTTCATGTGAATGCATGAAATCACACCGTATTTCTTATTCAAATACTTAAGTATTATGGTGAAAATTTTTCTTTGTCCAGAACTCAACATAAAGTATGTTGTGTTAAGTAAAGCCACATTTCCTCACTATTAGCTTGCTAATGGCACTGCGTTCAAAGATGAGTTAGGGTTTCTTATTCCATCTCACTGGGAGAAGACTGTGTTTCCATTATTTGCTTATATTACCTGTTTTAGTGAGGAAGGAATAGCCTGAAATTTTCTAAAGTACATTAATAACTTCTTTGAAAAGATAATTTAGGATTCATGATGCATTTAATCCCCAGACTTTGTAGTTGGTCCTGCAAGTTGAAAGACTTAACATTTTTCAAGAATGATTTTTGCTGGGTATCTGCCCAAATTATTCAATATCCTGTGCCCTTAAACAATAAAACTTTCTTGGAAAAAAACTTATTCCTTATTAAGGAGGAATAAGTTGATTAAAAACTGTAATAAATAATGATTGTTATAGTTAGAAGTAGACTTGTGTCTCATGCCAAATACAAACACTTTGCTCTAATTCCCTATCTTATGGCAAATTCAGCCTATAGGTTTCCCTCACAGTTATATTTAGGTCATCGCACATTTATGATCTATTCCATGACTCTGTTATCCCAAGATTAAAAAGACAAGTGAAATATGGTATCTGCCAGCACAACACTTAGAATCTGGTAATGGAAAGAATAATAAGATAGATACTCAAAATACAAAGAAGGTAAGTGGCTTAAGAAAAATACAGAAAAAGAGTAATTTAGAAATAGAGAAGAGAGAGAGAGAAATAGTAAGTTTGGAGTAGCTATAAGAAGCTTTCTGGATAAGAAGTGTTAATTAAATGAGAAGATTAATGTAAAGTTAAGTAAAGAAGAAAGGAAGGCATTCTAGAGAGCAAAAGGGGAAGGGTGAGAAAGGAGAAAGTACAGAGTACAGGTGTGTTCAGGTCTTTTGAAGACTAGAATGCATCGGTGGGGGAGGTGATGAAATCGAGAAAGTAATAGTAAGAATTTATAGGACGTGGTAGCTGAAAGCATAGAAGGGAAAATTAAAGATAAACTTGTGATTTAAAACGGACATGTATAATGGTGTCTTTATTTAAAGAAAGAAACAAGGCAGGATCATGCACTGATTTTAGGAGCAGGAAAGTGATACATGCTATTATCAAAATGTTGAGATTATACACAACCTATGAATTACTGAACTCTACATCTGACACTAATGATGTACTATATGTTGGCTAATTGAACTTAAATAAAAAAATAATGTAGTTGCTTGAACATTTGGATTTTTGAATTATGATTCAGACCTTAAGAGACAATGTTGAGAGAACAGGAGCTGGAGTTACAAGATTTGATATCAAACTGTCTGGATCTTCTAAACTGTATGGCTTTGGGCATGTCACAAACTCTTTGAGCATCATTTTATACTGTTAGAAATGGAGATTAAAAGTGTATTTCAGTCCACCATGAAATACACGTGTGCCATGGAGAAGCAGCTGCCATGGCTCTGTGCTACCCCGTGGCCGTTGGCCTCAACAAGGGCCACAGAGTGACCACGAATAGGAGGAAGCTGAGGCCCAGCCACCAGCACCTCACCAAGCACACCAAGTTCGTGTGGGACATGATCCAAGAGGTGTGCAGCTTCCCCCTATAGGAGTGGCATACCATGTGGCTGCTCAAGGACTCCAAGGACAATTGGGCCCTCGGGTTCATCAAGAAAAGGGTGGATTCATATATCTGTGCCAAAAGGAAGACAGAAGAGCTGACTAATGTCCTGACAGCCATGAGGAAAGCAGCAGCCAAGAAGGCCTGAACCCTTCCCCTCTGTAGGTAATAAAGCCTTTTTGGGGGGAAAAAGTGTATTTCAATCTATAAAATTCAACAAATCCAAGATGTTATTGTTGATAATGTCTGCATAAAAGTAACAGTTGAAACCATTATTAAAGTAAAAGATTAGAAGAGGTCTGAAGAGGGGTTAAGGCAACTGATAAATGGAAAAAGGAATTCTAGTTATCATATGGAATTTTATTTGTTGATACTTGTTTTATAGTTTCATGACCCACACATACATACCTACACAATATATGGTTTGACTTTGTTTTTGAACTTCTTAAAAAAAAAGTACCATAGAGTAGGCTGTCTTCTTTTTCTTTTTTTTAAAGATTTTTTATTTATTTATTTGACAGAGAGGAGAGAGATCATAAGTAGGCAGAGAGGAAGGCAGAGAGAGAGGGGGAAGCAGGCTCCCTGCTGAGCAGAGAGCCCGATGTGGGGCTCGATCCCAGGACCCTGAGATCATGACCTGAGCTGAAGGCAGAGGCTTTAACCCACTGAGCCACCCAGGTGCCC
>CM053603.1:137870191-137888014 GCA_028646535.1 Procyon lotor
GCCAGATTTCATTTCTCTTGACGGCTCCATAGTATTCCATTGTATATATATACCACCTCTTCTTTATCCATTCATTTGTTGATGGGCATCTAGGGTCTTTCCATAGTTTGGCTATTGTGGACATTTCTGCTATAAACATTCGGGTGCACGTGCCCTTTGGATCACATTTTATCTTTAGGGTATCTTTAGGGTAAATACCCAGGAGTGTGATTGCTGGGTCGTAGGGTAGCTCTATTTTCAACTTTTTGAGGAACCTCCATACTGTTTTCCAGAGTGGCTGCACCAGCTTGCATTCCCATTAACAGTGCTCGCTTCATAGCATTTCTGAAGTACCTTCAAAACATTCTGAGATTGCTAGACAAATAAAGATACTTCTCTAGGTTGTTATATTTTATTATTGTTTAAGCTAAGTCATCAGATGGTTAAGAAGTGTTTGCCTACTAAACAACAGTCAATAGTTCAGGGAAATAAACTACATGCAGATAATTTCAATATACTGGGCATTGACCTTACTTGCCGCCAATATGACACCCTTCCTCCTTTTTTGCATAAACCCTATTAAGCTGGTCAAGGAAAAGAGAAAGGAATGAAGACAAAGAGGGCAGTGAACTGGAGTCCATCTAAATTTATTTATCCTGCTATATAAAGTGAAAGGTAAGTAACCTTAAACTTCCTTCAAATACTTTCTTATGTGTCTAGCTGTAATAATACTGAATAGGAACAAATTGACCAATAATCTCATGAAAGAATCCAGTGAGAGAATCTAGAAATGATATCAGTTTCTATGTGACAGTTAAATTTCTCATTCAAAATACTTAGCAAACTATAGAATTTTCATAATAATGATTACATGGTATATTAAAAATCTTCATCACCACAGTCAGAGTTCAGTAACATATGGTATTTCTACTAGATAAAGAGAAGGTAAGAAATCCACAGTGGACAATTTTTATCGTTCAAAAATACTGTGACTTATATCCTTTTTTAAAAAGCTGTTTAAAAAGTGGGGGGGGATGGAATAAGTATAAGTTAAAAATGCTTCATAGAAGCAAAAGTTCATTTTTTGAAGATGAGCTTATTCCTTACACTTTAAATTATTACACCTCAATACATCTTCAAATTTTTTTAACATGAGGATTGCCCAGCATTATAGGCTAAGGCACTCAGTCATTTACTAGATCCTTTAAAAGTATGTATGTACTTCTATTTGTCATGAAGAGTCTCCCACATATTTTGTATATACATACTTAGTATCATGATGTCTGAAGGTATAGTAAAGTGTTTGTTTTATTTGCTTGTATTCTGGTTACCATATGCTGAGAGATTATATTTTTACTAGAGAAAAACCTGACCTAGAGCTCTAATTAGAGCTGTGCAGTGCTTGGTAGGATTTTTAAGAGTATACTTTAGAGCTTCATGCATTCAGGGATTTAATTTTATAAGATGCAATCGCTAAGAAAGAATGGTATTGCAGCTTACATTTTACTTTTTAAATATCTATTTCAAAATTGAATTGATGGTCTATTATAGAATCCCACCTGAACCCTGACTTACCTTCTCACCATAATCACAAACTGGACAAAATATATAGAGCCACTGTTCTGATACACTGGGCAACATTCAGCATACAGTTGTGATCCCTGAGAGAAAGGAAATCAATTAGGTGAGCCCAAAACTCACCCAGACTTTCTTTGTGGAGACACTTCCTGGACTCACTCTAAGCAGAGCATTAAACACTCACAGTGAATATTCTACAGTGTTCAGAAGTGGTAGAGGCACCATGTCACTAACTTACCTCAAGTGATTTAGGAACTTAAAAAAAAAAGTCTTGAAAAGATAAAGACTGGAGTTCTGGAAGGCAGAAGCAGATGGAATTTATAGGGCAGAACAGAAGAGCACAGAGAAAAAGCTCCAGAACTCTGCCTGGGACTCCCACTAAGGTTGTTGTCGAATACACAAGGATCTTTCAGTAAGAACACACACACACAGAGAGAGAAAAAAAATTTAAATTGAATTGAACTTCAGGGCACCTGGGTAGCTCAGTGGATTAAAGCCTCTGCCTTCGGCTCAGGTCCCGATCTCAAGGTCCTGGGATTGAGCCCCTAATCAGGCTCCCTGCTAAGCTCTCCTTCTCCTTCTCCCTCTCCCTCTCCCTCTGGACCTCCTTGCCACTTGTGTTCTCTCTCTCTCAAATAAATAAATAAATAAAATCTAAAAAGGAAAAGAAAAGAAAAGAAAAGAAAAGAAAAGAAAAGAAAAGAAAAGAAAAGAAAAGAAAAGAAAAGAAAAGAAAAGAGGGAAAAGAATAGAAAATCACCATTTGGAAACTTTATGTGAAATAACTAATTCAGCCAAAAATCATCAATAGATGTTAAGTTTAGTAGGTAAATATTGGCTGGGCAATGTGATATTTACATGGTTTCCAATATCTCAAAATTAAAGTATGTATTGAATACATAGGAAAGAAAGAGTTATTTAAAATGGAGAAATATGACAAACACTACCTTAATAAAGTGATTAAGGTTAACAAAATGTGTACTACCTGATAAGATACAATAAAAACAAAGCATCATTTCTGATATTCCTCACAAAAGCACATACCATGAATCTAATCATGAGGAAACATAAAACGAATAGAAATTTTACAAAATTATTGGAGGAATTAACCTAAAGGAACGTGACAAATAAATGCAACATGTGATCATGAATTGGATACTTTGCTATAAAGGATATTAATGGGAAAACTGGCAAAACTTGAGGGGGATGCTTATTAGATGATATCAAGTATCACTGTTAATCTCTTGAATCTGATGGCTGTAGTCTAGTTATGTAAGAGATCCTGTTTGTAGGAAATATATTATAGAATATTCTGAAATGTTGAGGTACATTGTCAGTAACTTACCCTCAAGAGATATAAGATAAAAGGAAAAAAAAACCTCTAAGCACTATTTTGGTTATATTTTACTAGCTTCCAAAAGGGTTCATTAGAACCATAAAATTAAAGAAACTAGTATTTTCCCACAATGAGAAAAAAACATATTTCTATTGTACTAGATACAAGAAAAATATATTTCTATTTTTACTAGATATAGCATAGAGTTATACTTACAAATGCACAGGAGGTAAGTTATGTGTGTCAATGTAAAACTAAGAGTAATTATCAACCATGATTGGAAAGATAATATGACATATATACTACACAAAAATAGTTATTGAAACATTATTCACCAGGATGTTCAAAACTTGTAATTGAAAGTAATCATTGTGAATTAGTATTTTCTCAGGTTACATTTAGCCAGTTATTTAATTTAGCCTCTTCCACAAAGTACTTACGCAGTTTTCACCCCCTTCTCCAGACCAATTTAACAGTTTTAACAGTAAGTTGTGAAAACCACTGAAACTATTTACTGTCTTGTGAGATTACATGCTTATCTTGGACCACTCGACTCTGATTTTTATTCTGAAATTTTACAATTCAGTCCCTATTATTATATTAATACCTCCAACTTTCCAGAACCTTGATTTAATTCAAACCCCAACATCACAACTTATGACATTGCTATATTTCCCAACGTAATGAATTAAAACTAATTAAAGTGGGCAGACACATGTGTTCATGAACTTTTCAAAGTGAATAAAATATAGTCAGGACTGATCTTCATCAGGACTGATCTTCATCAGTATACAGCAGTACATTCAGGCCAGGTGTTGAAATATTGAGATATTTCCATTCCAAATGATATTCACTGGGTGCTCTGAACTCTTCAAGTATCTCATTGTGGTGTCTTTGCCACCCAATGCTACCACAATACTATCCCTCCTCCCATCTCTCATCATCAAGAAACCAAAGAGGCAATACTTGGCACACCAGAGAGCATTTAGAATTTAGTTTCAGCACCATGGCCAATGACTCCAAAGACATATCATATTGTAAATGTGAAAGCTACTAAGATAATAGATCTTATGAGTTTTCATCTCAAGAAAAATTTAATGTAACTACGTGAGGCGATGGATGCTAAGCTTATGTGGAAATCATTTCACAGCACATACATATACCAAATCATTATGTCATACACCTTAATTAAATATATCAACTGTATCATGGTATCTCAGTAAAACTAGGAGAAAAATATTTTGAAAAGTACCCTATGGGAATGTCCATTTGTCCATTTAAAACAATCTGTATAACTTTTTTACATTATTTGCAGTGATCACTATCTTCTAATTTAATTTGCATTACTATTGGCTCGAACAAATTTTTAAAAGTGAAATTATTTTATAGATAAGTATCTTAGAAGTAAATGTAAAATAGTATTGAACATTTTTTAAAATCCTACATTATACTAATTTTATTTATTTTACAAAAAAAATAGCACTACACTATGGATTTTATTTTTAGTGGAGACCAGAGATTACCCAATATTAATCCAGATTCTGGTTTTTCCAATTAAGTAGGGTGAATAAAACACTAAATCAATTTTTTTTTAAGTTCCCAGGTTATAATGATACCACTAATTCAGGGACACACCTTGAGAACCATTGGTATAGACAGGCACATTGTTATAAACTCTGGTTGCAACACTACAATCATCTGACATGACTTTTTTCCTTAGATTTGTATTTACTTATAATTGTGGCAAAATGTACATAAAATTTATCACCTTATCCATTTTTAAGTGTGCAATTTAATGGTGTTAAGGATATTCACAATATAGTGCTAATCTCCAGAAGAGTCTTTTTCATCTTGCAAAACTGAAACTATGTACCCATGTACCCAATAAACAACTCCCCATTCTCTCCTACCCCCAGCCCCTGGCAACAACCATTCTACTTTCTGCCTCTATGAATTTGACTACTCTATTTACTTGATCTAAGCAGAATCATACAGTATTTGCCTTTCGTGACTGGCTTATTTCACTTAACATAAATTTTTCTAGGTTCACCTATGTTGTAGCCATGTGTCAGGATTTTCTTCCTTATTAAAGCTACATAATATGCCATTGTACATATATAACACATTCTGTTTGTCCACTTATCCACTGATAGAAGACACATGGGTTACTTCTAATTTTGGCTTTTGTGACTAACGCTGCTAAAAACATGGGTGTACAATTATCTTTAAGGGCTTGCTTTCAAATCTTTTGAAATGGAAAAAACTGGGTCTTCTGGTAATTCTGTTTTTAATTTTTTGAGAAACTACTATACTGTTTTCCATAGTGACTACACCATTTTTTATCTCTCCCAACAGTGCACAAGCATTCTAATTTCTCTAAATCTTCTCCAACACTTGTTGGGGTTTTTTTTAATAACATTCTAATGGGTGTGAAGTGACATAGAATATTTTTATGAAACCAAGGAATATTAAAATTAAATGAAAAAATTTATAAAATTTTTATAAAATTAAAAAAATGATTTTTTTCTTACAAAAAATAGCTCAAAGATAGTCCTTGATGTCCTTGGTCCTTTCTTATTTCCTAATTTAAATATTCAAAGGTAGAATTTTATTTTAGCCATATAGTTATTTGGGGAAATTACACATGATTCCTTAAATACAATCTTTAGCACAAAAAAATCAGTATTGAGGGGCACCTGGGTAGCTCAGCAGGTTAAAGCCTCTGCCTTCAACTCAGGTCATGATCTCAGGGTCCTGGGATCAAGCCAGGCATCAGGCTCTCTGCTCAACAGGGAGCCTGCTTCCCCCTCTCTCTCTCTGCCTGCCTCTCTGCCTACTTGTGATCTCTCTCTCTATGTCAAATAAGTAAATAAAATCTTTTAAAAAAATCAGTAGTGAATAAATAATGCTTTTGCAATGTTAGTAAAATAGTGATGGCTATTAATGCCACTAATAATGCTCCAAACAGTAAAAACAAAAGAAGCATAAAAATGAGAAACTTCCTCACACCTCATTTTTACAAAATCTTTGTGTTGTTATCAAATGGTATTTCCTAGGTAAATTTTATAATCACACCTCCATTACTAACTAGCTCTGTGACTTGGGACAAGATTTTATTCCCCTATGTTTTGACTTCTAAAGAATCTCCCAAGAAAAATTTCCACCTCCATTGTGTGCATGCGTGTGTGTGTGTGTGTGTGTGTGTGTGTGTGTGTGTGTATTAGTATAACACTTTCTTGCTTTCTTTCTTTGCATGCAGAAGTAGTTCGTTCTTTTTTATCACTACACATGTTTGATTTATGAATGTACCTATTTCATCTTTTTTTAATAATGAGATACAATTGGCATATACTATTGTATTATTTTTATCCACCTCTCATTTTGATGATCTGTGAGTTCAGTCCTGGGATGAAAAATGTTTTACTTGCAGGAATTTTAAGATAAAGAAAGACAAATCTAAAAAGGCCAGCAAGTTACCTTAAGATCCCACAGTCCCCTCGGTCAGCAAACACACAGAGTTTCTAGGTACCCCCTGGGAAATCTACTTCTTTGGAGTATTCTTCCTACTTTGAACTACTTGTTGGGTTGATAACAATTCCTTCTTAAGAACCCATTAAGTGGAGAATGGATATATTTAGCACTGAGAGGAATTACACATGAAGGATTCACTACATGAAAATTGAAAATTGGCTATAGGCTCTCAACAAATCAATATGTGCATGTGAACAGACTGGTAGACATTATTTCCCAACTAATTTGTAAACCAAAGTTGTATTTCTCTTCTTGATACATTTAAGAACTAATTTTTAAAAGTGAAAATATTTTTAAATAATAGAAAGTATACATATGTGGCTGGAGAATTCACTTTGGAGATCAATACTGTAAAAAATTTTTTTTTTAATAATGGCCCTGGTTGAAGACAAAGGGGAAGATAAAGAAGTAGGATGATCCTGAACCCACCTTCTTCAATGGACACAGAAAGGTTACAATTACATATATATTACAACACACTCTGGGAACAACCAGCAGAATAGCACTTCCACACCTAGAGATGTAAAGAAAAAGGCCACATTGAGAAGGGTAGTAGGAACGGAGAAACAGGAATCAACCCCCCAGCAAAACAAACCACATGTTGGAGGGATCTCACAGCAATAGGGGTCCTTCCTGAGCACTGAAAGGTTCAAGTCCCACATCGGCCCCTCCTGCTCTTGGGATCAGCACCAGGAAGATAAACCCCCATAATGTCTGGCTTTGAAAATCAGCAAGGCTTAAGTCCAGGAGGGCCCGTGCACAATATTACTCATCCCAAGACCCAGTGCAGATGCAGCAATTTAAAAAGTGCCTGGGTCATAAATGAAGATTTACTGATTAATTTTAGAGTATGTGCTAGAGGGGCAAGGATCTGTAGAAACTTTCTCTGGGAATGGAAGTAGGTGCCATTTTCCTTGTGTCCCTTTAGCCTTGGCTTGATGATGGGTGCCAGTTCTGTTACTTTCCATCTATCTTGCCATCCCTGTGTGTCTTATCCTAAATCCCCCTAAAATCTTTCTTTAAAGTTTCAATTTGGAATTTTAGAGAATGAATTCCCATTTCATTCTTTTGTTCTATTCAGCTTTAGGAAGTATTTTTGTGTTTGTAGGTTCTTATATGGATTTGGATGAAGTTTTTAATGACTGATAATTCATATATAAACGGTAATAAAGATAAAAATTATGTAAATTAACAGTAAGCCCTTAAAATACGCCAGATACTGAGATCTTTTACATATGTTTAATTTACAAACATTACAATTTACATATTTCATCTCTTTTTGCCATCACAAGAACCCTCTGTGGTAAGTACTATTATTGTCCTCATTTTTTATAAATAATGAAACTGAGACATAAACAAGTAGACCACACAGTAAGTAAGTGGTGGGGCCAGGATTTAAATCTGTTTAGCATGACTCAAAAATCTGGAGTCTTAATTGCCACATTATACTTTGGGCTTAGGATTCCTTCCTTTTCAAGTGGCAAAATACCACATTCAAATGGCTAAAGAATAAAAACTAAAATTGTGGCAAATGTGGCTTCAATCACAAATAAATCCATTGGTTCAAACAATATTCTTGAGACTTGATCATCCCTTTTCTATATCTCACACCTATTTTTATTTTGCATCCATTCTTAAGCAAACTCTCCTCTTGAGTTAGTAATGTCTGTGATTTTATTCTCTCAA
This sequence comes from Procyon lotor, assembly GCA_028646535.1. NCBI lineage: Eukaryota > Metazoa > Chordata > Mammalia > Carnivora > Procyonidae > Procyon > Procyon lotor. The sequence goes on from CM053603.1 coordinate 137,878,302, forward strand.
AACACCCCTCAGAGATGGGAGGGCTGTTCTTCCTAATAGAGCCAGGATATAGTCAATCACATGCTCACATTTTAACCAATTGGTGTTACCCTATACCCAGTGGTTTTGAGTCACCACGTCTTGGTCAGTTGCTCATGCAGTTTCATAGGACACACTTAAAAATGTGCACTAAAATACCTAAAATACCTGTGATGAAAAAGTATTCACATTGTTCACTGTGTCCTTCAACTCTGAATTGAGATCTATTGATGATAGCCAGCCTAATCCATAAATAAAGGATTATGTGAATTATCATTTAGCTGTAATCTTTCAAAAATGTGTCATTACTCTCGATTCTTGCTGCCTAGATAGCTGATGTTCTCTTAGTTTGATGGCACTCCAACTGTTCTAGTCCACTCGATGGCACAAAATAATCACTAAATGGATAAATTAAAAGAAAATCTTTTTCTTGTATCATAGATTTTCAGTGATAAACAGAAGAAAAAGTGGTCAAGCAATTCTCACTCCTGTAAACAAATATAATGAGCTGATTCATTTTCCTAAGTCAATAGTTCTATTCAAATTTAAGTAAAATATATATAGTACTTATCCTTTTAAACTTTATATCATATATTGATATGTGATTTCCAACATTATCACTTGAAAAAATTAAAATTTAAGTAAAATATATATAGTACTTATCCTTTTAAACTTTATATCATATATTGATATTATGTGATTTCCAACATTATCACTTGAAAAAAAAAGGATTTTTTTTAATCATATTAACTGTGTATTCCACTTTTTGAAATTCTCAGCAGTTATGTGACTTGTGAGCATCTTTTTGTCCTTAGGAGCATATCTTAGAATGATGCATTTGTATTTTTTATCTTGTCTCTGTCTTTTGCATCCAATTTTTAATTTCTATTATGTTTGGAAAACTTGATTATTTTGCCAAAGAGGTTACTTTGCTGCATTTGAAAAAGACATGCCCCTAATTGACAGCATTTTATATTAGGCAGTAAATATACTGAAGAGCAAGATCAAAAAGATTAGAAGCTAAATAAATTTCAGTTTTTAGTTACTCATAAGGTTTTCCTAAAACCACTTTTCTTTCATTTTATGCCTACAGATTAATTTGTCCCTGCACATAAAAATTCACCCTCCATATTTACACTGGAACACCAAACACCATCACCTTTTATAGTATTATTCCAAGTTGTAATATTTATGTAATCATTTTCATCAGGCAGCCAGTTACTCAGTAAACCAGTAAAATTAAACTCTTACAAAGGTAACTATTCCAGTGTAAATGGACAGCATAAATGTAATCAAATTATGCAATGGGACACTGACACACTGACCATTAGGAATAATACATCAGGAAAGTACCATTTGGAGCAACTTATACACCTAGAAGCTGCAGAATGCATGGATCCTTCATTCTCCTGTCATCTCTGACAGGACACTCTGAAGTGTCTTCTTTGGTCAAGCTTAGCTGGATACACCACAAAAAGTTTCTGAAAAGACTGTTGGGAGCCCTGTAACTTGTGTATTAAATTAAGAACATGCAGTTTCTTAACTGCTGAATGAGGAGACACAAGCCAGCCACGCAGAATAAGTAGGTAGCTCCCTCAGCATCTGAACACACATTTTGAGGAAAGAAAAACCTCGAGGTTGATTTAAGTGAAGGCACAGTTTCAGTACACTCACACAAAGGAAATAAAGTCACAATATTTATTACTTACAAATCCTAGAAACGGGGTGGTTTGAGGCTCAGTGAGCCAGGGGAGGGACAGTCCTCTATTCCAGATAATGAGAGGCTGAGAGAAAGACAGCAGGGTAGCAAGGCCCTATTACTTTTTAGGTGGTTGAGGTGGAGGTCACTAACTTTACATGGGCTCAATTCTTAAGTGATTATTTTAAAAGGTGACCCAGGAAAAGCAAAGCAGCAACTTGGGTGACCCAGGAATCCCAAGCCAAGGTCCTTATCCAAATGTATAGACTTGGTGTGATCAGGATTGTCATGGGCAACAACTCAAAACAGCTCTTTCCTATGAAGTGAAGAGGTAAAGCAGCTATAATATATTTCTTACCCAATTACTAGTCGGGTAATAAGGAATGTTCCTGGGGCAAAATAAGGCAGATGATCCAGTATAATTTCCTTGTAAACAAAACTGGATCTCCAGGCAAATAGACGAATAGTGTATTTTAGGAAAAGAATCTTTATCTTTGGAATGCCTTGAGTAGAGTGCCCACAATTTGAGATTGCCTAATGTAAACACACCTAAAATCTAAAGAATTATGAGCCACATCTCTCTGGAGAACATCACGTACACCCTGAGGTGTATGAACCTCATGAGATTCTTCCTCATATATTATTCTGAGCTAAAAAGTGTTTGCCCAATGCAAAAAACAAGTCCTGCTATATATATATATATATATATATATATATATATATACACACACACACACACACATCAGATTTTTTTCTTATTGTTCCCATTCTACTTGATTGCTTGTGGTGTTGAAATTATTAGTAAAGTTTGGTACTTAGTAAGTTTTTAGATTTGTTACATTTGTTCTATTAGACAATCTATTCCTTTATTTTACCTCTGAACCCTTTTAATTTAACATCTAAATACACACACACACACACAAACATTTTAGTAATACATAGTGACGAAAGAAAACTACAAAATTTAGGGACACCCGGATGGTTCAGTAAGGTAAGGGTCTGCTTTCTGCTCAGGTCCTGCATTGGGTTCCTTGCTTAGCAGGGAGCCTGCTTCTCCCTCTGCTCGCTGCTCCCCCTGCTTGTGTGTGTTCTCTCTCTCTCTCTGACAAATAAATAAATAAAATCTTTAAAAAAAAATTACAAAATTTAAACAAAAAATAAAGAACAGATAATTCAGGATAATGCTTAGCTTGGGTTAGGGGAGATAAAGCAACAGGTCGATAGAAGGGCAAAACCAGGTGTTTAGAAGTAGATTATTGTCAATATCTTACTTTTTCTTTGGAGTGTTGATTTTATGGATGCTTACTGTATTATCAAAAATAACTATAGATTTTCACCTATTAAAATGGCTATCACCAAAAAGATGAGAGAAACAAATGCTGGAAAGAAGGTGGAAAAAAGGGAGCCCTTGTGCACTTTGGTGTGGATGTAAATTGGTGCAGCCACAATGAAAAACAGTATGCAGGTTCCTCAAAAAATTAAAACTGAAACTACGATCCAGCATTCCCATTTCTGTCTATATATCCAAAGGAAATGAAAACAGGACTTCAAAGAGATATTTGTACTCCCATGTTCATTACATCATTTACAATAGTCAAGATACGGAAACAACCAAAGTGTCTGGAAACAGATGAATGGACAAAGACGATGTGGTATATGTATACAACAGAATATTACTCAACTACGAGAAAGAAGGAAATACTGCCATTTGTGACACCATAGATAGACCCCAAGGGCATCATATCAACTGAAATAAAACAAAAACACAAATACAAGACAAATACTATATGGTATTACCTATATGTGGTAGAAAAAATACACAGTCAGAAGCAGAGAGTTGGAGGTGGTTATTTTCAGGAGCCAGAGATGTGAGGAAATAGGAAGGAGGCAAAAGAGTAAAACTTTCAGCTATAAGATGAATAAGATCTGAGGATCCAATGTAAAACATGGTGACAGTAGTTGACAGCACTGTATCATTATATTTGCTAAGATAAAACTTAAATATTCTCAACAAAAAAGATAAATATGTGAGGTGATGGATGTGTTCATTAGCTAAACGGGGGAAATTTTTTCACAATGTATACATAATCAAATCACCACAATGTACACTTTACATATTTTATAATTTTATATGTCAATGAGTCCTCAATAAAACTGAAATAAAATGAAATAAAATAAAAAGAATGGAAAGAAAAAAGAGCTACTTACATACATACATACATACATATTAAAAGTGGGCCCACCCTAGTACCATTATATAGTCACAGCCTAATAAATCAATGAAGTAACTAAATGGAAACATATTTCCAGAATCAACTACAAAACCTATGATGAGATATAAGATAATATCTTAATTAAATTTTAATTCTTAATATCTAGTATAGTAGCTGCTTTTGGTATAAACTCCTTTTATAAACGATTTAATTTAATGGAAATGAACACTTAAGAAGAAACTATCATATTATAGAAAAAATCAGGGGCGCCTGGGTGGCTCAGTCGTTGGGTGTCTGCCTTTGGTCCCAGGGTCTTGGGATCAGGCCTTGTCTCGGGCTCCCCTGGAGCCCGCTTCTCCCTCTCCCTCTGCCTGCTGCTCCCCCTACTTGTGCTCACTCTCTCTCTGTCAAATGAATGAACAGAATCTTAAAAAAAAAAAAAAAAAAGAAAGAAAAGAAAAAAAATCAGAGGATGGGAGGAATATGAACAATGTTCCTCCATCTTCACTCAAGTTCAAACAATAAAGTACCATGTAACAATAAAACATTTAAATTGAAGCAGTGAGGGATGCCTGGGTGGCTCGGTTGGGCAGCTGCCTTCGGCTCAGGTCAAGATCCCAGGGTCCTGGGATCAAGTCCCACATTGGGCTCCTTGCTCAGCAGGGAGCCTGCTTCTCCCTCCGCCTCTGCCTGCCTCTCTGCTACTTGCGATCTCTCTCTCTGACAAATAAATAAATAAAATCTTAAAAAAATAAATAAATAAATTGAAGCAGTGAACTTCAAGTTAAATGGGGCAAATTGACTAAACATATTCACTTTTGTCCTCTCTGGAGCCACCAATGAAATATAGTAATAATTTGGTATAATTTATAGCATTCAATGTTGGCAGCTCAGGAAAAAAAGACCACTGTATCTGGTGTTTAGGATTACTCTCATGAACATCCTTTTAGGTAATATTAAGTAGAGACTTAAATATACTGGGGAAGAGAAAGACAAACAAATATATGTTTAAATAGTAGATTCTGTAATAAAAGTGTGATCATGGTGACAGAAAATTTTTGAGATAAATTAACCGTCAAACTCAAGACTACTGCAAAGAGGGGCGCCTGGGTGGCTCAGTGGGTTAAAGCCTCTGCCTTCGGCTCAGGTCATGATCTCAGGGTCCTGGGATCAGCCCTGCATTGAGCTCTCTGCTCAGCAGGGAGCCTGCTTCCCCCCCTCTCTCTGCCTGCCTCTCTGTCTACTTGTGATCTCTCTCTGTCAAATAAATAAATAAAATCTTTAAAAAAAAAAAAAGACTGCTGCATAGACACTAAAAACTACTAGCCTCAAATAAATGGTTCATTTTATAATGAGCACATAAAATTTGGTAATTAAATAGCTAGCTAAGTTTCAGAAAAAAAAACTGATGCATCAAGATGTTAGGCAATGTATAAAAGATATCAACAATAAAGAACAACTTTACACAACTGAATTAACATAAAAATAACTGAATACATAAATAACCACAATAAACATTTGCCACAAATGTGAAAAATGTATATTTATGGATTGCCAATGGTAGAATATACTCATACAACTTCTTGGATGAAAATTTAGCAGCAAATTTTTTAAAGCCATGAAATCATTCATATCTCTTGATTCCAGAATCTTACTTTGGGAATCTTATTTTATAAATACAAATTAACTATTTCTACTACTAAGTTAAATAAACCTTTTGAAATTTCCAAAGTAACCACTAAAAGAATAGAAATCAACTACATAACTTCCAAAGCACCGGAGAAACAATAAAGCAAAATTAAATATAATTCAAAAGTCAATTCAAAAGAAGGCGAGACAGTAAGGGGGTGATGAATATTGAAAAAGCTGGATAAAAGGAAGGAAGGATGGAAGGAAAGAAGAGGGAAAAAGAGAGAGGGAAGGAGAGAAGGAAAGAAAGGAGGGAGGGAAGGAAGGATAGAACAAAATAGGATGGTAAGATGGCAGAACAAATCCAAGTGTATCAGTAATCAAAGTAAATAAATTTAAATTTCCACTTTAAAATAGTATCACAGTGGGGGTGGGGGAGAGAAATGAAACAGGAAGGGATGGGGAGGGAGACAAACCATAAGAGACTCCTAGACTCAAGAAATGAACTAAGGGTGGCGGAGGGGGGGGTGTGTGGTGAGGGCGGTAGGGATAGGGTGGCTGGGTTGTGGACATTGGGGAGGGTATGTGCTGTTAAGTGCTGTGAAATGTGTAAGCCCAAAGATTCACAGACATGTACCCTGGGGCAAATAATACATTATATGTTAATAAAAATTAATAAAAAAAATAAAATAAAATAAAATAGTATCACAAAGGTCTTACTAAAACAAAATCCAGTCACATGCCATACACAAGAGGCATACTTAAAACAAGAGCAAAGAGAGAAAATAAAAGGTAAATATACAAAGGAAAATTCTTAGGGTAAGCTTAAGCTGGTACAGCTACATAAAAACCTTAAAAATGAGCTTTATGAAAAAAATGCCTAACTGGAGATTTAAAAAGGTCACTGTATAAAGAAATATACTTTTCTAAATTTGTAATTACCTATCCATGCAAGTAAAATTATAAAGAAATATGAGGGAAGGATCATCAGAAATTTCAGCACAGTAACCAATTCTAGAATGAAAGATGGGGCATCACTAATGGTTACACTGATACTGAAGGTAAGTAGTGACCCCTGAGATGTTATTTATTATCCCTTATAAACTGAACACATAATTTATTTAAGATATCTCATAAAACAGTATTATAAAGGAATAACAGTTACATGGACAAATGTGAAGATACAAGCAATAGTTACGCATAGTTTTAACAGTATAAAATTAGTTGTGTAAGAAAGACAAAATGTCTGTCTTTACATATAATTGGAAAATAATTCCAACCTACACCTTATTATATATATATGTAATATTGTTATATTGTTCAATATAAGCTGAACATTAGATGTGGGAATACAGATGAGAGATGTCTCCATTATTAAATAGTTAATGAACAGAAAGCTTTTAGAGTATGAGAATAAATTTTTCTATTAACTTGTTTGACAGTTGGATTTTACGTCACACAGCTGTAGTCACTACAAAACAAAAGTGACCTAGAATTTCCAAAAGCAGAAAAATGACAGCCCAAAGTTTAATAATCTCCACCAGTTTGAGTTATTAATTTTCTGGCATAACAAATATTGATACAGACTTTTACCCAAACTTACGCTTAAAATTCCCAGCTTTAATAGTCCAAATCAAACCAGTCCAATTTAGACATATAAGACACCAGAGATTGACCTTTCAGAAAAGAAATGGGAGTGTTGAAATACAGATATTTAACTTTTTAATCATTAATATTTTATATTTTTCCTGAAAGCTTTTACTTAAATATAATTAATTCCTTATAATGGCATTTCCTCTTTTTGGTGGATGGCAAAGAGCTCTTTGAAGTACATTTTATTTGAGATATATAATCATCTGTATTCTAATACTCACCATGCATCTATTCAACTCCAAATTCTTAAGACAGGATAGGTATGTTTATTCACTTCGCTTCTATTAAAAATGCTAGGGAATATAAAGATCCAAAAGATTCCATGAATGTATAACTAAAAATATATCCTTTCTCATGGGAGTAGGTAATTTTGTGGTGTCCATTACTGAATTCTTTATCTAATTGAATCTTGGATAGGTTAGGTGATGAATTAGCGTAACTAAAGTTAGGGTTGGGGTGGTACTGCATTATTCTGTGGAATGTAGTTACAAGCATTTTCCATTCAGTATTATTACTTTTGTACTTATTTGTCAAATGTGTGGACTGTGACCTCTACTCTAAGTTCATTGTAGTAAAGTCTTCTAAAGGATAAAAAATATTAGAAAGTTCTAACAGAACAGTATAAAGCATATAAAGGCCCTTCAGTAATTATGCTATAATTCTGTTGGAAAAAGCAATTCTATTACAGACTCAGTTTTCAGACACTTGCTTTACCTTTCTGGGAAAAAAAGAAAAATATTCCTTTCAGTTACGATCTTTTTTTGTTTTTGCATATACTCAAAAATGACTAAGATTTCCTGACATGTTTTAAAGAAGAGAGGGCATATTACCTGCACACATACACATACCTACACACACACCACACAGACATACACATCTTTCTGCTCTGACAACATTCTTTGAAACACATCAATCTTGTCATTTTCATTCACAGAAGCATAAGGTTCAACAACTTACTTAGTCTCATGGAAGCGTAAGGTTCAAGAGCTTACTGAGTCTGAAAAGGGATCTCTAGAGCTCAACTGAGCTTCCAAATAAAAGTGTGAAGGTTAGTAGGGTTCTCATTTTATAGTTTGAGAAAGATTCATGACCACATGGTACAAGTCAATCTCACTTGGGATAAAAATAATTGCTTTGTATTTACTTACTGAGTAACAGCACAGAATCAGTTCACATTATTTTCTCACCAGCAGCAGAATCTTCCAAGAATCCTGATGGCCCTAAACATCCTGTAAATAATGAGAATCTTCACTTGGACTATGACAATTATATTTGACTTCCTTTTTTTTTTTTTTTAGTCAAGATTACTAAATGGTACTTGGATGCTCCTAACCAAAATACAGTACCAAGGATTTGTTTATTAATCTGCCAGAAGTTTCCTCTCCCAGTCATTTGCTGATTATCTTTAAAAGACAAAATTCCCATTTTACATTTGAGGTAAGGTGTGTTTTTTCAGAAGACAGGGATGACATGTATGAGCTTTGAGGATCTTTTTCAGCGTGCTAAGTCTATAGAATACCTATAATTCCCCAAGATTGTATCCTACCAGTGCTATCCATTATGAGGACATAGTAACAAGGCATCCTGTCTGATGACTAACTTACGCTATAAATAACAATTTTGACCTTTATTTAATATAACAGTACTGCCATTTCCTAAGTTCTGGATTCAATGATGACATTCTGATAGCTAATTCTGTTCATTTCCCAGACATTCTTCATGACCAAGACCAACTATTCAGAGGTAATGGCCACCGTATTTCAAATGTATGGTCAAACACATCAAAAGATTTAAACTATTAAAAAAACTTCAGTATATCTTTTAAATATTTATCTTTTACAAGAGTTAATATATAACAACTATAAGTCAAACTTATTTAACTTGGCAAAGAATCTTCTCAAACATTTAAGAACTACATATATCTATAAACGTTGTGAGATGCTGGGATAATATAAAGGGCAGATTTTGGAACCAAACTTGGGAAGAATCTGGCTGCCTTACCCAAGACAGGTTATATAATTTTCCTGAGCCTTGCTTTTACTCATTTATTATATTAGATAACCTCAGATTAAATGAAATAGTGTATATAAATCAAGAAGCAAGCAGTAGGCCCTTGACAAAATGGTGCTTTTATTGACAACAAAGACGAACAATTTGGGGCACCTGTGTGGCTCAGTCGTTAAGCGTCTGCCTTCGGCTCAGGTCATGATCCCAGGGTCCTGAGATTGAGCCCCGCATCGGGCTCCCTGCTTGGCAGGAAGCCTGCTTCTCCTGCTACTATTCCCTCTGCTTGTGTTCCCTTTCTCGCTGTGTTTCTCTCTGTCAAATAAATAAAATCTTTAAAAAAAAAAAAAAGATGAACAATTTGTTCCTTTAAGAATGGATGTAGAGAATGATCATATGGTCTCATCGATATGAGGAATTTGAGAAACAAGACAGAGGATCATTGGGGAAGAGAGGGAAAAATGAAACAAGATGAAACCAGAGAGGGAGACAAACCA
>CM053603.1:137888514-137925639 GCA_028646535.1 Procyon lotor
TCTCGCTGTGTTTCTCTCTGTCAAATAAATAAAATCTTTAAAAAAAAAAAAAAGATGAACAATTTGTTCCTTTAAGAATGGATGTAGAGAATGATCATATGGTCTCATCGATATGAGGAATTTGAGAAACAAGACAGAGGATCATTGGGGAAGAGAGGGAAAAATGAAACAAGATGAAACCAGAGAGGGAGACAAACCATAAGAGACTCTTAATCTCAGGAAACAAACTTAGGGTTGCTGGAAGGGAGGTGGTTGAGAGGGATAGAGTGGGTGGGTGATGGACATTGGGGAGGGTATGTGCTATAGTGAGAAAAAAAAATTAAAAAAAAAAAAAAGAATGGATGAAACTGAATACGAAAGTATTGGACAATCTTAAATTCGGAAACCCTTTACTTAAGATTACTGGAGAAAAGCACCTGCCTCCCCCCCAAAAAAAATCCTAAACTGAAAAAATATATATATACAGAGGGAGACCATAATTACAAGTATATAGTGGATGAGAATAAAAACAAATTAAAATGGCACAAATCAGTTCCATGTGGGGGACAAGGGGAACAAGAGAAAACAGAATTCAGAGCAAGTTACTGTCACAGAAAAACTGAACAATAATTAACTTGCCAATATAGGCAATTCCCAATTCAAATTAATTTCCCAAATATAGGCACAAGTATTACAAACTTTTCATAATTTTACCTCATATATTGGTTCCAAACATTAGGGAAATGAAATTCATTCTATAGTTATATGCAGAATAGTTTCTTTCTTCTCACTTGTGTTTTATATTTTAAGATAGGCGTTTAATAAATTGGAGCAAAAGGATGAGTGTGACTAATGCAGATATCAGTGAGTGAGATTTGAATTGACACACTTCAGGTACTGGGGATATGTACAAAATGAAATCTACAGATACAAGTACCACCTGAAATAATTGCTGTCTTGAGAAAGATGTACTTTGTAATTCAGTTGGACAATTAAGAAAGGATATTGCATATAGTACAACCAGTGGCTCAGGACTAAGCTGGCTATAATTCTCGGCAATGGAATTAATAACAGTGAGGAATATCCTTGCAGGTTAGAGGAAAATTGCTCCACAAAGAGGACTCTTGTGGCTTTAAAAGCCAACATGATACCCACCACATAGAGGCTATGTAATTGATCCTAATGGTCAGTGCTATGAAGACAACACAATCCTTAAAATATTAGGGATACTATCCTTGGATGTTTTTGTGAAATTAATGACAGTGAAATTTCCTACTAACATAGATAAGAAAGGTTCATTTATTATTGAGCGAATATATGTCTCTCTTTCTGACTGAATTACACTCCAGAAACTCAACCACAAGTGGGAAAATTACAACACTGTTAAAGGAATTTGTTGAAGAACATCAGTCCTACTTACGCTGAATATCTGAATTGAATTTGAGTTTCTTCATTCATTTACTCATTTATTCAACAAACCTTGAATTCCTGTCGCATGTCAGGCCTTGAGAAAAATGCTAGTGATTAAAAAAAGAAGAAAAAGAAGAAGCAAGTCATGTTAATTCTCATTAGGAATTGAGCAAAAACCCAACTCTCAAACAGACAAACTGGCAAAATCTTGCTTTGACACTTTTATCTCAAGTTGCAGGACTGTTTCTCTGTTAGACATGTCAAAAAGATAAACTACACATGACAAATAGATAAACTAGCAATAATATTCAATTCTTATTGATTAGCATTAGTAAGATATATAAAACACGAGAAAATGCTGAAAATTTATTACAATGTAAAATGCATAAAATATCTAATTAAAGTAGTTACCACACTAAATTTAATCACCAGATCACATAGCATCAATGAGATTTATTATTTATTTAATTTGAGACCAGTCCAACTCAAGAACATAAAGAAAGGTGGTGTATATCTTCAATGTGTGAGAAGCAGCAGTAAATGCCCTGTTCTGGAAGGATATCACCAGATTTGAGGAACCTTGGTGCACTACATCATTAATAATGCCCTGCAGGAGTTTGGAGTTACTCCAGTTTTAGAGTACAGGAATATAAAAAGCGTGACAATATTAAATAGTATATTTTAAAAAACAGAATGAGTTCTGTGGCTAATTGTTAAATAGGTTTGGATGAACAAAAAGTCCAAGAAGAGGTAAATATGGTAATTGAGCCTTAAAAATTCAAGTACTGAACTTCTAATCCTAAGAAGGTATTTGAAGTAAGATTCAAAAATTGGATATGACAGAATTACTCTAACATAAGCCTCCAAGGTTTTCAGGTACTGACTACTGCTGTTAAAAAAAAAAAAAAAAATTAAAACCAGACATCTTTGTGACTGTAATAGGAAAGAAATATATTAGAAATTAGAAGGGCATTCCAATGAGATGAGCTTGGTTTTATATTTGAAAAATGTGAAATACCTGGCATGCAGCTAGGGCTATAGGTATAACAATTAGGAGTATGGGTATAACTTAAGGCTCAAATAAGTAGGCAACTCATGAGAGATTTAGAAGGTAAGTCTTTTTAGGAAAAAAGTACACTAAAACTTTGTAGTAATAGGATGTCCACATTCAGGGACCAAGAGTACAAAGAGCTAGCAAGTGTTACAGAAAGATGTCAGAGGGAAGAAGGGGTAGAGTGTTAGTTTTTCAGGGAGCCGCAGAACAATCATTATGAAGGAAGGAAGGAGGTGGATGGCAATGGGTTAGCAACAGGATTAAAAACCATGGAAAATTCTAAGTTGGTTTAAGTCAGCCTCTGATGGACACAAAAAGGTGTGCAAAATCATGATAATTTATAGCAGCTTATGTCAGTTTCTATGTTTTAATTAAAATAAAATGGCACATATACATGGGAATATGCATACATTCTTATGTGTGGTCACACGTTATCTTTCCAGGAATTTTAAGAGCAGAAAAAATAAGACAACACAACAAAAATATTGTGCACCCTACTTGTTAACCAGAATGCTTCAGAACTCAGTGAGCCGGCCACATCCCTCTACCTCCAATACAAATATTTATTGCACAAATAGATCAGAGAAACTGCTCACTATGACTCAGCTAAAACTTCACTTGGAGAAAAGAAAGAAACCGCTGCCGGTGGGAGCCAGGAAAGGGAGTGTTCTTCAACCAGAGCGCTCACATTCACTTTGTAAATACTACCCTGGACCCTCTTCCCTGTAGCAAGAGTGAAATCCTGTTGCTGTCTCCACTCTTGTATATGGAGGAAAAGTGAAGTAAGAGGATGTTTTATAGATTACAGAAAGAGAGAGAGAATGAACACTCCGTGGAGCACTTTTTTACAGTTGCTGTGGCTAAACCTGGGTTGTGCCATTTCATCCCTTCTACCACACTGTGCAGTAACTAGAATGAGAGGAGGAAATTGAGTTTAGAGAGGTTCTATGAAATAAACAACAGAACAAGTTAAAGGCAGAACTGTAATGCAAACCCAAGTCTCTCTGTCTTATTAAATGTTCTCTTCACAACCTCATCACAATGACATGAATTCCAGAGCCCTTTCCAAGCAGGGGCTAAAATAGCAATGAAGTATTAACCATGTATAAAAGACACCGTGTGCCTCTCCTTCCCCAGCCCCAGTCTAGCACTCAATTAGCCTAATAAGTTAGTGTCACTGACTCATTTACTTCCTTTCATTAAAAAAAAATACCCTTATAAAATACTTTTTACATTCAGTGAGATAAAATTATCTTTCCTAAAAACAAGCTAGAATAGCTACATATATATGAGAGTTTATACACTCATATGAGGTCTGAGATGAGTAAACACCACCTTCACTGGGGGCAGGGGGGGGGCGGTCTAATACGCTAGCAACCTAGAACTGCTTGCATATAAATATACCTGAAAGGAACAGAGATAATGAAACCTAGATAATGCCCTGGTCATCCTAGGGTAAAGGAGCAACACATGTCCAAACGACATTTCATAATTTAGAATTATCTCCACATGAATTAAAAACTCAGATCTGAATATTGTTTTCATAAAGCTAAAGGTAACTAAATGGTGAACATCAGTGTAAACAGAGACACACATCTTGTTACTAAGATACCTGAAATTTGCTACCTGAAAACAACAGACAAGCAAGTCAGTAGCTACTAGCTAGTCACCACCAGTCAATAAACCTATTATAACACAATGGAGCAATGGTACCCAGGGATCTAGATTATCAGTCATGATATGTTCCATCCATCTCACTTGGGAGAATTAGTACCCACTCAACAACTTAGCAGTGTCAGACCTTCATGCTAAAGAAAAGCAGTATCCTATAAATGGAATATAACAAATTCCAGGCTACCAAAGCTCTAGCATTTTGGGCAAGGGTAGTATGTTTGCTGGCACTGTATGCCTTATTAATTTACTTATTGGTTTATCTGATTGCTTATTTCTTTTTGCTAATTCAAGTGATTTATGCCATCTGGAACTAGTCAAATGATCAAAGTCTTATTCTTGGTGTCTTGCTTTGGATTCTGAACAGATCCAACACACTAAAAAATTTGAAACATAAACTTAGGAGTCCTATCATTCAGGTGGCATAGCCTCGTTTAAAAAAATTCAAAAGGAACCATTTAAAATTAGACAGCATTGATGGATTTGAAATTCCAAATGATTCAGCCTGCCATACCTGACAAAGAACTGTATTCTTTAGATACAATGACATACTAAGGGATAACAAAGGCATTACTTAAAGAAGGAAATCAAAAGACATGCACTTCTTTTTTTTTCTTTTAAGACATGCACTTCTGAGTGACCTCCTCTTTGTTATTCCTTTCAGGAGGTCAATCAATTTGGATGATATAGATGAGGTTTTTTTTTTTATAGTTGGTAGATGCACCTAAATTAGAGCTAAAGTTATCTATGAAATTCTATGATTTTATGACATAACATTGCTATTTAAGTTTCAAGATGCTCCTATGGTTTCTTTGACCCCAATTTATAGATTCTATAAAATTTTCCTCTCTGAGTTTGTCAAATTATATTTTTCTCATTATTTTCCACTTTCCAATAAGAGTTTTAATAATAAGTTTTAATAAGGTTCTAGAAAATATTTTAATTTTTGATTTTACCTTTTTCATAGCCAATAGTTCACATAATTGCCCTAAAACAATAATAAATATTTTAAATGATAAGTTACAGACACAGGGGCACCTGGGTAGCTCAGTGGGGTAAAGTCTCTGCCTTCGGCTCAGGTCATGATCTCAGGGTCCTGGGACTGAGCTCCGCATTGGGCTCTCTGCTCAGCTGGGAGCTGAGCCCCCTTTCTCTCTGCCTGCCTCTCTGCCTACTTGTGATCTCTCTCTCTCTCTCTCTCTCTGTCAAATAAATAAATAAAATCTTAAAAAAAAAATAAGTTACAGACACAAAGAAGTTAAGGACAATTTAATATTTAGGATACAGTTGAAAAGTTTATAGCAAAAACAAAAATAAAATAAAAGTAAGCAAAATACACTAAATAGATCACAAAATAAAAATTTGTTTTTATTTATAAAATCATGGCTTTAAAGTCCCTGGGTAGAATTTTTGGTTGGTCTGGAATCAAGAAAAGTAACACTGGGGATTTTTTTACATAATACCTTTATTGAAATATGTTAACATAGCATAATTCACCCATTTAAAGTGTGCATTTCAATTTTTTTACTATATTCACATATATATAATATCACATATTATATATATAATAAAAAGCATAGATAAAAATAAGTTGTTGACAAGGATGTAGTTAGAGAAATTGAAACCCTTAAACACTGCTCATAGGGCTGTAAAATGGTACAGCCACTTTGGAAAATCTTTCATTTCCTCAAAAGGTTAAACACAGATTTACCATACAACCCAGAAATTCTCTTCCTAAGACAAATACCCCACTAAGCCACTGAGGTTCCCCAATGGTGCATTTCCTTAAGGAAAAGATGTTGAGCATCTTTTCATGGGCATATTAGGCATCTGCATATCTTCTTGGGAAAATGCCTATTTAGATCCTTAGCCCATTTCTATAATGGATTATTTGTCTTTTTGACTTGTAAGAGATCATTATATAGTCCAGATCTACAAATCTCTTAGATGTTATTTGCAAATATTTCCTCTATTATACAGACTATATTTTCACTTTCTTCATGGTATCCTTTGAAGCACCAAAATTTAAATTTGATAAATTTAATTTTATTTTCCAATTTCCAATTGGAATTCCAATTTCCAATTGGAATTTTATATTCCAATTTATTTTTTTCTAATGCCACTTACACTTTAGTGTCATATCTAAAAATATTTACCTTAACTGAAGTCACATGGTTTATTCCTATTAATTTTCTTCTAAGAGTTTTGTAGTTTTAACTCATACATACTTCTATAATTCATTTTGAGTTATTTTTGGGTATAGTGTGAGGAAGGGATATAACTTCATTATTTTGCATATGGATAGTATTTATCTCAGGCCATTTACTGAAAAGACAATTTTTTTAAAGATTTCATTTATTTTGTCAGAGAGAGAGCACAAACAGGGGGAGCAGCAAGCAGAGGCAGAGGGAGAACCTTGCTCCTGCTGAGCAAGGAGCCCAGTGCAGGACTCAATCCCAGGACACCAGGATCATGACCTGAGTCGAAGACAGATGCTTAACCAGCTGAGCCACTCAGGCGTCCCAACAATTTTTTTCATTATTGAATTGCCTTGGCACCTTTCTCCATATTGATCATAAATGTAAAGGTTTCTTTTGGACTCTCAATTCTATTTCACTGACTATATGTCTATCCTTGGACAGTGCCACAGTTTTCTTAATTATGGTAGCTTTGCATTTAGTTTTTTCCCCAGATTTAATGAGGATTTATGTCAATAGTCATTGACACACAATACTGCATACATTTAAGGTATATAATGTCATAATTTGATACACGTATATACTATAAAACAACTACAACAATAATATATTAGTTAACACATAGATCACCTCACATAATTGCATTTTTTTCTGATGAGAACATTTAAAATTTACTATCTTGACAACTCTTAATTATACAATATAGTATATTTAATTCTAGTCACCATGCTGCATAGTTGATCTCCAGAATTTTTTAATGTTATAACTGGAAGTTTGACCCTTTGACCAGTATCTCCTCATTACTTCACCCCCCCAATCACTGACAACCACCACTCTACATTCTGTTTCTAGGAGTTTGACCCTTTTTTTTTTAGATTCAACATAAAAGCGTTAATGCAGTATCTTTCTTTATCTGATTTATTTTACTTAGCATAATACCCACAAGATCCATTCAAGTTGTTCCAAATGGCAGTATTCTTTTTTTAATGGCTCAATGATATTTCATTTGTGTGTGTGTGTGTGTGTGTGTGTGTGTGTGTGTGTGTGTGTATCATATCTTTTTTTAAATCCATTCATCTGTTGATGGACACTTAGGTTGTTTCCATATTTTGGCTAATGTGATTTCATTTTCTTCAGATATATACCCAGAAATGGAGTTGCTAGATCATATGACAGCTCTATTTTTAATTTTCTGAAGAACCTCTATACTGTTTTCTCTAGTGCCTCTATTAACTAACATTCCCACCAACAGTGCACAATGGTTCCTTTTCCATATCCTCACCAACACTTGTTATCTCTTGTCTTTTTGATAATAGCCATATGAACAGATGTGAAGTGATAACTCATTATCATGATTCAGTCGATCTGGAGTACAGCCTAAGATTCTGCTTTTCTTTTTTCTTTTTTAAAAAATATTTTATTTATTTATTTGTTTGTTTACTTAATTATTTATTTGAAAAAGAGAGCAGGGGTGGGGGAAGAGAGAGAGGAAAGAATCTCCAGCAGACTCTCCACTGAGTGCAGAGCACGACACAGGCCTCTATCCTAGGATCCTGAGATCATGACCTAAACCAAAATCAAGAGTTAGACACTCAACCAACTGAGCCACCCAGGCACCCCAAGATTCTGCCTTCCTATCTAACTTCAAACTGATGCTGATGCCACTGATGTGTGGGGCCATATTTTGAGTAGTAAGGCTCTAATCTATTTGTAAACCTTCTTTTTTCCATTGATTCATTGGCTGCAAAGCAAGATGCTAACATGTTACCTCTCTATCCATAGATTTCTCTTGGTGTTTATTAACTGATTTCATTAGAATAAATAGGGTGACTGGAATATGACTTTCCAAGAGTATCATATTCCCTAAGAATCAAATGAGTGTGAAATATTTCATGAACTAATAATTATTATACATAATTGCTTTAAATGTTGATACATAGCTGAGTAGCATAATAATTAGCCATAAATATAAAGGTAAAGCAAGGTTGGATATGTCCAACTGATGCAGTTTTCATTGATACTAACTTAGAGAGTTGATATTAAAATTCCTGGGGCTAGATTCTACCCAGTTCTTGTGTCAGCTGGCTTAAGCTGCCATTACAAAATACCACAGGTTGGGTGAGACAATAAGAAATGTATTTGCCCCTAGTTCTGGAAGTGGGAAGTCTAGTATCAAGTGCTGGCAGGGTTGATTTCTGTTGAGACCTTTATTCCCGGTTTCCAGATAGTTGTCTTTTCATTGTGTCCTAGCATGGCTCTTCCTCTGTGCACATATTTCTGGTGTCTATTCTGCTTCTTTTAAGGACATCAGTCCTATTAGATTAGGGCCCCCACCTTTATGACATCTTTTAACCTTAATTATCCCCTTAAAGGCTGTATCTCCAGTACATTTACACCGGGGGTTAGGGATTAAAACATGGATTTTTGGAGGGACACAATTCAGTCCATAGCAAACATTCTTTTATCTTTCTGTTTAAATCTTCTTTATAACTGTTTCATGATTTCTTTAATTTTAAGGCCAAATACAGATGGAAAAGTACTCACAGCAATAGATACCATTGGTACAGATGAAAAAAAAATTAAGTTTTTTTTCCCTCTCAGAAGTTTCACCTTTCTTCAGCTGCATGAATTATTGTAATCTACTTTCTTTTTATTAGATAACCAGCTAGTAGTTATTTGCTAATTTATAACATCTACATAAAACTGCCCCTTATAATTTGAAACCTGTCCTTAGACACAGCTAGCCCCCTGAAAGGGAGCATGACCTTTTCCACAAAATGAAACATTTTAAGCAACATTAAACAAAGCACAAGATTATTAAGCTATGATAGGGTACTCTACAATTACAAAAAATTTCTCTTAATTATATGTTGCTCTGAAACTCAGAACAGATGAACCATTTAATGCATTTATAAGTAAGATCAAATTTGAATATTGAAACTAAATATGCCAGTATTATCTGCTATTAGCTCCTTGCTTGGGTCTTGTCATTTTCCCTCACCTTTGGCCAAACCTTATTACTAAAACAGAGATACTGGTTTCAGGCTTTTAATCCTATAAAGCAATCAAAAGAGAAAACATTGAAAACATCATTTATTCATTTTTGAATTATAAGCCTAACTTGACATTACTAGAGTCAGGCTATTGGAGTTTTGTTCCAAGGTAATAATCCTTTCTCTAACACAAAGTCCACATATGACCATTTGTGCACTCTTATTCATGAAATAAAATCATAGGAGGTGTTGGTCTGATTAAAAGACAAGTGCAAAAAAAAAAAATAAATAAAAGACAAGTGCATAATGGTGAAAAGAAACATCCAAATGAAGACTGATTTTTTTTCCTTCAATGGCTCCCTTTAAGATTTGGTTTTAGAATGAGTCATGCAGGCATATTATATCTGTTCTCCATTGTCTGAGGGTCAGGACAATTTGAAAGGAAGGACAGTGGCAGAATAATTTGTTTAAATGCAAGCACACATGCATAAATGCACTCTCTCTGTCTCTTTGCCTCTCTGTCTCTGTCTCTGTCTCTCTCTCTCTCTCTCACACACACACACACACATATTGCCCTAAGGAAGACTTTTTTATAATCCTAGATTTTCTTTTTCTTTTTTTTTAAAGATTTTATTTATTTGAGAGAGATAGAGAGAGCACAAGTGGGGGGGTGCAGAGGTCAGAAGCAGAGCCCCACTGAGTAGGGAGCCCAATCTGGAGCTCCATCCCAGGACCCTCAGATTATGACCTGAGCCAAAGGCAGACACTTAACCAACTGAGCCACCCAAGTACTCCTAAGTCTAGATTTTCACTTTGATTTCACTTCACATATATTTTTTAGTTCAATTCCAAAATGTTGCCTTTCTTGAGGTGGTTTTGTTCTCTTAGCTAGCAGAGTCTTATTTTTTTAAAAAGTCATTAAGGGTATAATTTGGAAAATCTACATTTGAAAAGAAATACTAGTATAATCTACAAAAACTTTTCATCAAAGCTATGCAGCAAAACTGAGATATATTGCTGCTGCAAATAAAGTTTTTAAAAAATTAATTGCATTATATATGTGTTATTCTTGGAAACATTAAATAATAGAAAGCAAACACAAAGATCTTATCTTTGGTCTTCCATGCAATGATATCTTTATAAATTAGGCTGACAAATTTACCTAGTCTCCTTCTTTCCTACTGTTTACTATCATTATAAAATTGAGTGATGAATTGTTCTTAATCAAAATGAAAGATTCTGCTCAACAAAAAAACACCAAGAAATAAAAAGGTGTAGAAAAAGAAAAATGTCATTTTCTTCTATTCTTTTAAGTTCTCTGCTGAGAACCCTGTAACAGAAGACAAATTAGTAACATAAAGGCATACAAATTTATTTAAGTTTTACAGGATAGGATTTTTGTAAGGAAATGAAGACATGAAGAAACTCTTAAACCTTTTCTATGTGACCTGAACTTCCTCACATGGTTTCAAGGTTAAGCATCCAGAGAACAGTCAAGCAGAAGTCTTAATGCCTTTAATGATCTAGCTGCAGAAGTCAAATTGCATCACTTCGCCATATTCTACTTGACCATATTCTACTGGTCAAGACATTTACAAAAGTGCACCCAATTTCAAGGGGAGGTAATAAAGACTCTTCACCTCTTGATAAAGGTACATCAACATCGAATAGTAAGAAGAGCATACTGGATGAGATACACACACACACACACACACACACACAGGGTAATCTTTGAAGAAACAGTCTGCCATGACATCACATAAATCAGAAATTTTTCATTCCCCTAAAACTGTCACCATATGAGAACACTGAGCACACAAAAGGAAAATGACTGAAAAGAAGTACAGGGCATCCAAAAAGTAAAGGGAAAGACCAACTTCACATGCTTTTTTGCCAGCCTCCCCAGAGTGTGAGAAAATACTATTCAAAAGTCAAAATCTCACAGTAAAGTATGATCTCAATCATATAAAAGTTATTAATACTTAATAAATAATTTTAATTAAATACAAATGTTTATTTGCCTACAAGCACAATAATCATCATTTACTGATTGCTTTCAAAGAGATGAGAATTTTGAATGCACACACTCACTAAATTTTGTCCTTAAGACAACCCCCCATAATATAGGCTTATTTTAATCTCGATCTGAGGTGGGGGGAAAAGCAAGTCTATAAAAGTTAAATAATTTATCCAAGGTCATACAACTCGTCAGTGGCAAAGCTGAGATCTTAACCTCTGAATGCACTGTATCTTTCCAACACGTATTCTTGCACATAATTAAGTTCCAAAGGTCCAACAAAAGAACACACATCAGAATTCTAAAAGGACACATGCTACTAACTGTAATATGTACAAATGAGGCCAGAGCTAAACTTATAATCAGCTTTTTGTTACCATCTACCTTCCATTTAAGAGTTTCTAAAGGGAAGATACGGGTTAAGAGAAGAGAGTACAAATAAGACAGAAAGTAAAAACTTAAAAGATTCTTCAGGCTAAGTATTCAAATTAGTAAGAGAGTTTAACATGATTGCAGAAATACAAGATTACTATATAAAAATCATTCCCAACCTACAACAAAAGAATTTTCATTTCAAAAAATACTTACATATAGTAACATTAGAAATTTAAAGTACCTAGGAAAAATATGGCAAAAATATATAAGACCTGTTGGAGGAGATTTCAAACATTACTAAAAAACATTAAGGAAAAAAATGAAAAAATAAAACAATGGATAGGAAGTTACAATGCCATAATCATGTCATTGCCCTAAAATTGGTCTTTAGATGCAATACAATTCCCATCAAGATATCAAGAGTTAGTAAAGACACTGAAAAAGTTGATTTTAAAATTTGTATGGAAAAACAAAGACCAAGAATAGCTAATATACAAGAAAGAAAAAAAGAAAAGAAGGAAAGGAAATGGAAGAAAAGGGAAGGGAAGGGAAAAGAAGGGAAGGGAGGGAAGAGGAGGAAGGGAAGGGAAGGGAGGGAAGGGGAGGGGAGGAAAGGGGAGGGGAGGGAAGGGGAGCAGAGGGGAGGAAAGGAGAGGGAAGGAAAGGAAAGGAAGGAGGGAAAGAAGGAGGGAAGGAGGAAGTTAGTTGTCCTTTTTAAGACTGTTTTGGCTATCTACTGCTTTGTAGCAAAGTATTCCAAATTTTAGTGACTTAAAACAAATACTTAATTAGTCTCATGATTTTATGTATCAGGAATGTGGGCAGGACTTAGATAGTACATCAGTAAAAGTTTAATCAGGAAGTAAAATCAGTAAGATTTATTACCAAAATTTATTTATTTCAAGGAATTGGCCTATTTAATTCTGGGGGCTGCCTAAGTCTGTATGGGAGAAAATCAGGAAGGAAAGATTATACGGAGGTCTGAATTCTATGGACATAAGAGGAAATTGCTATCTAACGGCAGAATTTCTTCTCTCCCTCAAGAAACATACAGGCCTACATTTAAGGGAATCCAAGAAATTAAGTTAGGCCTACCAGGACAACTACCCTTACTTAAAGTCAACTGATTAGTGGCTTTAATGGCATCTGCAAAATCCTTTCACAGGAGCTCCTAAATTAGTGCTTGACTGAATAAAGGGGGATGGTAACCTAACCAGCCCAGTGACACATCAGGATGCTATCACAGATAGGTTATTATTTTGTTTGTTTGTTTGTTTGTTTGTTTGTTTGTTTATTTTACTTCATGTGGTGTCTATTGGGATCATTCAATGGTACTCAACTAGATGCTAATTGGTCTGAATAGTCCAAAACAGCATCACTCAAATGCCTGCCACTTTGTCAGGAACAGCTAGCAGAGTGGATTTAGCTCCTCCCCTTTCCCTTTCCATGTACTCATAAAGTTCTCACCCTATGCATCTCCAGCAGGGCAGTTAGACTTTCTTCTTGGCAGCACAACAATCCCTTGAGCCACACTAAAAACTGTCAGTTATCTTTCTAGTTCTTGAGCTATATTCCACCAGTCAAAGCAAAGAGCAGAACAATTTCTAGGAGAGGAGAAAAGACTCTACTGTCTGATAAGAAATGTGTCAAAAGTGTGCCCCCATCTCTAATCTCTAATGGATAGCCATCTCTAACAGATGACCATCTCTAATAGATTGTTAGACTTATTATACTACAGTAGTAAAGACAGTGTGGTATCTGCATAGGGATAGAAAGTGACTAAAGCAAAACAAATAAAAAACAAGAAAGTCCAGGCACAGATTTGTGCATACATGAAACCTGGGATATAATAGAAACAACACAGCAGATCATTAGGCAAGAAGTGCACTAAATAAACAGTTCTGGTAATTGATGGGAAAACTAAATTTGAACCTCTACTTCAAATCGCAGACAAAAACTCCAGATGGATTAAAGACTTACAGGTGAAATCAGAAACCTTAAAACTTTTACAAAAATTATAAAAGGAAGACACAGTTATAAACTTTAGGCAGAAAAGAATTTTCCAACAAATTCAAAAAGTTTTAATCATACTCAATTAGACTGCATTCGAGAACTTTAGTTCATCAAAAGATTCCATTAAAAAACATGAAAAAACCTAGCCAAAAACTAGGGGAAGACATTTGCAACATATTTAACAATACATTATTAAAATCCAGAATATATAAATAAATTCTATGAAAGAATAACAAAAGACAAACATTCTGTTAGAAAAATAGGCAAAAAGGTATATATTGGCTTTCCATAGAAGAGGAATAATGAATGGCAAATAAACATAAGGGAAAATGTTCAATCTCTTTAGTACATTAGTAATTACAGAAAGGCTCTGTAATAACAAGGTATAACATTTTATATCTACTAGATTGCTTAAAACTAGTAAATCTGGTAATAAGTATTGGGAAAGATATGCAGAAAATTAGGATTCTTATACCATCTGGTTGGTGTTAATTTGGACAATTATTTAGGTTAGCAAATTGGCAAGGGAATTTCCCCTTAGCTTAGAAAAGGGAAATATCCCATGACTGAGAAATCTATTTCCAGGTATTTATCAAAAGTCTTCAAATTGAGTATGCACAACCCTGGAGTACATGAGGAGTCTCTCACAGACATGGATACATTTAAGAGAATAAACTGCAGACTCTCAGCCTCCACATGCAATGTATTCATTCTGAAGCTGTCTGTCTGAGAATATATCTTTAGTAGAGGCTTCACATGTCATGGCAATCACTTTCATAAAATCATCCTTTTTTCCATTTTGTTAAAAAAAATACCCCTCACACATCTTCAATTTCATAATGATGCAATATCATAAACAAAGCAAAACTGAAGGAAGCCAAATAATGGGAAAAATCCAAATTATCAGTGACAGAGAATTCTCCTTTAATGATGATACATCAGCAATGCTTTGTGGGTTGTATAGCTTTGTATCTTTCCTAGTTTTCTTTAGAAATGTATTTCTATTAAAGAAAAAGTGGGATTAGAAATACCCCTACACACACACACACACACACACACACACACACACACACACATCCTATTAGGGTGCAGTGAATACTTATATATTGTAGGTTGGGATTATGGGAAATGACAATTGTCATTTAGTAGCCTCACTTTCCCCTGCCTTGCAATTGTGGAAGAAGGCACTGTACCTGAGGGAGAGAAAGTCCTCGTCCATGACAGGAAAACAAAACAGGGTGAGGGTAAGAAATACAAACGATAGCAACAAGCAAGAGATAAGGATACATGCCTTATCAGTTTATCACAGAATTAATATATCCAGAATCATTTTTAAAGTACCATAGAACTAAAATGTGCTCCAAATCTTTGCCCTAACTTTGTCTAGGACTGTGTTTCAATTGGATATTTTATATGACTTCAAAGAAATAAAAATGAAAACGTTTATGTAATTTCAAACATCTCAGAATTCCATCTTTGAAAAAATGGAACATACAGAGGAGGTAAAAGTGTTTTATATTTTCTGGAACACTTATTATTCATAGGAAAAAAATTTCCTTGCATTTAAAAAAAATCAAAAGACACTTACAAATGGTATTTGTTTTTTTTGGTTTTTTTATGTAGCAATAAATATGCTTTCTGGCACTTATCAACCACTTCTGTACTTGTTGATTCCTTCCTATGAGAATAGAAAGCAGATTTTACTATACACAATGTACACTTAGAAATGATCCCTGAAACACTTTATGTAAATACTACACATACTGGTGGCCTAATAAATATCTCCTCTTACTGTGAATTTCCACTGAACCCTGCCTCATTTTAGTAGTTAGTGATAGTCATCCAAGAACCAGGGGCAAATAGAAAAATAATAGTCCCATTCATCTAAAGAGATGCATTTCTAAAGTTTTACTTTATGTTCAATAACTATTTTTTGAAATAGCCTTAACTGTGTACTAATAACACTTGTTATGAAAACTAAATTCAGAAAAAAATTCACACTTAAAAGAGTCTTAAAAAGACATGAAATTTGCTAAAAATCAGGTTTATATACACAATTTTTATTGCAAAGTATAATAGGGTGGCCAATAAAAAAATCTAAGTGCAAATATATATTACACTATGATAAAATTATGTGGCAATAGTGAAATGGAAATATGAGTTTAAGAGAAAAATATAAAATTTCTGTTCTTTTTTTTAAAAAAAACCTTTTAATCTGCATCTTTTTTTTTTTAAGATTTTATTTATTTATTTGACAGAGATAGTGAGAGAGCACAAGCAGGCAGAGCAGCAGAGGGAGAGGGAGAAGCAGGCTCTCCACCAAGCAGGGAGCCTGATGTGGGGCTTGATCCCAGGACCCTGGGATCATGACCTGAGCTGAAGGCAGTCGCTTAATCAACTGAGCCACCCAGGTGCCCCTTAATCTGCATCGTATAAGTAAATGTGGTGGATAAAGATCACAATAGCATTTGGATTCCATCAGGCCTATTTGAAATAATGATACTACAGTCTAAAGTTAAAATTCCAATATACAATATACCAGAAATTACAGCATTTATGATTTGTAATTTGAAACTTATCACTTAAACAGTAGTTAAAAAAATTAGATACCAACTTAAAAATTGATGAAAAGACTCGGGTTTTCAAAATTCTACTGAGGGATATGTGAGTAAAATTTCGAACAGGAAACCCCTTGTATAGGCACCTTTAGACATTACATAGAGTATTTTTTGTTCTTTTCTTCTGCCCAACAATGGCAAGCATTTATTGAGCACTCATTATAAACCAGGCACCTTTTTAGGTTAAAAAAAAAAAATCAATAGACAAACATCCCTGCTTGGGTAGAGTTTACACTTTAGGACCATATTTATAGCAGCATGGTAATAGCAATCAATCAATAAATGAAAATAACAACAGCCAACTCAAATGTCCACACAAAGAGAATAGGTCATCACTTTATAAATATTATACAGTGCTAAAAATAAATATACTCAGATATAGGCAACAATATGTCAAAAATATCGATTGTGGTATGATAGAATTTTTATAAAGCTCAAGAAATCAAAATAAGACAAACACAAAAACATAAATACGTGGCAAAACTATAAATATCTGGTAAAAATCTGTGGGAAAGACATAATAGTTACTCATATAAAAATGGCCGAAGGATGAGATTAAGGAACAACAAACAAAAGTAGCTTCAACATTTAGAGGTCAAGTCCTTGTCCTTAGGCTCTTAGATTCTTGGGTTCATAAGTACTTATTTTATTTCCTGCACCATTTTCTAAAAGTATCAGGTATTACATAAAACGTGAGTGAAGGCAAAAATAAATGTGATTGAGGTCCTCTAGGATTGTGTGCAACTATTCAGAAACTAAGAGGCAAAGTAGGTTCACAATGATCAGAGAAGAATCACAGTGCTTTCTAACATCAAGCACTGCTCTCTAAAGACTCACTTAAATCTCCTTCCTCTTGTTGTCTGCGGCTCACACCCTTTAGGTGACACCCATTCACCAATATATGCTGAACACCAGATTAAGTGTTAACACAGTCTTCACAACCATCAAGACCAAGGAATTTGTCTGAAGCTGTTTCATTCTGTCCCTTAGGACTACTTGTCAGTGCCAGGATATTCTTTATTTTGCCTCTATTTTAATAAACAAACTGATAGTAAAAGTGGAGTCTTTTTTTTAATTTAAATAATTCTTATTCCTATGAAATGCACTCTAAGTCAATGAGGAAACTGCTACTCCTTCTGACCAAGATCTTACTGCCCCCAGTAGCGCAATATATGGCCTGAGCTATATTTATTTGTATGTCCCACCTCATTCCAAAGCACATTTAAAATAGATAAAGCTTTGGGATTTAATAATTATTGAGTAAACAAGACACAATATCGAGCAATATTTCTCTCTGCCAGCTGGCATACAGCTACCTTTTCTTCTTCAGCATATGTAACATTTTGATTAGTAAAGGGACACTCATTAAGCAGACCCGTTTACCATTAAAATAATTACTTAAGCAAAAGAGACTTAATTGTGGTATTTTTTACATTTAATGGTTACAGATTTGTTATAGAAAATCATAAAGGTAAAGAAGAAAACTTACATGAAATTTTCAACCATAGTCATAGTTTCAAATATTCTGTCCCACGTATACTCACAATTACTCATGAAAATATATGCTTACAAATGGATGCTAAAATAGGTGGTCTATGGCTTCCTTACCACTGCCTTCTTCACCTCTTCCTTCCCCTACACCCCTGCCCTAACAGTGTGGAAAGGTGGCAAGCAGACAACAGAGGCTTCAGCATGTTCCAGAACATGGTCTACAGAATTCAGACTCACTCCATAGGAGAGATATCCTTTTATTTAGATGTAATATATACATTTATTTGCATATAATAGAATTACTTTTATTTTTAATGTTAAAAACCAGAGGTTTTTAAAATTTCACCCTAGGAGGAGATGCTGTTCTTATTATGAGAGGAAAGAGACCTAGATAAGAACCAAAGAGAAGTTCCCAACATTTACACAGATTTGGAGTCAACTAAAGCTTTTCCCAGATTCCTCTGACATTTAGAACCAGATTCCTCACAGAGGATACTTCTCTTTGGTTATGCTTTTAGAATTTTCTCTAATGAGTTATGTTTTCAATCTCTCAGTAATAAAATCAATAAAAATAGCAATAATACATTTAATAATGATACATTCAATAATTTTCATTTACTGAACCATCGATGCTCCAGTCATTGTACTAAGTGATCTATTTTTTTTTTTTAAGGTAAGCAATCCGTTGAGGTAATCATCATTTTCTCCATTTTCACAAATGAAAAAAAAAATTAACTGCTAGAGAATGGACTACTGTGAAACAGTGAATTTTAACCCATTTCCATACAACCACATACTTAAAGTGCAGAAAATAGAAAGAAAGTTTTATACACACCACAACAGCAACAAAGTAAAACATACCTATGAAAGAAGACTAGAAAAGAATAAATACAAACTAGAGAACCAATTTGATGGAATACTGGCATTATGAGTGAGTGATTTTTCTCCTATTTTCTGGAGCATTCTACCTTTATAGGAACATATAGTTGGGTCTTCCTTTTCTATACATTTATTTGAGTATAATTGATATACATTGTTACATTAATTTCAGGTGTACAACATAGTGATTCAACAAGTTTGTAAATTATGCTGTGCTCACCACAAATGTAGCTACCATCATTACCATACAACACCATTACAATACCACTAACTATATCCCTTATGCTGTGCTTTTTATACCATGACTTACTCATTCCATAATGAGGAAATCTGTATCTCTCACTCCCCTTCACCCATTTTGCCCATACCCCATCACCCCATGCTCCCTCCCCTCTGGCAACCATCAGTTTGTTCTCTGTATTTATAGGTCTATTTCTGCTTTTTGTTTGTTTATTCATTTGGAGTCTTTTTATTCCACATATAAGTAAAATCATATGATATTTGTCTTTCTTAGTCTGACTTATTTCACTCAGCAGAATACCCTCTAAGTCCAATAAAAAATTATTGTCCCAAATGGTATAACCTCATCTTTTTCTTTTTTGAAAAGTTTTTATTTATTTATTTGAGAGAGAAAGTGAGTGAGAGAGAGCTTAAGTGGGAAGGGTAGGAATTGAGGGCCAGAGGGAGAGGGAGAAGCAGACCCCCCCACTGAGCAGGGAGCCCGATGAGGAACTTGATTCCAGGACCCTGGGAATAATGACCTGAGCTAAATGCAGATGCTTAGCCAACTTGAGCCACTCAGGTGCCACTGACCTCATCCTTTTTAATGGCTGCATAATATCCCCCCCACTCTCTCTCTCTCTCTCTCTCTCTCTCTGTGAGTGTGTGAGATTCCTTCTTTATCCAATTTGACTTTTGCTTTTAAATTGGGATGTTAAAACCACCTATATTTAATGTAATTATTGATATGGTTAGGTTTAAATCTTTGAGGTCATCATTTGTTTTCTATTTGATTCATTTGTTCTTTGTTCCCTTCTCTTTTTCCAACTTTTGGATTAATTGATTATATTTAATGATTCAATTTTCTCTCCTTAGTTGGGTTATTAGCTCTAACAACTTGTGTTATTTTAATGTTTGCTTTCAAGTATATAATATACATCTTTAACTACCTTTAACAGTCTACCTTCAAATAATGACCCATTACATCTAGTGTAACAAGTTTACAGCAGTGTTCTTCCATCTCTTTACTCTATATTATTGTTTTCATATATTTTACTTTTGTATATGGCTTACAGTGTGTAATACATTGTTATTAATTGTCCCTAAATAAAAATTATCTTTTAAAAATATTTAAATAAGAAAAAAATTATTGATATTTATCCATATAATTTCTGGTGCAAAGTAAATGGCAAGATACAAAGATATCTATATTGCATAAAAAAAGACAGTGTTCAAGGGCCTAGGTGGCTCAGGCGGCTGGGCATCCAACTCTTGATTTTTGGCTCAGGTCATGATCTCAAGGTCATAGTATCAAGCCCTGCATTTCCACACTCAGTGCAGAATCTGCTCAGGGTTTTCTACCTCTGTCCTTCCCCCTGCTCGAACTCCTTCTCTCTCTCAAGTAAATAAACAAAATCTTTAAAAATAAAAATAAAACAGACAGTATTGGAATTTTGTTTTCTTTCCTCTACTTGGCAATTTTTAATGGATTTATGTTAATTTTATAAGGAAAAAAGTTAATATAACATACCTTGGTTCATTCTAAGTTTATGGGAAGTACAAAAATATTTAGGGTATAATAAAATGTTAAGTGTAAAGAGGAAAAATAAAAGATGTTATATAGCCATAATTGCTTCAAAATACAAAGCAATCCTTAAAAAATTACATCATACAAAAACTCAAGCAGTATCACTTCACTAAGCTGCTGCAGACTGGGACAGGATGTGCTGGAGTGTGGCAATAGACTATACAATTCCTACCCTAGCCTATACATTCACCACAAGGCATCTCAAATCCTAAAGAGAGATTATTCATCCTGCTATAAAACACTCACTTTCCCTGATATATAGAAGAAATGCTAATTGAGAAGAAAATAAAATGGCAACAATCAGAGAGCACAGAAGTGAGAGGGGAAACAACAGTATTAAATAGGTAGAAGAGATGTTGCCAAGATGTGTAAAGCAATATACAGCATCTACAAAATGTATAAGAGGAAGCACACTAATTAGTAGAAGAAGAAGCATGCTAATTAATTAAATAAAGACTCCTTTGAGTAACTTCGATTATAAAGTGCTCAAAGATTAATTAAGGATCTCAATTTTTTTAAATAAAAGTGTACATCACATCATAAACCAGCATAGTAAACAAATGGTGTGAAATATGTCAAGGAGGGTTAGTAAAATTTAGAGGCATAAAGATCCAGAATGGATTATAACAATGATTACTTTCTTAGCCACAGCTCATAGGGTTTTTCTACATGTTCTCTGGTGGTAAGGAATGAAAATTTATAGCAGACTCTTTTACACACTCATAATTTATAAAATATATTTGTACCAATGTAATTTTCAAAATAAACCATACATAGATCATTACAGGGTCTATGTCCAATTATTCACAATAGATTATTTTCTTTTTTTAAAGTTCCACATTGAAGTAGCCTTTAAAGTGGGTATAGAATTATTGCTTGCTAGACTCCATAGGACTATTGCAAACAAGAGAATTTTGCCTAGAATGGGACAAAACAGATAAGCTGTATATTTTATGGAATGTTACCTTAGTAAGATTTATTTTTGCTCAGTACAACAAAAAACAGGAGATAGTTCAAAATGTTAACCAAATCTGTTATTGAAAGATGAGCTTTTGGCTGCCAGTCTGTTTACTACACTTTGAGGAAGGCTGCTGGATTTCTGCTTTAACATAGGGTGATTTAGGACAACTAGAAACCCTGGGCATTGTGTGTAAAACAAATCTGAGAAGACTCAGAAAAGTGGAGAGAAGACCACTAAGGACCTTGGGACCCAAGGTGCAACTTCGAGGCAGGCTTCATGTAAATCTTTCTTTAATAAAAGAAAATGTCAGGGTGCTGCTGACATGGAATGGATATGGAGAGCTACCAAAACCCCAGCAAACTGGCTGCCCCTTCTTCTTCATATAGTGCCTCAGGAATCCCAGAACTCAGACAGTTGCTTTTCTGCCTCTTTGCCTCCTTTTGTTGAAGATTCTGCAACCAGCACACGGCCAACTTTATAACAACCACTAAGCTAGGGTGCACCTTGCCTGGATCATGTTTGATATATTCAGCTATACATCCCCTCTCACCAGAATAACTAGGAGGAGGAACACCCAACAGAGGAAAAGTTTAGAGACTGTGCTCTCTGCCACAGAACCACTGGATATGGACATAAACAGTATGTCAGAAAGGGAATTCAGGGTAACAATTATCCAGGCAATGGCTATGTTGGAGAAAACCATTAGTGGCAACATAAAATCTCTAAGCAAGGAAGTGATGGCTGTCACTTCCTGATGGTGCACAGGAGAAGAATGAGGCACAAACAAGTCAGCTGCAAGAGAAAGGGAGCAGAGGTCAACAGTAGAAAAGACTGTCACCCTGAACAAATCTTCAGTCTCATATATATTGGAAAGTAGGTAACAACCAACAAAGAAGCTAGAGTAGGTTACACATTGACCATGAGTCTTGTAGATAAGTAAGAAGAAAGGCAAAATATGTCTGGTCATGTAGTACATGACCTATGGTGAGCAAGCCCAAACAAAAGGATTGTCTAACTAATTGGAGGTGCTCTCAGGGGAAGGGGAGATTATGGAAAAATGAAGCAGGTGGCATTCTGCCCTGAGCAGGCCAGGCGTTCCCAGCTGTTCAGCATCCATGAAGCAGGTGGCGTTCCGCCCTGAGCGAGTAAGGCATCCCCAACTGCTCAGCTTCAAGGACGTATATCGTCCTCTCCCCCAGAGGCCTATTGCCAGTACATGTTTTTCTTAAGGCTATATCTAAGTATGCTTGGTAACTAGTAAAATTTTTTGTGGGTTATATTTTAAGCAGTATGTTGTTCTGAGAGATGGTTACAGAGGGCTGATCTGGCAGTACTAAAAAATGCTATCAGTGAGATCCAATCTAATCTAAATACTCTAACAGCTAGGGTAACCAAGGCAGATGATCGAACCAGTGATCTAGAAGATAAACTGATAGAAAAGAAGGATCATGAGGAGACCTGGAATAAATAGCTTAGAAGCCATGAAAACAGAATTAGTAAAAAATGATGCCATTGAACGTTCCAACGTCAGAATTACTGGGATCCCTGAGCAGGTGGAGAAAGACAGAAGACTAGAAGAGATAGTTGAACAAATTCTGGATGAAAATTTCCCTAATCTGGGGAATAGAACAAATGTTCATGTCCTAGAGGCAGAAAGGACATGTCTAGAAACACCAACAAGTCTAGAAAGACCTCCAGACACTTAATTATGAAATTCATGAATCATAATTTCAGACAGGAGGTCTTAAGGGCAGCTAGGGGGAAGAGATTCTTCACGTACAGAGGAAGGACCATCAGAATAACATCAGACTTGTCCACAGAAACCTTGCAAGCCAGAAAGGGCTGGAAAGACATTCAAGGCACTAAATGGGAAGAATATGCAGCCAAGAATACTTTATCCAGCAAGGCTGACATTCAAAATGGCCGGCAAGGTTTAAAAGAATATGTGACCACCAAGCTGGCACTACAGGAAATATTAAGGGGGGTTCTATAAAAGAGGAAAGAATCCAAGAGTGACATAGAACAGAAATTTACAGAGACAATCTATAGAAACAAGGATTTCACAGGCAACATGATGTCAATAAAAACCTATCTTTCAATAATTACTCTCAACATGAACTGCCTAAATGCTCCCATAAAACGGCACAGGGTTGTAGACTGGGTAAAATGACAGAACCCATCCATATGCTGTCTACAAGAGACACATCTGGAAAGTAAAGATACATCCATACTGAAAGTGAAGGGATGGAGAAACATCTTTCATGCCAACAGGCCTCAAAAGAAAGTTGAGGTAGCAATTCTCATATCAGATAAATTATATTTTAAGCTAAAGACTGTAGTCAGAGATACAGAAGGACACTACATCATTCTTCATGGGCTTATCCACCAAGAAGATCTAACAACTGTAAATATTTATGCCCCAAATACAGGAGCAGCCTGTAAGCCAAGCCAACTTATGTAAGCCATAAGCCAACTGTTAATCAAAATAGTCATATTGATATGAATACACTAATTGTAGGGGATCTTAATGCACCACTCTCAGTAATAGACAGATCATCTAAGCAGAAAATCAATAAAGAAATGAGAGCTTTGAATGACACATTGGACCAAATGGACATCATAGATAAATACAGAATACTTTACCCTAAAACAACAGAATACTCATTCTTCTCAAGCATACATGTAATTTTCTCCAGAATAGACCACATACTGGATCACAAATCAGGGCTCAACCAAAACCAAAAGACTGTGATTATTCCCTGCATGTTCTCAGACCACAATGCTTTGAAACTGGAGCTCAACCACAGGAAAAAGTTTGGAAGGAATTCAAACACTTAGAAGCTAAAGACCATTCTGCTTAAGAATGTCAACCAGGAAACCAAAGAAGAACTTTAAACAATTCATGGAAACCAATAAGAATGAAGACACATTGGTCCAAAACCTATAGGAAACAGCAAAGGCGGTCCTAAGGGGGAAATACATAGTAATCCAAATCTCACTGAAAAAAATTGAAAAATCTCGAATACACCAACTCTCTTTACACCTTAAAGAACTGGAAAATCAACAACAAATTAAGCCAACCCCATGCACAAGACAGGAAATAATTAAGATTAGAGCAGAGATCAATGAGTTAGATATTAGAGATACAGTAGAACAACAAAACTAGAAGCTGGTTCTTTGAAAGAATTAATAAGATCAATAAACCACAGGTCAAACTAATCCAAAAGAAAAGAGTACCCAAATTAATAAAATTAAGAATGAAAGGGTAGAGATCACAACTAACACCAAGGAAATAGAAACAATCATCAGAAATTATTATCAACAGCTATATGCCAATAAGGTAAGCCATCTACAAGAAATGGTTGCATTCCTGGAAACCTATAAACTTCCAAGACTGAAACAGGAAGAAATTGACAACCTGAATACACCAATATCTAGTAACAAGATTGAAGCAGTGATCAAAAACCTCCCAAAAAACAAGAGTCTAGGACCTGATGAATTTTCTGGGGAATTCTATCAAACATTCACAGAAGAAATAATACCTATTCTCCTGAAGCCATTTCAAAAAATAGAAACAGAAGGAAAACTTCCAGACTTTTCCTATGAAAGCAGAATTACCCTGATCCCCAAACTAGGCAAAGACCCCATCAAAAAGAAGAATTTCAGAACAATATTCCTGATGAATGTGGATGCGAAGATCTCAACAAAATCCTAGCTAATAGGATCCAACAGTACATTAAAAAGATTATCTACCATGACCAGGTGGGATTTATGACTGGGATGCAAGGGTGGTTCAACATTCACAGATCAATCAATGTAATAGAACAAATCAATAAGAGAAGAGAGAAGAACCACATGGTCCTCTCAATTGATGCAGAAAAAGCATTTGACAAAATACAGCACCTGTTCTTGATTAAAACTCTACAAAATATAGGGATAGAGGGAACATTCGTCAACTTTATAAAATCTATCTATGAAAAACCCACAGCGAATATCATTCTCAATGGGAAAAGCTGACAGCCTTCCCTCTAAGATCAGGAACATGACAAGGATGCCCACTCTCGCCACTGTTGTTCAACATTGTACTAGAAGTCCTAGCAACAGCAAGCAGACAACAAAAAGAAATAAAAGGTATTCAAATTGGCAAAGAAGAAATTAAGCTCTCTCTCTTCACAGATGATACTATACTTTATATGGAAAACCGAAAAGACTCCACCCCCAAAATGGTAGAACTCATACAGCAATTCAGTAATGTGGCAGGATACAAAATCAATCACAGAAATCAGTTGTTTTCTCATACACCAACAATGAAAATATAGAAAGGGAAATTAGAGAATTGATTCCATTTACTATAGCAACAAGAATCATGAGATACCTCAGAATAAATCTAACCAAAGAGGTAAAAGATCTGTACTCTAGGAACTATAGAATACTCATGAAAGAAGTGGAAGAAGACACAAAAAGATGGAAAAGCATTCCATGCTCATGGATTGGAAGAATAAACATTGTTAAAACGTCTATACTGACCAGAGCAATCTATACTCACAATGCCATCCCGATCAAAATTCCACTGGCATTTTTCAAAGTGCTGGAACAAACAATCCTAAAATTTGTATAGAACCAGAAAAGACCCTGAATTGCTTAGGAAATGTTGAAAAAGAAAAACAAAGCTGGGGGCATCACATTGCCTGATTTCAAGCTTTACTACAAAGCTGTGATCACCAAGACAGCATGGTACTGGCACAAAAACAGACACAAAGACAAGTGGAACAGAGTAGAGAGTCCAGATATGGACCCGCAACTTTATGGTCAAATACTCTTTGACAAAGCAGGAAAAAATATCCAGTGGAAAAAAGACAGTCTCTTCAATAAATGGTGCAGGGAAAATTGGACAGCTATGCATAGAAGAATGAAACTCGACCATTCTCTTACACCATACACAAAGATAAACTCGAAATGGATAAAAGACATAGATGTGAGGCAGGATCTATCAAAATCCTAGAGGAGAACATATGCAGTAACCTCTTTGACATCGGCCACAGCAAATTCTTTTAAGACATGTCTCCAAAGGCAAAGGAAACAAAAGCAAAAATGAACTTTGGGACTTCATCAAGATAAAAACCTTCTACACAGCAGAGGAAACAGTCAACAAAACAAAGAGGCAACTCACGAAATGGGAGAAGATATTCGCAAATGACACTATAGACAAAGGGCTGATATCCAAGATCTATAAAGAACTTCTCTAACTCAACATGCAAAAAATAGATAATCACATCAAAAAAATGGGCAGAAGACATGAACAGACACTTCTCCAAAGAACACATACAAATGGCTAACAGACACATGAAAAAATGTGCATCATCTTTAGCCATAAGGGAAATTCAAATCAAAACCACATTGAGATACCACCTTATACCAGTTAGAAAGGCCAAAATCAACAAGACAGTAAACAAGTGTTGGAGAGGATGTGGAGAAAGGACAACCCTCTTCCACTGTTGGTGGGAATGCAAGTTGGTGCAGCCACTCTGAAAACAGTGTGGAGATTCCTCAAGAAATTAAAAATAGAGCTACCCTATGACCCTATTCATAGTGCAACTGCACTACTGGCTATTTACCCCAAAGATACAAATGTAGTGAAAAGAAGGGCCTTCTGTACCCCAGTGTTCATAGCAGCAATGGCCACAATTGCCAAACTGTGGAAAGAGCCAAGATGCCCTTCAACAGATGAATGGATAAAGATATGGTCTGTATATACAATGGAATATTATGCCTCCATCAGAAAGGATGAATACCCAACTTTTGTATCAACATGGATGGGACTGGAAGAGATTATGCTGAGTAAAATAAATCAAGCAGAGAACGTCAATTATCATATAGTTTCACTTACCTTTGGAGCATAAGGAATAACATGGAGGACATTAGGAGAAGGAAAGGAAAGGTGAATTGGGGGAAATCAGAGGGGGTGATGAATCATGAGAGACTGGTCTCTGAGAAACAAACTGAGGGTTTTGGAAGGGAGGGGGTGGGGGAATGAGTGAGTCTGATGGTGGGTATTAAGAAGAGCACATATTGCATGGAGCACTGGGTGTGGTGCATAGACAATGAATCTTGAAACACTGAAAAAATTAAGTTAGAAAAGGAGAAAGATGAGCTTTTGTGTATTTTTAGCATAATTATTGCTTTCCCCTAATACTTCTAATAGCTAACTTTGGAATGAAAAATAAACATCTTTAAAAGGTTGCACATTTCCCAAACTTAGTAAGGAAGTTATATAACATATATTTAAACCATCCCTTTGTGTCTAGGAACCATCCTTATGATTCTCAGTACAACTTCTCTGGAGCAGCGGCACTTCTCCTAGACCAACAGGTACAGAACACAGTTCACAAACAACTTCAGGATGGTATGATTCTTCTATTTTCTTCTTTAGTTACACTTGAGATAATCTATGTAACAATGTCTATCTTGTAATTTGGTGTTTGGTATCTGATATACCATCAGTTGTCTACTAGAACTAGTCAAGCTTTTAAAGCACCTTACTTTACATTCAACTTTAATCCAATAGTGTTTGGGTGTGTGAATATATACACATACATTGTCAGGAAGTTATTTTTCTTAGAACTAATGTCAGTCTCCCTCTTGATCTTTCTCTCCCTCTCCTCTCTCCTATTTCCCTTCTTTTTCCTTTCCCTCTTTTCTACTTCTTCCCTTCCTCCCTTCACTCTCTCTCTTTCACTCTCTCTCTCTCCCTGCCCCCTCCTTTCTCTCCTTTTCATTGGAAGGTCTAGTTTTGACTCCAGAAGGCAGCAGCTGCTGTTAGTGTAAGACATTAGAGAAAAATTATGTTAAGGTATCAGTATTCCTTTAGCCTACTCCAGACTAATGAGCCATATCTATAGGATACAGATATATGGAACCATCAAGTCCAGACACTCAGATCCAGAAACCCATGTGTGAGTTGGGCTAGCCAGAAACACAAGGTTCCTAGCACTCTGTCCCTGAATTGTTGGCCAGCTGTTCCCATTGCTCAATTGGCTGGGAACCCTGAAAAGCACAAAAGGCAAGAAAAAGGATCTTAGGAGGCAACTCCTTACTCCCCCCAGTGTACTGGTCTGCAGGCTGCTCCTGAGGATCATTCATTATTAACTGTTAGGACCTGATACTTAGTTGAAGGGCATTTTAGAGTTCAGAAGCATTTAAAATATCAGAAGAAAAACTATGGTGGAAGCAACTTACTGAATTCTCTTTATGAGAGCTCCAGTACCCACTAGCTAAGAAGGGCTGTAATTCCTAAAAGTGCACTGTCTTCTCTTCTAACCACTGATGACTGGTTAACTCAGATTCTCTCTCTGCCCTCAATCTTCCATTCATCTAATCATGAAGGTAGAGCCTTTAGCTTTCAGGTTTGTTTTTTTTTTAATATCTTATTTATTTATTTGACACAAAGAGAGAAAGATAACAAGTAGGCAGAAAGGCAGGCAGAGAGAGAGGGGGAAGCAGGCTCCCCGCTAAGCAGAGAGCCCGATGTGGGGCTCAATCCCAGGACCCTGAGATCATGACCTGAGCCGAAGGCAGAGGCTTTAACCCACTGAGCCACCCAGGCACCCCTTAGGAGTTTTCTTTCGAAGGATAAAACCACTGTATTTTTCCAAAGCATTTCCTTCATATATAATAACATGTGATTAAGAGGAAAAATAAAAGGGTTGTGTTTTAGTTCTCAACAGAAGGCATATCATCATTAACAGGAAAATTTTTCAAAATCCATATTTCCTGAATAAAGATGTACTCTGCTATAAAAGAACATGAGAAGGGGAGGGTTCATGCTGTTTCATCACTTATTGGTATAATGGAAAGAGACTGCATTTCTGAATCAGGAAACCTAGATTTTAGTCAAAGTTCCATCATTCTCCTTTAACATATTCATTCAGTTAATACTAAGTGAGCATTTTCTCTGCCAGGCACTGGACTAAGTTCTAAGTATAGAATGGTGAATGAGAAAAGTTCGCTGACTGCTTCAAGCTTAGAGTCTAGTTGATATGATGGATCTTATACAGATAATTATCATAAAAGTAATTAAATTTAGTATTACGTAAAGGGAAAATGCAGTATGCTCTGAGAATCTTAGCTGTGTGATCATAGAGAGGTAACCAGACCTCTGGGCCTCAGCTTCACCATCTGCAAGATGGCATAAACCATACGTGGCAAACAACCGTGATAGACATCTGATAAGAATACCTAGAGACAATACAAACCTAGAGACAATCCCTAGAGACAATGTGGCTTGGAAAATTCCATGTGGTAAATAAAATGGAAGATTATCATCAGTTAGAGAGGTATTTTTTTTTAAATACATGAATAACCCATATCTTCCCCTTTAGCTAGCATGGTAACCGTCAAAGAAAAGGAAAGCACAATATATCCAGTCAGCCTCAATGAGTCCTGCAGTAGATGTGGAATCACTTGAGGTAACTGTTAATTGATGACTCTGTACAAACTGTTCTAGTAGCCTATTACTGCCAATAAACTACCTCAAACTTTGGTGGATTAATATAGTTGAAGAATTCAGGAAAGTTTCATCTGGAAGATTCTTTTGCTCCCAGAAGAATGTAGCATCACTTGCTGTCACTCAGTGGTATTCAGCTGGTGGCTGGTCTGGTCTTGGAGGTGGCTCCTTGAAAGGAACTCTAGAAGACTAGGCTCAGTGGGCCCCAATCCCCTCCATGTTGGCATGCTCTTTACATGGTCGCCATATTGTACTTCTCATGTGAAAAATCAGAATTTCAAGAGTGAAGACCCAGAAAGTAGCAACTATCAATGTTTTAAGGGCCAGGAAATCAGCAATGTATCCCTTCTATTATATCCTATCAGTCAAGGCAGCAAGAGTCTGATCGAATTCAGGGGAAGGAGAAATAAACCTCATTTCTCTATGGGGAAGAATGTCAAAGAATTTATAGCCATCTTTAATCTGCTGCACAAACACTGGCAAAAATTAGCCATAGCTTAACTCTGTTCTATGTTTGCCTCAGCCTCTCCTCATTCATTCTTGTTTCCACAACATATACAAACCAAGTAAGCTCCTGCATTTATATAAAATTTATAACAGGGACATGAAACAGGGAAAGAAATCTTTCCCCACAGACCGCCTTAGTACAGTGATTGAAGACAGAGACAAAACAGCTTCTCAACAAACCAGCTCCTGGTACAATTCAATCCAGGAGCTTAGAGAAGGGCTGAGAGAATATTGCCCCTTTCTCCTTCATCCGCTGGCTGCAAAGCCTGATTTTGTTTTTCCATCTGATTATTTATCAACAAACAAACAAAAAAAGTCCTAAGTGCCTGTTTTCTTATGTTCAGATCTCCTGACTGTAAAAGGGATTTTTAACAACATTCTCATTATAATCAAGTGACAAGTGAACTTGAAGGTCTTACAGATTTTATTATGACAGAATTTAAACTGCAGGATATTCTTAGTTGCTAAATAAAA
Organism: Procyon lotor; assembly: GCA_028646535.1. NCBI lineage: Eukaryota > Metazoa > Chordata > Mammalia > Carnivora > Procyonidae > Procyon > Procyon lotor. The sequence continues at coordinate 137,919,465 of CM053603.1, forward strand.
TGTACAGGATATTATGCTGTATCCCAGTTGAAAATGTAGGGCATAAAAAAAAGAGCATGGATTTTGGAGTCATGTGGATCTAAGTCTGAGAAGCACTTCTGCCAAGATATAAGACTGACAACATCACATCTGAGCTGGTATTTCTTCAACACCATTGTCGCTGAAGAAATGGGAGAGTGAAATGTGCCTAACATAATGACTGACACATAACAGATTTCCAAGAAATGTTAGTTGCAGGAATGAATAAAATCCACATCATCAAAGTAATCATCTGAAAAACAAGATTCAATCATAAAAGGGATAACCTCTAAGATAACAGAAGGAAACTAAAGTTTATTAAGCACCTACTATGTGACAGGCATTGTACAAGTTTCTGGGGATAAAGATGAAAAAGAGTCTTTCCTCTCAGAGAAAAGCATGTCACACAAGAGCTATGAGACAACAAAACACTCTGTGGCAATGCAGAGTGTGTGCTTTGGCCAGTAGGTCCTAGAGAGGGACAGGTAGGCAGGGGCCTGGATTTTTAAGAACAAGTATGAATCAAGCAAAAAAAAAAAAAAAATAGGGAGAAGGAGGGGTGGACACAAAGATTATTACTCAAAAAGGCAAAAGGGCCCATTTAAATATCTTTGAGATTAGGGTTAAGAAGTGGGGAAAAATGATCCTGTAGGTCTGTTTTCCTTACTCATGGTCAGATCCTGGCAATGAGCCCAGGTCCGGACACACAGTAGGCACTCAATAAATGCTCAATAAAGGAAAAGAGGGTAGTCAGAATGTGAGGTGCCTGATGAATTCTGTACTCTATCTTAATGACTGAATGTTACACTGAAGGCCACGGGGTATGTTGAAGGATTTCAAGTAGGGCTGATGTGATCAAGGTTCCATCTTTCCAATCATGCATCTGACAACACTATGGGGAAAGAATTAGAGTAGATCACACATATAGGTAGGGAACAGTTAAAAATCTATTACAGCATCTTCCTTTGGTGTATTCTAAATTTTTACAAAGATTAAGGTAGGTATACTATTCTCTGTTTCACCTGAATCAGAGAATGTCAAACCTTCCACAACCTTCCACACTTGCTTTGGGTATGAAAGTCAGACAAGGGTGAAAGTACCAGTCAGCTCACAGAATATTTCTATTGACCTGCTTGGGTGCCTACCTAGCTAACAAAACTCTCTCCTGATGAAGCAACAATTTGCCTTCTAAGCATGTCTTTGTGTTGAGATGTGTAAAGCACACACCAATAGAAAATGTCTTGTTTGGTGGGACCTTTTTTTTTTTTGTCTTTTCAAGTTTTTTTTTTTTTTTGGATTTTGCTCTAAGCTCTAGATTTTAGTAACCTCTCACACTCAAAATTCAATCGAAGAAAACACCAGTTTGTACATGATTCTTATCGCGGCAAAATGGCATTATCTGCTTGAGGCTGTAACACTGTAGATGAAAAGGAGATTGAACATCAAGTCACCAGTATATCTGGCTGTCAGGCAGAAGAGGGCAAGCGGTCAGTTGAATGAAATGACTCACAAGCCTCCCTTACAAAGTCAAATATTTATCTAAGGTAATCAGAAGATAATCCTGACCCACTCAGCCTTACCTCTGGATTTTTCACTTACTTGAATCTACATCCATTCATCCATTCAAGAAATACCTCTTGGGAACTTACTTTATGCTGGGTATTGGAGGTAAAATGGTGAACCAGATAAAGATCACCTGCTTTCTGTGCATCGCCTCTGGACAATTTAGAATTAGACCCATCTTCCCATGGTTTCTGAAATATAGTCTAATTAGTCCTGCTCTTACACTTGTTTATGGCTTTACTCTCAGGATAAATATTCTATCGTTTAAGCATTTACTCATAATCGAGGTCTTCCGTGAATCTTCCTTAATGTTTCTGCTCTAAGTAATTTCTTTGTGTTATACTTGTTTCACAAATTTAAGCCCTTGACCATAGAATGTGCCATTGTCTGACACATTACTTGAAAGAATATATATATAAGTATATTGATGTATAGATATCACAGGATAAGATGGTTTTCCAAATATCCATTTATACCACAAAGATGCGTGCTTATAATTGATGATGTATGTGAAATGCCCTCAGCAAGACTGAATTCCAACTAGTTCATATGAACTTCACAAAAGATGAACGTAAGTGACTCTTTTATCCTTCGGGTCAGAATCCATTTAAGAAGTATGACAAGATGAGTTCCACATTCGATAGGAGGATAATATTAGTGTCTGAACATGACAAGTCACATATTTCAACCACGAATTTTTAAAAGTTGGCATATGAAGAAATGAAGAAAAGAGAAGAAAAGAAATTCTACTGCTCATCAGCCTCTACAGAACACATAAAGCTGTCACAAAAGAGAATGGAATTGTTCTCTACCCTCCAGCAGATACATTCCAGAAACAAAAGATTAAAATGTGATTTGATCACCAATGCAATGTCTGAGAAAAAGTGTGCTGTGGATTTTATGAACAATTTGCCAGTAGGGTCAGGTTTGGAGGAGAGTTGCAAAACCTTATCTATCATTATCTATAAACTGCTCAACACAGAAAAGGAAGTAAAGTCAAATAGGACATGGAAGGCTCAGTACATACTCAGAGTTTTGTAGTGTAAAAATTTTTGTTCTACTTCTTCATCTCAGTTCCCCGTCCACTATCTAAACACTCCCTCTGACTTCCCCCAAGCTATAAAATATTTCTGCACTATTGACAAGGTAAGATTCACAATCCCTCTTTCTCTTATGTCCAAATATCAAAGGAATTGGTGTCTTTCTATATTGCACTGTCATATAAACACTCAAAAGGAAAAGAGAGAGCTCCATTGTAAGCAGTGAGTTCCCCTCAGTCCATCAAGAGTTGAGCAGAGCATATGCTCGATAATTAAATGGTCAAATATTATGGAGGCATATTGTGATGCATATGTTTAGAAAAAATTCCATTTAACCCAATCATTTTAATCACAAAAATTTGTTTTCCACAATTATCAATCAATTCAACTAGATGTTTTGTAACCTATCCCCCATCTTTGAAAAGCAAATCAAATTACTGTTATTTCTAACTATAGCTCTAGGAATTTTCATGTTATACATAACAAAAAAGCTTTTTAATGCTGGCACTAATAAAAGTTCATTTTAAATTAAAAATTAAACATAACTATTTGAGACAGTTCTAATTTTCATAAGATATGTCAGTAATTTTGAATGAGGATGGGTGGCAAATTAAATATAAATCGAAATGCATGGGGTCCACAGTAGTCACTTAAAATATACTTACTGAGTAAATGAATAATTATTATTTTTAATAACAAGCCACTCTAGGCAATTTGCAAAAGTGCAAATCAGGAAAAACTTATATTGATGAAAGTGGGGGAGTAGTGTTATTTTTTGTTGCTTAACTATTTGGTTTTCACTCAAGGTTAAAAAAATAAACAAAAAAACCCAATTCTTTAGGGGAACAAAAATCATTTATAATTTATACTTCTCCGGTGTCATAAGGAAATATACGTGAAAATCTGAGTGAACTTGCTCTATTATGGATGTTTGTACCCTCTCCCCATCATTACCAAGTTTATATGTTGAAACCCTAACCCCCAGTGTGGCTATATTTGGAGACGGGGACTCTAAGAATAAGTGAATAAATTTAAATGAGGTCATAAAAGGCCACGTGAGGACACAGTCAGAAAGTAGCCACCACCTGCAAGCCAGAAAGAAAGCTCCTCCAAAAACTGAATTTGCTAAAACCCTGATCTTGTGTCCAGAACTGTAATAAAATAAAATAAAATTATTAAATTAAATTAAATTAAATTCCCTTGTTTAGCCACTTAGTCAGAAGTATTTTGTTGGGGCAGCCCAAGCCAACTTGCATAGGCCCCAAAGCTTCTCTTTATTTCAGTAAAGTGGTAGCGGCCCTTGAAGACCGTCACTGGTGACATCACCCAGATGATCCTCACCACTATCTCAATCTGCATCCAGGCAAAACAATGCTTTTGGCATCCAGATCTCCACCAAATGGCTTTGCCTCCTGCAGGAGATGCTTTGATGTGCTGGCCAGACCCACCTCAGGACTAACAACTTACTCCTCAAAAAATGGGAAGAGTCCTAACAGTTCGGAGGTCTCAACCCTCTCAAGAAACTGCCCTCAGCTATAGAAAGCTGTTTCAACCCCAATCCCATCTCCTTCCTCCCCCTCACCACACCACCACATGCTAACTAAGAAATGTCATCCCCACTTTAGAACAACCTGTGGGGTTAGTTAGGACACTCAGAAAGCCTGCATCAAGACTGAAGTTCTCAATGCAAGCTGGTACAGCCACTCTGGAAAACAGTATGGAGGTTCCTCAAAAAGTTGAAAATAGAGCTACCCTATGACCCAGCAATGGCACTACTGTGTATTTACCCTAAAGATACAAACGTTGTGATCCGAAGGGGCATGTGCACCCCAAATGTTTATAGCAGCAATGTCCACAATAGCCAAACAATGGAAAGACCCTAGATGTCCATCAACAGATGAATGGATGAAGAAGATGTGGTATATATATATATACAATGGAATACCATGCAGCCATCAAGAGAAACGAAATCTGGCCATTTGCAATGACGTGGATGGAACTGGAGGGTAAGTGAAATAGAGAAAGACAAGTATCACATGATCTCCCTGATATGAAGAATTTGAGAGGCAAAGTGGGGATTGGGGGGGGGGGGAGAGAAATGAAACAGGAAGGGATGGGGAGGGAGGCAAACCATAAGAGACTCCTAGACTCATGAAACGAACTAACGGTGGCTGGGAGGCAGGGAGGGGCCAGGGGAGGGTAGAGATAGGGTAGCTGGGTTGTGGACATTGGGGAGGGTATGTGCTATGGTAAGTGCTGTGAAATGTGTAAGCCTGACGATTCACAGACATGTACCCTGGGGCAAATAATACATTAGATGTTAATAAAAAAAATAAAATAAAATAATTAATTAAAAAAAAGACTGAAGTTCTCCCTCAGCAGAAGCCTGCTTCTTTGCCTTTTCTTCCACAGATGTTGATTCTAAGAGCACTTCCTAACAAACTTTTTCCAGGTTTCCTTTTACATCAGAATCTGCTTCCAAGAGAACTCAACCTAACTCCCCTCAATGGAAATCACCTCTAGTTTTATTTTTCTGGTTTAGTTTAAATAAGTAGATTTCCACTGAAAGACTACTGGGAGGATGAAAGTCATAAATACAGCCCAAACCAAGGATGAGAAGGAAAACCTGAATGGAAAAAATTATACTGAGCCTCTGGATACCCCTGAATTCTAGTTTTGGTTATTTAACATGCATTTTCATGATTTTCCTCCCTAACATTTTTTTAGTGGCTATATATTCATATCACTCCCAGAAACACCATCAAATTAAAATATGCTCACTGCTAACAAACTTCATGTAAGAATACACCAATACTCATTTTAAACAGAGAAGAGATTTATAATAACTTCAAGAACGCTGAATGTACCATTCTTATTCCTGCATGTATTTTGTTCACTCTCTCTCTTCTTCTCATTTACCTTTAACGTTTCAGGCTCAAAGCCCCCTTCAATGTCAATTTCTTTACAAATCTTCTTTGTTCATCCCTATCTCTTCCATCTACAAAGTTTGGGTGTATTATTCAATTAATGCACTGAAAGTTTTTTGAGTCCTATAGTTTATTCCATCCAAATGTCTCATAAGTTTTTAGAGGCAGGGAATATGTGTTGTAATTCTTCAAACCTCTCAATGATCCCATAGCCTTGAACATCACCCACTGGACAGAGGTACAGGGAGTATAATACTCTCCATTGCAGACGTTTAAAGAAAAGTGGAGAGTCTAGGAAAGGTTGGAGGGCAAGATGGCAGAGGTGTAGGAGGTACAGAGAGCCCTGGGAATCAGAAGTCCAGCTAAAGAGGAGGAAATCACTCTAAAAGCCGGCAAACACAACAGCAGAGAGAAGAGAATAAGAACAGCAATGCTAGGAGCAGAAAATCGACCACTTTCAGGAGGTAGGACGTCTGGAAAAGGTGAATTTAAAGCGACGGGAAGAGAGACCCCGGGGGGAGGGGCCGGCTCCCAGCAGCCACAGAGCCGCGGAGCAAAAAATCCGGAACTTCTAGTCCGCTCCGCTGAGGGACATCGCTCCGGAGACTAAGGGGGAGTTCAGCCCTC
>CM053603.1:137926139-137954739 GCA_028646535.1 Procyon lotor
GGGGGGGGTGGTGGGGTAGGGATAGGGTGGCTGGGTTGTGGACAATGGGGAGGGTATGTGCTATTAAGTGCTGTGAAATGTGTAAGCCCGAAGATTCACAGACATGTACCCTGGGACAAATAATACATTATATGTTAATAAAAATTAAAAAAAAAAAAAAAGAAAAGTGGAGCTAATCTTTTCATGAAAAATGTCTAAATTGTTTCCTACCTAAGGAACAGGGGAAACATTCCAATCCATAATTGCATGGATAAATTATCTACATCGATAGCTTTCATCTATATTTAATATTGAAGAGTGAGGTTTTGCGATAACTGATAATACTTAAGCATTATCCAGACATTCTACAGGTCAAACTCATGTGGTTTTAATAAATAAAGAGGGGCTGGCCTAATTTTTGGTATTAACTCAACAAACATTTATAATGCACTCACAGTGTTCTCGGAATTATGGATATAAAGCTCACTGCTCTCTTATCAACACAACATCATTTCTTTTATTAGTTCTAGTGAGCAATTAAGAACAGGCAATTCTCATAGCATGGGCTACCAGATAAAGAAAGGAAAAAATATTTAAATCTACAAACTGAAATCCATGAAAAGAAAAATTTCTCAGGGGGTGCCTGGGTGGCTCAGTTGGTTAAGCCTCTGCCTTCAGCCCAGGTCATGATCCCTGAGCTGGTCAAGGTCCTGATCCAGGTCAGGGTCCTGGAATTGAGTCCTGCATCAGACTCCCGGCTCAGTGGGAGGTCTGCTTCTTCCTCTACCCCCCTAACTCATACACTCTCTCTCTTGTTCTCATATAAATAAAATCTTTAAAAAAAAAAAAAAAAGACAGGGCACCTGAGTGGCTCAGTTGTTAAGCATCTGCCTTTGGTTCAGGTCATGATCCCAGGGTCCTAGGATTGAGCCCCACATTGTGCTCCTTGCTCAGCGGGAAGCCTGCTTCTCCCTCTCCCACTTCCCCTTTTCCCCCTGCTTGTGTTCCCTCTCAATGCTGTGTCTCTTTCTGTCAAATAAATAAATAAAATCTGGGAAAAAATTTATCAGAATATTAATACATAGGATTTATATTTTACAAAAACCTACCCCATTTTTTAGTATTTACTATGCACCAAGAGCTACCACATGTTGTAACACTGCCTTATTTAATTCTTATTACAAACCTATGATTGTGCATTTTACAAAGGAGAAAACTGAGAATCAGATATGCTAAATAACTTACACAATATTACACTAAGGTGTTGTCTGCTCTTAGCTAGTGCACTATAATAGTGGTACTATTATTCTAACAGGGTCAATGAAAACAACATTTAGAGATACTTTATCTGCTAAAGCTTTCCTATTAGGCATTTCTTGTTTACATCCTTATGAGGCATAATCTGCCCTCCATTTTAATTTTCCTTTTTGCCTGTAATAGCAGTTACAACCTTAGCTAACTAAAAAGTATACTCAAATAGACCCTAGTGGAATTTAAAAATAAAACTTTAATGTGTTTTCTCCATATCTGTCCCTTTTCTCCTTCTAACCACCTAATTTCATAGATACTGAGTTTTCTTTTTACAAAACATTGCAACTGATATTTTGCTGTAGGACTTTTGCATGGCATTAAAAATTTAGAAGGCAAAATGTCAGGAAATAGTTGTTTTTGTCCTTCTTGAAACATAGCATTGGGGAACGTGATCAAAAAGACATGACCTATGAGCTGGACCCTGACCCTAGGAGACTTTTCACCCAGTCCACTGTCTTGGGAATTAGGTTCTGCTTGCCTTCTCGCCCCACTGACGCCAAGGACATAACCTTGAGATGGTGATGTGATGTTGAAAACACCTGCACAGTATACATAATGGAGTCCAGTTAGGGCCTCTTTATAAGCTTTAAAGATGTGGAGGGCAAGTGAAGGGATCCGTGTGTCTTGCTGTTGCCCATAAGAAATATCATATGTAAGCTCCCTTTGCTAGATTTAAAACTGCTAACTACCAATCTGGAGTGGCTTCCCTCTTTGGTCTCTCCCTGTTCTCTGCATACAGGGCTGGTTTTGGATTACACAGGAAAGCTCCAGAGAGAGTTGTGAACCTACACATAGTAAGCATTACCAACCAATTATTTTTGTATTATATTAGCACCTATCTCCAAAATGTGACTTCACTATTACAGAACAGAGATTGTAAGATTTGGTGAACATATGGAACTGTTGTACAAAACATTACTGTTCTAAATGTAAATAAACTATATGAAGTTACCATTTAAAATGGTGTCTTGCAAAAGTCTTAAAAATATATCTTGACTTTCTTCTTGAAAGTATTTAGTAAGACATAATTGATTACCAGAATTTGAAATAATACTGAAAATTAAGCAGAAAATCACCATTGCCAGCATTCACTGGAAATCCCTTAACTATCAAGTTTTACACACACTGAAATGTAATCATTGGTCTGCTAGTGCTATGCTCAGTTCTAGGGAAGCAAGAGCACCTTTATCATTTCTCTCTTCCCTCCCAGCACATAGAGCAGCAATACCTATATAAACCTGAACATTTGGAAAAAGTGAGCCATCTGTGCTATTATGTGAGTACTGTTCTAACAGTCCTCCAGGATCAGTCTGATACACCCAAACAGACCAATAAATGCTTCAATTCTAGCCAGAAAGAGACACTAAATTGCGGGAAACTATCTGGCAGGAAGTAGTGGGGGGCCAGTAGTGTTGTATACAATCTCAGAAAAAAACTAGAAAAGGAGAAGAGAAGAAGAGAAGAAAAAGAAAACTCATCAAAACCACAATGAGATGCCACCTCACACCAGTAAGAATGGCTACAATTAACAACACAAGAAACAACAGATACTGGTGAGGATGAGGAGAAAAAGGAACTCTCTTACACTGCTGGTAGGAATGCAATTGGTGCAGCTACTTTGGAAAACAGTGTGGAGGTTCCTCAAAAAGTTAAAAATAGAACTGTTCTATGACTCAACAATTGTACTACTAAGTACAATACTAAGTATTTATAGAAAGGATACTAAAATAGTGATTCAAAGGGGCACATGCACCCCAATGTTTATTGCAGCAATGTCCACAATAGCAAAAACATGGAAAGAGCCCTGATGTCCATCAACGGATGAATGAATAAAAAAGAAATGGGGTAAACACATACACACACACACACACACACACACACACACACACACACACACACTGGAATATTACTCAGCCATCAAAAGGAATGAAATCTTGGGGCACCTGCGTGGCTCAGTGGGTTAAAGCCTCTGCGTTTGGCTCAGGTCACGATCTCAGAGTCCTGGGATCAGGCCCCACATCCGGCTCTCTGCTCAGCGGGGAGCCTGCTTCCCCCTCTCTCTCTGCCTGCCTCTCTGCCTACTTGTGATCTCTCTTTCTCACTCTCTGTGTCAAATAAATAAATAAAATCTTAAAAAAAAAGAATGAAATCTTGCCATTTGTAATGATGTGGATGGAGCTAAAGTATAATATGCTAAGTGAAATAAGTCAGAGAAAGACAAATACCATATGATTTCACTCATACGTAGAATTTAAGAAACAGACAAACATTGGGGAAGGGAAGAAAAAATAAAATAAGATAAAAACAGAGAGGAAGGCACCATAAGAGACTCTAACTAAAGGGAACAAAGTTCCAGGAAGGGAGTGGGTGATGGGCATTAAGGAGGGCACTTGATATAATGAATACTGGGTGTTATTTGCAGCTGATGAATCACTAAATCCTACCCCTGAAACTAATAATACACTATGTGTTAACTAACTTAATTTAAATTTAAAAAAATTTTTTTGAAAAATGAAAAAACTCAGGGAAATTGTTGGGAACAGTGGTCTTAGGTGACTTCCTCTCTGAGGAGTCAAACACATCATAGTGTCCTAAGTCCCACCACAACTCAGCAGCATGGGCTCAGCACACAAGGCTGTGAAGAGCTGCACAAACAAACTTAATAGCATAGACTTCAGGAGAGATTTCAAACAGCACACTAAACACAGAAGCACCAATGCACAGACTTAAAATTTTCTCCAGCTAAGAGAAAGGGAGAATGATTAGTATCACACTAACGAGAGTTAGAGATCACCTGTGAAAACCAAGACCCAAAGATATTTTTTAAATGTTTTGAAATCTGAATAGGATGTACGAAAACATGGCTTCTAAGAAAATGGAATGTAGTATCTTGAAAAGAGAATATGATGAAAGAAAAGGAAGATGGCGGACACTGCAACACTCTGAAGTATTGGCAGTAAAACCCAGAAATGACCCTACAGAAAATAAGTTTTTTTCTATTAACCCACAGGACAAATAACACAAAAGAGGAGATAATATAAACAAAAGATTTTAATAAATATTTGGAGGATGGAAAGCACAAGAAGGAACAAGTGATTTGCTTGGGTAAAATAACAATCCAGGTGGCTTCACGTAAACTATGAAAAAATGAGGCAATTTGTCCCAAAGCCCCTGATAAGCTTAACTCCTGGAGGCACCAGGTACCAAAAAAGTGAGGCAGAGGACTAGAAAGACAGATTAGTTGGAAAACTGTATACAGAGGATTTGGAACACCCCAAGTCCCCTTCCCCCTGCCTGTAGTCAGAGATCATTCCCCACATCCGCTTGCACTGGCAAGACAACAGCTGTCTGTTCCCTGAAAAACACCAGACTATGTGACAGGGACACCGTGCAGAGCAAGAGAGCACACAGGAGTGAAAATGGGATGCACGGGAGTCTAAAAACTGCACACTCCCGGGAGACTTCTTCTCTTGTCTAGATTTGGAAGTAGGGATCTTCAGCTCTGCATCTTGGACAAGAAGCTAGAAAAGGGGTCATCTTGGGTATAACTCTACAGAACAGGAAAAGAAATCTTTATTGGGACATTTTGTGGTCCCTGAATTAAAAGGCTAGCTCTCTTTCTGCTCTGTATAGAAGTAACTAATCTGCCAAATAATAACATTACTCACCCTTAATGAGCTTTTGGTATCTCTGGAATATGAATGGACAGATCAACATTATTTAAAAAATAATTAAACATTAAAAATAAATAAACATTATTTAAAGAATGTTTTCAATGTAAAAAGGAGAAGCTAAAGGAATTCAAAACAAAACTACAAAAAAAAGTAAAAAAAGAAAAAGTGTAGAGAACAGATGAAAATTTCATATACATATTATTTATATAATATATATTGAGAATCAAGAGAAGACTTAGTGTCTAAAAAATTAATGAATAATAAATATTAAAAGACAGATAAACAAGCAAAGACCCTGAATAGCCAAAGGAATGTTGAAAAAGAAAACCGAAATTGGTGGCATCACAATTTCGGATTTCAAGCTCTATTACAAAGCTATAATCATCAAGACAGTATAGTACTGGCACAAAAACAGACACATAGATCAATAGAACAGAATGAAGAACCCAGAAATGGACTCTCAATTCTATGGTCAACTAATCTTTCCTGACAAAGCAGAAAAGCAGGAAAATTTCAAATTTTGAAATTAGGAAAATTTCAAAATTTGAAATTTGAAAAATTTCAAAAGACAGTCTCTTCAACAAACAGTATTGGGAAAATTGGACAGCCACATGCAGAAGAACGAAACTGGACCATTTCCTTACACCACACACAAAAATAGACTCAAATGGATGAAAATCTAAATGTAAGATAGGAAACCCTCAAAATCCTAGAGAAGAACACAGGCAGCAACCTCTTCTACCTCAGCCGTAGCAATTTCTTGCTAGACACATCTCCAAAGGCAATGGAAACAAAGGCAAAAATAAATTATTAGGACTTCATCAAAATAAAAAGCTTTTGCAAAGCAAAGAAAACAGTTAATAAAACCAAAAGACAAGTGACAGAATCGGAGAAGGTACCTGCAAATGACATAACAGATAAAGGGATAGTATTTAAAATCTATAAAGAACTTAACAAAGTCATCACCCAAAGGACAAAAATCCAGTGAAGAAATGAGCAAAGACATGAATAGACATTTCTCCAAAAAAGACATTCAAATGGCCAACAAACATATGAAAAAGTCCTCAATATCACTCAGCATCAGGGAAATACAAATCAAATCCATAATGAGACACGACCTCATACCAGTCAGAATGGCTAAAATTAACAAGTCTGGAAACAATAGATGTTGGCAAGGATGCAGAGAAAGGAGAACCCTCTTACACTGTTGGTTGGAATGCAAGCTCATTCAGCCACTCTGGAAAACAGTATGGAGGTTCCTCAGCTACCCTATGACCTAGGAACTGTACCACTGATACAAATGTAGTGATCCTAAGGGGCACCTGCACCCCAATGTTTATAGCAGCAATGTCCACAATAGCCAAACTCTGAAAAGAGCCCAGATGTCCACTGACAGAAGAATGGATAAAGAAGATGTGGTGTACATACACACATATACACACACTGGAATATTATGCAGCCATAAAAAATAAACCCTTGCCATTTGCAACAGCGTGGATGGAAATAGAAGGTATTATGCTAAGTGAAATAAGTCTATCAGAGAAAGATAATTATCATATGATATCCCTAATATGTGGAATTTAAGAAACAAGGCAGAGGCTAATAGGGGAAGAGAAGGAACAAAATGAAACAAGAAGAAATCAGAAAGGCAAACAAACCATAAGAGACTCTAAATCATAGGAAACAAACAGGTTTGCTGGAGGGGAGGGGAATGAAGGGATAGGGTAACTGGATGATGGACAATGGGGAGGGTATGTGTTGTAATGAGCATTGTGTATTATATAAGACTTATGAATCACAGACCTATACCTCTGAAACAAATAATATATGTTAGTTAATTAAATTTAAATTTAAAAAAAGATGAAAAAAAAAAGAAATGCATTCAGCTAAAAGTAACAGAAAAAAGTTAATGAATAATAAATATTAAAAGATAAACAAGCATAACTGCCATTAGGAAAGAAAGATAATAAGAAATAGACTTTTAAATTAAAATATAATTGAAATTAAAAACCAGATGTCCTTTGATAAAGCCAAGTAAATCCCTCAGGAAAGAACATGAAAAAGATAAGATAAACTACTATGATAGTCTCTGAAAATCTATCTTAAAGATTCAAAATTCAACAATTATGAAATTTCACCCTTCTACGCCCTCCAAAATAAAGAACTGAAAAAATTGAGAAAAATTAATTATATATATGAAAATTTCTCAGAATGACAGAGTTAATGATCTAAATAAAAATTTCAAAACAAGAGGCATAAAAGGACCCTAAAAGCTTCCAGAAAATAATGCAAAAATAAATAACAAAACACAAAGGAAAGGGAATCATAATAGCATATGGAATGTTCATCAGCCAGATTGCACACTAAAAGACCAAGGAATGATGCCTTCCAACTTCCCAGGGAAAGTGATTTTCAGCCTTGTACTCCATTCTTACCCAAACTACCAAACGGTAAGGGTGAAATAAAGATATTTTCAGACAGCTAATAATTCAGAAGTTTACTACCTACTTCCCTTTCTCCTTCTTGGGAGGTTAGTGGAGGTCACATTTCAGCAGAATAAATGAAAGAGAGAGGTAGACATGGTACAGGAAACTAGGGTTTCAATGTGGAAGATTTACTAAGAAGTTCCATGGCAGCAGCTGTGGAGCAGGCTCAAAGAGCAAGAACCCATAGCAGAGCATGGGGTTAGAGAGTTGGGAGTGGGCAGTTTCCAAGAAGAGTAACAAATCGAACTACAGACCATATATCTTTGAATGTTTAGGGAAATTTTATTACTAGGCATTTCCCAGCTCTGTTGAACCATTTATTTAGCAAATGATTATTTTAGGCACAAAGAAAACCAAGCAAAACAAAAAGCAATTACCAACCCTAAGACAAACTAAAGGTAATATACTACTGAAATAAAAGTATATTCTTTGGCTCAGTAATGACTAATATTTATATAATCATAATGGTGTACATGCTGTTGATATAACCAAAAGTTTTTGGAAGTCAGAGAATGGAAAGGATGACGCTAAGAGTCTCAAACCCAGCTCCTCAAAAGGTCATTATTTCAAATGGATATATCAGTAAATAGCAGTATAAAAATATTACTTTAACACATGGAGCTAAGTAATAGAATTTATAACAAAAAGAGTTAAATGTGTATAGAACTGTGCATAGAAAAGGATGGAGAGAGGTGAGGGGCAGGGAACTGCTGATTTTTAATGTCCTTTAGTATGTATGTATGTATGTATGTATGTATGTATTTATCCCAAATACATTTATTTTATTTTTTCAGTCTTACAAGATTAATTGTTCATGCACCACACTCAGTGCTCCATGCAATATGTCCCCTCCTCAAATGTATACTTCACTTTTTAAAAACCAACATTATATATAGATGTTTAGATATTCTAAGAAAGAACTGAAAATAACAGAAGTGAATCAAAAGATATAATCAACATAACTGGAAAAAAGCTGTATGCTTAAAAAAAATGGGTATAGAGAGCAAAGCAAAATTAAAGTAAGTTCACCCTTAAATACATCATGAAAATTTTTTTAATTAACAAGTTTTAAAAGAATCTCTCAAGTCTCTAGGCGTGTGTGTGTGTGTGTGTGTGTGTGTGTGTGTGTGTGTGTCATTATGGAACTTTTTGAAATTAAAGGCTATGATCCAGTAATTTAATATTGAGACAAAATCTTGTTTTATTCATAAAAGCAACTTATATATATTTTTAGTCAAATTTTAAAGTGTTCAGAGCTGAAATATTAGCTGCCTATGGAAGTATTCTTAAAAGAAATTGCTTGAAGTTTTCAGAAAGTCCAAAGATGACTTAAAATTAACCTGAACAGAATAGAGGTATTATAATACATATTAATAAAAAACATTCCTGCTTCACTGTGGGAAAATCAATAGGCAAAATAAAAGATTAGTTTTAAAGTTCTTGAGGGGATTGGCTCCCTAAACAAATTTTACCAAAATGGTAACAAAATAGTTGGAGGAGTTTCTGCCATCTTTCCCTGGGACATTTCTGGCTGAAACTTAAAAACAAACAATGCCATTATTAAGCTTTATCTCTTATAATGGGAAGAACTCTGTGGTTAGACCAGGAAATCCCCAGGGAAACATCTACACTTTCTGAAGTCCAACTAAAATTGATTTTCAATTCTTTAAAAAAGCAAAACGGCAAACTATGACACGGTATTTTTTTTTCCTTTATTTTGTCTGTATTTTCCAAATCTTCCTTAACTATGAGAATGTATTTTATTTAGGAAAGAAAGAAAATGCAGATTATGAACAAAAATTCCAGAAATAGAAATAGTATACACCAAAAGTGGAATTTTATACCACTGTAAAAATATTACTCAATTAATAGTATTCATTTAAATATTTAGAGATAACTACCATGTGCCAGGCACTGGGGATACAGCATATATATGTGTTCCCTGCTTTCCTGAAAACTTCAGTCTAGAAGGAGAGACAGGTATTTAATACATACTTATGCAAACTGTTAATCAAAGTTACAATTCAATTAACACTTGCCATTAATGTCTGTGTGTTTAATGATAAAGAAATATTTGTTAAGGTGGCAATCTTGATTCTATTCTTATTTAATTTATTTACCTTTGGTGTATGGACTGTGAAAAAATGGGCACCACATCTACCCTAGGGAGTGACTGAGAGATGGATCTGAAATGTTGGAAAAAGTGTGAAGATTCCAATGTTTACTTGCTCTAATAAGTAAGAAGTTATTTGGCTGTCCTGGTGATTATTTTTTACTTAACACAGAAATTCCCAGAAACCGTATTACCACTCTGAACTTCAGATTCTTCTTCTATAAAATATAAGTAATATCTTTCTCATACTGCTTATATGAGGGCTAAATAAAAAAAACATCCGTATCTGGTAGCAAGTACAATACTAGAAACTTTACATAGTTATATCATTTATTTCTTGCAATAATTTATGAAGGTGTTATTATCCCCATTTTGCAGATAAGGAAAGCGAGGTTTGCAATGATTTAAAAAGATTACAAGTTGTATACAGAGTCGGAGATGAAGTTAGGACATGAAAATAAGTCCTTCTGATCCCAGATTCTATTCTCTTTCCACTAAACCTTTCCTTATCTCATGGCTATTTAGATTTTAAAAGAATATCTTTACAGATAATACATAATCCAAGAGATGACACTCTATCGGTAAAATGGCTCAGTCCATGACATGCAAATGAATGTCTACCAGAAGTAGGTGAATAGTTAAGTCCCCCTCAAACCTAAGACTCTATGTGTCAGTGTGGTTATTTATTTATTTACTTGTTTATTTATTTATTTATTTATTTATCCATTCAGTCATTTATTTATTTATTTATATTTTCATGTATGTATAAATCCACTCCTCTCATCTACTGCAAAGTTCCTTTTTTTTTTTTTAAGATTTTATTTATTTATTTGAGAGAGAGACAGAGTGAGCAAGTACAAGTGGAGAGGAGGGGGCGGAGGGATAATCAGACTTCCACTGAACAGGGAGCCCAACATATAGGGCTGGGTCCCATGATCTGAGCCAACGGTAGATGCTTAACCAACTGAGTCACCCAAGCACCCCTGCGAAGTTCCTTCTAAAAAGTCAAAAGCCGTACCAGTTGCCAAAAAAATATCTTGCATGCTTCTAATGCAGGTGGTTGAAACTTGAGTTGTGCTGAAATACAATAGCAATTTATGTGTTGGAAAGCTCCCATGTCTGTCAAAACATGTTAGATACAGCATCAACAGCAGGCTGCTTAAACTGTCACAAAGAATTTCTTAGCTATTTGCAAACTGTTTGGAAGTATGAAAGGGAAAAGTGTAAACAATTCATGAAATTTACAAAACTGTTTCAGCATCTTGGAAATACAGCTATTTTTAAACTCATGTGTCTTTTAAAATTAAAGCACAATAATTTTAATTTAAATTAAATGTTTAATTTAAAATACCTAGATTCCAAATCATCAGAAGGTTAAAGCTGGGCTTGAAGTCAGGGTAACTATTTTATGTTGTCTTCCCATTGCAATGAATTTGGGAAGAAAGCAAAGATCATGACTATAATTCTTCCATTTAGAAACTTTGCTTCCTCAGAACAATTTTTTTGTTGTTGTTCAGGCAACAACAAAAAAAAGCAATAGTATCAGTTTACATTCAAAAAGATTTCCTCTTATGCCCAAACTTTCTTCCTTTTTTTTTTAAATTTATATTTTTTAAGCGGGCTCCAAGCCCAACATGGGCCCAACTAGAGCCCAACTCAAGACCATGCCAGGCACCCCTCCCAAACTTTCTTCTTACCAAACCAGCTCTGCCAAACAAAGAAGGAAGGGCACTGTTCCCCTCCTTTCCGGGCTCAGTACAATCATTTTGCTCTTGTGATTTCTTGAGTGTGTTAAAACCTAACTGGAAAGCAAGTAAGCTGATTAAGACCAAAGAACAATAGAAAAATTTCTTTTAGACAATCTACTTCTGCCTCCAACGTAAAATCTGTTTCTAAAATTGGTAACTCTAATCCTGGTTTTCTGTCTTTTTAAAATCATTACACAGTTCAGTGTCTCCATTTCTCTATCCCCAAAAATAAAGATGGCAGTATTTGTGTATTCTGTAATTTACATAGGAGCAGAAAAGAAAATATCTGTATAATGCATTTTCTAAATCTCTTTAGGATAAAAGGATGACTATGCAAATTATCCAACACTATTATTAGACAAAAGAATAAAACAGATTCAATTCATTTTCATTTTGGTAGTCAGTTTATCTAATTTTAAATTAAAAAGAAAAGACATTCTGAAACCACTAATTTTAAATGTCAGATGCCAATCAATTCATTTGGATATCTTTTGTGCATATATGTGTGGTTGCAGACAGAAGCAGTTTGTGTGTGTGTGTGTGTGCATGCGTGCATAAGCATACACACACTTTAATTCTAAATGGCACAAAGAAATAAAGTCATCTGGGAGGAGCCACACAATAATATCTTCACTAGAGTTCTTTGGAATCCAGGTTTTGTTCAGGACCTTGTCTACCTACCTTCTGCTGTAACCTAACCCCAGATCCCGTGACTTGCTGTGTTTAGTACCTAAACTTAGCTATACCTCCAGGTGTACTTTGTGTGACTAGTTTCTAATCTAGATTACTAAACAAATAAAGCACTCTATGACACACAATTGAGTTTTCAAGGTGATGAAAAGAAGGGCAGAGGCTAGGTTTTATATTCATCTCTTATCCCCCTTCAACACCTAATACAATGCCTGGCATTCAATAAATGTTTGTTGAAAGGAAATTAAATACTAAACAGAGATTGAGATTGCAAGAATGGAGAGGAGATATGGTGGTTGTTGCAACTGAGGATGGGGCCCAGAAGCCCAACTAGGAAAACTGCTTTTGTATTCATTCAATTTCTATTTGTAAGACTGAAGGTTGACTGATAGACAACTTAGGAGCAGAATGCAACCAAAGAGAGATCATTTTTGGTTATTACATGAGGCAGAAATTAAAACCACTGAGACTTTCCTGACAGATCCTGATCACAGAGATTCCCAAAACAAAGGATGTGGGGTGCAGTGTCTTCCTGTGTGTCCCAAATCCCCGATATTTATCAAAGCTGCACCTTCAAAATTCCCTTCACTCCCACCACTATTATCTCTTGTTACTGCTATTCACACTATCATCAAATAAGGGAAAAAAGGAAGGAAGGAAGGAAGGAAGGAAGGAAGGAAGGAAGGAAGGAAGGAAGGAAGGAAGGAAGGAAGGAAGGAAGGAAGGAAGGAAGGAAGGGAGGGAGGGAGGGAGGGAGGGAGGGAGGGAGGAAGGAAGGAAGGAAGAAAAGGAAAAAAGAAAGAAAAGGAAAAAAGAAAATCAGAAAGAGTCCAGGGTTGCTAATCCATATAAAAGTCCTAAACAAACCAAATACAGCTAATACTATGTCTTACTAAATTGAACTCTCCCTTACCAGAATGATAAAAAATGATAGGATTTATAAGACTGAATCCATTTTATATACCACTATTCAAACTAATCTTCCCTGTGGTTCAGGGAACAAAGAATTCTGCAATAGGGAAAACAGGGGTCCTGCTTTCTATTCCCTAACTCTCCTGTTCTTGCTGGTCAAAGAAAAAGCCATTAATTTAATATTCTGCACTGTATTCAGAGCCACAGTATCATACATAAAGCAATTGGTGGTCCAGCCAACTAGCTATTAAAAAACAAATAGTCTTCCCACCTTTAGAATCTCCTCCTTTAGACAGAGTAACCACAGAGAAAGCATCAGCTAAAGGTAATAACTGGGCTTAGAGGCCTTCTATTTTGGACTTCTGGCTTAGTCTTGAATTCAACTAAAGCTCTTTGAGGAGTTTTAATACTTTCAAATGTGAATTTTCTCTCTCCTGTGAAGCTATCCCAAGTAGTTCTATTTAACTTGATGGGCATTACATTATTTCCATAAGATTTATAATAAATCATTCCACTAAAGCAAGGTCAAGATTTTCCCCCTGATATTGAATATTAATGATACATACAAAAGAGTACAATGAGAATAGTTATGGTTTGTTATACAGAAAAATATCAGGGTCATTCTGGATACATTTTTCAGACATTATTATCTAAGGCTTTCTAAAAATGTATTTCAATTTCTTTAATGGCAGTCCTCTACTATTCACCACTCAGCTACCTAACTCTTTAGGTTAAGTGAAATAGAGCACAAATTAACCTTTGATAAATTAGCAAGTATCGTGATGTGCTAAGGTACAGAAGCAGAGGAAGAGGGCATGAATGAATATGATATAGATCAGAAGGCCAAGGGGTAAGGACCCCAACAAAGAACCAAGAATGTGGCACCTTTTTTTCCCATCAATTCATTAATGATTATTTACTCTCAAGTTGCTTTTATAGCTGTGTGTAAAGTTCAAGTATGAGTTCTGGACAGATGAAGAATGAATAAAAGACAAGGGAGAGAAGAGAGAAAAAAATCAATTCTATAGTACTCATTATGCAGTGAAAGTTTTAGAAAGACAGTTTTAGACAGTTTAGCGAAAGACCATCCTGTCCAAAGGAAAAGAAAGAGTTTAATTATTGGATAAGTAATTAGTGGATATACATATATAGTTACTATAATTATAATTGCTATATATTACTATATTAATACTATATAATATAGTATAATAATATAATAATAAATTATAATATAACATATATTTTATATATTTAATAATTTTTATATATTTATATATAAAAATGTTTCTATATCTATATAACAAGTAATATAGTATAAAATAATAACACTATATATTACTATAATTATAATTACTATATCCAATCATATATATATATATATATAAAAAGCGGACCGGAGGCAGATCAGACAGGAAGGATATCTAGTAGTACGCTACTATTTAAGAACAAGTCTATAAGGATTTAAAGTGGAATGACGGTAGAGGAATTTCAAAGGAAAGAATAATTTCAGAAAGAGAAATACTACAAGAAAAGAATATATCAGATTTTTAATGGATTGCTGGAAGGACAGATGATAACATGGAAAAGTCAGAGTAATGTGTTAAGACAGAAGAATGATACCATTACAGGGAAGATAAAAAAGTAATGTGTCAAGACAGAAGAAATGATACCATTACATATATCCAAGTGGGAGATGCCCAGCACCCGAGTAGATGTTGGAGAAAGATTACAGCCATATCTACCATGGGAGATCTCCTGCCTACCAGTGAGAATTGAGATCCACACTCATTAAGGCAGTGAATATAAAGAGAATAGCAGAGATTAAGGGGTGGATTCCATAACTGACTAGTTTTGTTCCTTTCTTGGTCACTTCCATTTACCCTCTTTGTTGTTGATTATTCAAATACTGACTGATCAGTTAGATGCTATGGAGCACTAGAAAATCATTGGTGAAATAGGAATGGTCTTAGACTTCAAGGAATTCCCTAAAGAGTGAGGAAGACAAATAAAAGCAGGTCATTGCTAGAGGAGCCCCAGAGGTACAACACCAAGTTCAGCAGAAAAGGCTCAGGAAAGGCTTTACAGAGAAAGTAAAGGCAAATTGAGCCTTAGGGGAGGAATGAGTCCCAAGGAAGAAGAATAAAGTTATAGAATGGATGGAAGCAGGGCTGTCCAGGAAAAGGAAACAATATAATGAAGCATAAAGTATAAAATATCGAGGGTTTATGTACAGGAGGATGGATACATAGAGCAGGGAGAATTACAAGCAGTTTAATGTTCTTGAAGTTTTGAGTCAGGAAGTGGAAGCATACAATCATGGTGGGTTTCATATGCCAGTTTAAGAAACTTAAACTGAAACCTCTGGGATAAATATATCACTTTAGCAAAAGTACAGGATGAATTAGAGGGGGCAAAATAAGAGCAAAGAAAATAGCTAAGAGATGAGAGCTGAAGACTGAGAACAGGAATGTACCCAGGAAATATTTAAGAGGTAAAATCCATGAATCTTACTAATAGTAGGACATGGAAATTTGAAAAAATGAAGAATTGCTACATATTTCCAGGTTAAATAACTATTTAATGTCCACATTATTAACTGAGACAAAGAGTCCAGAAGAAGAAGATTGTATTGGGTGTCTTGTTAGGATGATGGGGGTAAAACATGCCAAGTTTAGTCTTGGATGTTTTGACTTTCATGCAACCTGTCAGAAACCTAGTTCCACATTTTAATGCTGGTTAAAATTCAGGCAAGAGTCAGTGCTGGATATATAAATCATCAGTAAACAAATGTTGGATAAACATAAAATTCAAGGGATAGGATTTCAGTAAGAATTTAATTTTCTACCTTACAGGTAAGATCTGCACGATTTCCTTTTATTCATGATCCTAGTTGCTTTTTGCCTCAGGGGGAAAAACTTCATATTTATTTTCATTTTTTGGGTGAATAACAGAAGAATAAATGAAATTCTACAGAGTAAGTATGTCATGGGAAGTGTGAAGACAGAAACATGCTATGTCAAAATTTATGGGACATCTAGAAAAAGATAGAAAGAGGCAAAAGAGAAACTGTTAAGAGAACAGGAAGTAGTTTTTAACTTTTTTACTTTCACAAGATGATCAATAATGCTTTTTTTGCCTTGCTTATTCTTCACCCTCTACACTGATATATATTTTAAATGCAAGTCAATATACGATGTGTTATAATGCTTAGATACAAAGAACCACAGGAAACCCAAGTTAAATGATGGAGATTCATTTGTGCTAAGCTGATTCCCATGGCATTTCTCCATGAAGGATTCAGCAGCTATCCTTTAAGCACGGATTCTGTGATTTTTGCTTTCTTTCCAATGAGCTCAATATCTTTCTCAGGCATTACAGTCATTGTACAAAGTGTGTGGATGGTTCTTTCACTGCTAAGTGTAAGTTATTAAATATTTACTAAGTGCTGATCCAATCTAACCCTGGCACAGTCTGTGTCTACAGAAAATTAGTCTAAGGAAGATGTGTATGCTATCTCCTAGGTGAGCTCTGGAGACTTATCACAAGGTCATAGAACATTTTTTTACTGTCAATAGTCTGCAGACAAAACATTCATATCTTTGTAAATATTTTCATCAATATTTATTTGGGTATTTTGAACATAAATGTTAGTAGGTAAGGGAATGGATCATTTGTTAAAATTTATGATGACGTTTAGTATAGATTCTGAACTTTGCTAAGTTAGAAGATCTTTTGCTGAATTCCAAGTTCATACGCCATTCATGTTTGTCACCCCCACTTAGTGTCTGACACAGAGTTTTGCAAATGACAGACACTCCACCAGCTGTAGATGCTGGCGTTATTACTGAATTATTTTCAGGGACAGTGTTTCTTCTAACTCACTTCTGGCTTTTAAGATCCAGGTTCCAAGTTTTATAATTTTTCACTGTACTTATAGTATTTTTAATCCTTCAAATTAGCTGTTATACTAATTCAAATATTGATCATTCCTGGTTTACTTAAGTATCGCTTCATGACCTGGGGAAGCACTTGCTGAAAAAAGACTTGACTGAGAATCTCTTCCTGTACTCCAGGATTTTGTCAGTTATGTAGTTGAGCAGTTGTCTTCCCTGGTCTCAGAAATGTATGCAATCTGCCAATAATCTGACCCAATTTTATTAGGCAAAAGGGAGTATTTGTTTTATTTTCTCCCAAACTCTGTGAAAACTCTCTCTTCTTTCTGTATTGTTGTCCTTGTTGATCAACATCCTTACTCAGCCAAGGGTCGGTCTCTGTATCCTAACGATTTTCTAACCCCGACTTTTTGACATTGTATTCTTACATAAAGACTTCATAAATATTTTCTAAGTGATAGTAATTCTTTTTTTTTTTAAGATTTGATTTATTTATTTGACGGAGAGGAGAGAGATCACAAGTAGGCAGAGAGGGAGGCAGAGAGAGAAGGGGGAGCAGGCTCCCTGCTGAGCAGAGAGCCTGATGCGGGGCTTGATCCCAAGACCCTGAGATCATGACCTGAGCCGAAGGCAGAGGCTTTGGCTGAGCCACCCAGGCGCCCCCAAGTAATAGTAATTCTTAAGATAATTTGCATTCAGTGGACAATAGCCTATGTTTTAGGATGGAAGCAACGGACCTCTACCGTTTTTCTGTTCTGGTATTTCCTGACAGAATGAAAAAGAGTACAGAGGACAGTTAACCCTCGTGAGCCAAGTGGAGATGTGAGCAGGGAGAGAAGTGATAGGTGAGGTTTTCAGAGGGGATAAAGAAGAGAACCCAAGTGCTACTGAAAATGAGCCCACATGCCATCTTTCCATATGTGCCTTAGATTTGCTCGATACTTTACATCTAAACAATGTTTTGTAACTTTCAAGGCTTCTTAATGTACACTTTCCCCTTCTGGCTCCAAAAGTCCAATGTTGCATAAAATAGAATAATATGGCATTGATCTAAATACCTGCTGATATTTTTTTCCTAATGAAGCTTCTTTACATATAAAAATAATTTTACTTGGTTTGAGGAGTTAAAAATTTGCTCTGGGCTTAAGTGTCAGCTCTAAAATAGAAGGATGTACCTAGATTCAACCTGGTAGACAACTGGCTGTCATTGACTATGACCCAAATGACTTTTTTGTTGATGTCATAAAACCAGTATAAGTTTTGAGACATTTTCATGATGGCACTTAGGGAAATATTAACATTATCTTTGTTTTTAGCATATAAATCTTTGTTTGCATGAGGAAACAAATAATAGAAAGAGAAAGACAGAACAAAGCAAATAACATTATTTGGAATCACTTCCGTATGGCAATCAAAGCCTTATTTTTCAAATTGGCATAGACTTGTTTTAGGCTAAGACCTCTATTGGTGTTTATTGAAATAGAACACCTAAAACTAATGTTTCTTATGAGATAATGCAAGAAACACTTGGGAGCATGTGGAGGAAGTTTTCTGAATTTGGGAAGGAGTGTTAGCTGTTGTGAGCCGAAATAAACCTGAAACCGTAAATTCTGATTCCTCTTTCAAAATATTCCACTGTAGGTCATATCACAACCCTGGCTCAGCGTTTCTTTTTAAAAATGGGCCCAAAATGGGGGCGCCTGCGTGGTTCAGTTTGTTAAGCAACTCCCTTCGGCTCAGGTCATGATCCCGGGGTCCTGTGCTTGAGCCCTGCATCGGGCTCCCAACTCAATGGAAAACCTGCTTCTCCCTCTCCCTCTGCTGCTCTGCCTGCTTGTGCTCTCTCTCTCTCTCTCTCTCTGTCAAATAAATAAATAAAATCTTTTTAAAAAACTGGCCAAAAATGAATAAAAAATTTTAACTGAAACATACAGTCCTTTATAGATGTTATTTTTTTCAAGTAATGTTTAGGAGTACCTGGGTTATTTATGACTGAGAACTAAAACACAAATAAAAAAAAATTGCATTTTTATATCTTATAAGTAATAAAACCAAAACTGATAAGTTAAATTACAGTAGCAGCCATATAATCAGTCATTCCTGGAACCAGAAAATATAATGCATCAAACAACTTTTATTCTTTCTTCCTCTAGAGGAATTTAGTGGGAATGAGCTTCTTCAGAAGCAAAAGACACTGTTAAAAGAAACATCCTTAGAATAATGGTCATGTCTTCCCCAAATATAGATGTCTCTGAAGAGCATCTTCAGTGTAGAGAAATGAGAGGGTGACAGGCAGTGGATGATTCTTTACAGTACTCTGGAATCTAAGGGGCAGAATGACAAAATCCTCTAGACACCAGCTGCTATTGTTCTAGGTGTGCATCACAGCAATAGTATTAGTAACACCAACACGAACAATGTCATCCACTGTGCAGCCTTCTTATGTGGAAACGTTGATAGGAACATGTTGTAAAAATTCAAATATGTTGAGCGTCCATTTACTGGCTATTTCTTACAGATTGTTTCAGATTGTACTTTTTGAATGAATAGTTACTTCAAAAGAAAAAACAAGGGGAGGAAGGTAGGCGGGAAGGGAGGGAAAAAGAGAAGAAAGGAAGGAAGGAAACAAGCGAGAAAGAGGGCCAACCTTGTAAAATTGCATCAATTTTTTGAACTGGTATCATAAGAAATAAGCAGAATTCATTCTTATGAAGAAATAAGAATAGAAACCCTGGATGGCATTTCTCTTTATATCTAGTATGGACAAAACAAACATATTCAACAAACAAGACATACAGACAGTTGGGCTGCGAGGACCATGGAAATTGTCACCAGTTTATAGAACCCCAGAAATGAAAAATAAATAAAAAGTGTGAGGTAGAGAGAAAGCAATGTAATCCCTGGAAGAGAAGAATGAGCCCTATGAGAACTGGCAAGAGCTAAAATTGTCATTGTAGGGAGTCAAGTAGATATTCATCTCTTTAATAAATATGTATTAAATACTTCCTACATGTCCTAATGTTAGGAATACAGAAGTGTACCTTACAAAGTCATTGTTCTCAGAAAATTAAATCTAATGGGGAAAGCCCAATGTAAACGAGGTCAATAATTAATATACAATATGATATTAGTCATTTTGGGGCACCTGGGTGACTCAGTCAGTTAAGCGTCCAATTGCGTCTTGGTTTCAGCAAAGGTCATGATCTCAGCGTCATGAGATTGGGTCTCAGGTCAGGCTCCATGCCCAGTGCACAGTCTGTTTGAGATTTTCTCTCTTTTTTCTCTCTTCCTCTCCCTCTGCCCCTCCCCTGCTCATGCTCACTCACATGTATGCTCGCTCTCTCTCAAAAAATTAAATAAATAAAATCTTTTTAAAATATACATATATTATTAGTCATTTTAAGTGTTATGAAGAAAAATAGTTTAGGGAGTTAGAGGAGTAACTACTCTAAGGCATATTCTAAGTGAAGTGATTAAAAAGGTCTCTTTAAGGAAATGATGTTGGAGACAGACCTTAATGAAATGAAGAAGGGATCTATGCAAAGATGCAGGGGAAGAGCATTTCAAAACGAGGAAAGAGCAAATCTATACCCCTAAGGCAAGAAGGAGTACAACAGGAGACGACATTAAAGATGTAGACAGGGACAGATAATGGAGGCATCCATCATTTATTTAGTGTGATGGGCTAGAGAGTTTCAAGCAGGAGACATGATTTGATCACGGTAAGACTGATGTGTTTTCTGACTGGAGAATGTATTTTTATTTTTTTTAAAGATTTATTTATTTATTTGACAGACAGAGAGATCACAAGTAGGCAGTGAGGCAGGCAGAGAGAGAGAAGGAGAAGCTGGTTCCCCACTGAGCAGAGAGCCCGATGTGGGGCTCGATCCCATGACCATGAGATCATGACCTGAGCTGAAGGCAGAGGCTTTAATCCACTGAGCCACACAGGCGCCCCGTGAGAATGCATTTTTAGAATGACAAGAGTGGAGGAGAGAAACCAGTCAGGTAGCTATTGCAGAAAACAGAGAGAGAAATAATGGCTGGAACTGGAAAGGTAGAGATGGAGCTGTGCTGAGAGACTGTGGGCTTCTGAATATATCTTGGAGGTCAAGTTCATTTCTTAAAATGTTAAATTAGAGTGAAATTAATAATGATGATTATAACATGTGAGACATTGCTATACAATCACTTTACTTCATTTCTTTCTCTTCCTGAGCACACAGCTAGGACTACAATCCCCAATGTGACTTGTAGTTAGGTGGGTCATGTGACTAAATAATGGCCAGTGGAATAAAGATAGAACTGATACACAGCATTCTAGCCTAAGTTCCTGAAGCAGTCCCCAGGTAGTCTTCCATGGGCTAACACTCTTTCCTCATCTGCCAGAAGTTGCAAAGGATTGACTAAAGGACTCCAAGAAGAGAAGATGGACTCTCTAATTCTGGAAATAATATAGCAGACATTATTACAAAAACTGCCAGGCATTGTTTTATGTTGAGATACATTAAGTCACTTGGTACTTCCGAGGGCGCTATGTGGAAAGTGCACCATTATCCCCATTCTATAGATAACAATCATCTCCACGTGAAAATCTCTGGTAGCCAATCATTAGACATGGAATTTAAGGAGTGGAGCACAGTGGCTAGGAGTCTGAGCCAGAGTCACAGAGACATGAGTTCCAATCCTGGCTCTACAGATTACTAGTATGATCTGCAAATTATTTAACTTTTCTGGTTCTTAGTTTTCTTACACTTATAAAATGAAGACAATGGTATCTACATCAGTAATCGTGAGAATAAAATAATTTTATGCACACTACACAGTATTTCCCAAAATTGCTCCCAAAATAATAACTGGTATTGTTGTTTTATAAGTTGGAGATGTCTCTTAGAACAAAGCAGAAGCTCAGTGATAGGATTTGGGCTAAAATGGCAAGGCCATTTATTCCAAGATCATTATACTACATCACCTTAAAATAGCCCTGAGTCACAGATAGGAATCAGCTCAAAACATAACATGGACTACTTGTGGAGTCAGGGAACCCATGGATTATATATACTTCCAGCTGTCAACTTAATCCTTTCCTATCTTTGCCACTTTAATAAAGAAAAAAAGAGTGCCTTAATTTGGTTTCCTCTAAAAGAAGACCCTCAGATAAGGACTCAGCGTATTTGGGGGATGGTCTCAGGCAACAGAAGTGAAAGCAGAAAGGAATAGGGAAAAGTTCAATAAAGTTTAGGTGATTGAGCTAGTTACCACTGCAGGCAAATGAACTGAATCCCATTGAGGACCCTCTGAGGAACCGTGTAGACTGTACCTCAGGATTATCAACCCAAAGGACAGAATCTGGGACATTCATCTGTCCCCTTACTTACTGGGAGCTGTCACTTGGAGGTTAATGCCCTTTCCAGATCCTCTGCCTCAGTATTTTTAGAATGCCTTCTGTTTGGAATAAGTGACTTAATGTACTTCACAAAAATTCCTGAGGTAGAGAATTGGAGAAGGCAGGCAGAACTTGAAATGCAAAGCTGTCAGTATGCAAAAGAGCTGTCCACAAGAGCCACAGCTGATGTCAGAGTTTGGCCAAGGGACAGGTTTCAGGGCTTCAAAAGAAATGGCTGTGGAAGGACACGTGGGTGGCTCAGTTGGTTAAGTGTCTGCCTTCAGCTCAGGTCATGATCTCAGGGTCCTGGAACTGAGCCCTGCATTGGGCTACCTGCTCAGCAAGGGAGTCTGCTTCTCCCTCTCCCTCTGGCCCTGCTCATGTGCTCTCTCTCTTGCTCACTCTTTCTCTCTCTCAAATAAATAAATGAAATCTTAAAAGAAAAGAGAAAAGAAAAGAAATGGATATGGAATATCAGCTTCTTCTTAGGATCATCTGTCTATAAATAGTTAACTTCCCATACTCTACCTGTAATAGGCAAAAGATTCTATGAGTTAGACCCAGAAGGAAACTAGTGATTCAGTTGAATTCTATTTTCTGGATGCTTTTGCACAAGAAGACAGTAGCTGTACCACATCAGAAATGTTCTTTAATCAAATACATTTTGGAAATCCTGACTTAAAAAAGAGTTGAACAGGGACACTTGAGTGGCTCAGTCAGTTAAGTGGCTGCCTTCTGCTCAGGTCATGATACCAGGGTCCTGGGATCAAGCCCACATGGGGCTCCTTGCTCGGCAGGGAGCCTGCTTCTCCCTCTGCCTATAGCTTCACCTGCTTGTGCACTCTCTCTCCTTCTCTCTGTGACAAATAAATAAATAAAATCTTTTTTAAAAAGAGTGGAACAGAAACTGTTAGTCTGGAATTTTTCCCATCTTATGGGAATATCTACAGTGAATATGCAAAGAGATATAACATTTGGTATTTTCCAAATTTATTTAAATACTGATTACTTTTCCCTAATAAATAAGAATTGTGTTTTGGAGAGTCTACTTAAGGGAATATTCAATAGGACCATACGGTCTAGTAGAATAATAAAATAGATCAACTTCCTTGTGATATAGGTGGAAGGAAGTTCTGAGAGATTCTCAACCAAATTATTAGACTTGTTAAAAGTATTCTCTAGAAATATGGGCTTGAGATACAGAACCGCCTAAGAGAGGATGCTTTCCTGCTTTCATGTTTAGTTTAGCATAAGTGTGGAGAAGGAGTACACGGGTACCGCTGCTTTACTCTTAACTTTTCTTTTCTCTGCAACTTAGACTTTAACTCAACATCCTAGCTGATGGCCCCCAAATTTTGACCTTTCCAGAACCTCTTGAAATGTGTGGGAATCAGAATGGCCTTTATTCCAAGAATCCAATTCTCTTTACATCAATTCTTAAATAAATATAATAAGCTTTAAAATAGTACAAAATGAAAAAGTGAGACAAAATTGGAAAAGACAGGAAGGCTCTACCAGAGAGTTCTAAAGAGGACTTTAAAATGTGATTCAGCTTGGGAAACTGAAAAATAATACAATGAAGAGAAATTGAGCAAGAGGTTAAGTTTCAAATGTGAGGAGAACCTTAGAGATCAGTAAAATTAAAGAGAAATAATGTGTGTGTGTGGCAAAGGGATAGTAGAAACAGTTTACAGCATGGTACAAAAATTCTTTGCCAGGGTTATTTTGACCACTCTATAAGGAATAATAAAATGAGGGACACTGGTATAACTGTGTACTCACTCCATTTTAATGAACAAGCTAAAGCAAAAGTTGGAGGTATGACCATGGGGAATAGTCAGATAGTTTAAGCCCACGTATCCATAGACTATCTGTGTAAATAACATCAGTTCTAGAAGACAGAATCCCTTAAATTTGATGCAACTGAAGTAAGCAAATAAAGTCAATAGCAACATAGAGCCTAATAACAAGGAGAAAAAAGCATCATAAAGCATGTTATCCGAAACCTGATCAAGAAAGAGGTCAAGAAGAAACACTAGAAGTCTAAAAATAAAGGATAACTTTTGGAAACCTCTCAATGAGGATCAAGATCTTTTATAATGTTCTGCATAAATGAAACCCTCTGTATGAGAAACACTGAGGACAAATCTCATCATCATTATTTCCTCTACCTGAAATACTGTTTCTTACTAGGCACCTAATGGGCCAGGATCTCTGGGGTTAAGTGCTGCCTTCTCAGCAGGGGTGAGCTCAGCTCCTCATTGCTTTCTGAAAAGTTTCTTCCCTTTGGCCACTACAACTGCTTAACATATCACCTATTTTCTCATTAAACTATTAACTACTTGAAGGCAGGCTCTATCACCTTTGTCATTTTGCACACCTGGCAATCAGCACAGTTAAGGATCTTAGCAGGAATTTAATAAGTGAGTAGAAAGAGAATGAAGGAATGAATAAATGAACAATACAATTATTACCAGAATCAAAGTAGATACCCTCTCAAAATTCACTTTATTTAACTAAGTTAGAGCTTAAGTTAAAAAAATCTTTAATATTTCAATATCTGGTAATTAGTTTTATAAAATCCGCTATTTCGTTTAATGGCCTTAGATATAGTAATAAAAAATTAATACCTCCTCCTCAGGCTTCTCACAGCTGTTCTGTGCTCACCTTTAGCCATCTCCCACGTGAGCTCTATTTCTTAATCCTGCTCTGTAAATTACCATACTAATGGCTGAAGAAATACCTTCCTCCATCTGAGTTAAACCCCATTAGGTCTCAAAACAGTGGTTTCACACTTCCCAATGCTAGCTGTGCCTCTAGTGATACTGCTTTTTTTTTTTTTTAAAGATTTTATTTATTTGACAGAGAAAAAGGGAACACAAGCAGAGGGGATTGTAGCGGGAGAAGCAGGCTTCCTGCCGAGCAGGGAGCCCGATGCAGGGCTCGATCCCAGGATGCTGGGATCATGACCTGAGCCGAAGGTAGACGCCCAACGACTAAGCCACCCAGGCGCCCCAGCTTTTTTATTTAATATATGCTTTAAGATATTTTTTGCCCCTCTTGACCTTCTATCAATTCTGAGAGGGAGTAATACATAAAGGGATTTTGGTCAAAACATAATTGAGACTGGTGACCCTGCCTTCCAATATTAGGCCTCCCCTCATTCCCAAATTGGATTCCACACACCTAACCTGGACCCTTCTTTAATCCTGCTTAGGAAAAATGAGAGGCCACTGTCTTAAAGTATAAGGTCGTTTCAGCCCAAGGCCCTCCTTACCGCCAGAGGCCATCTTATTAGGGTCTGTCCTATTCAGCATCAGGAGCCCCCTGACAAATGACCCTGCAGTCAACATTGACCATATTTGTGGATATGCACAAATTCTGAATGAGCATACAGTTTAGAGTCTAAATTCTCTCTATAGAAGTAGTTTTTGTCTTCTGGTTCAATTAGAAGCAGACTATGATAGGCAGAAAATACTCATCTGGTCTTTGAAACATGGATTTAAAAAAATCATCTTCACCACAAATTAGAAATAGGATAAGTCCATTTTTCTATTGTGGTCTTCATTTCCTTATCTCTAAGTTAAGAATATCCATTTCTTTTGGATAAATTTTACAGAGTTCTCATGATAAACAAATGAAGTAACATAAAAAATAATAAGGCTTGAAAATTTAAGATGTCAGCATAGTCAAGAGGGAGGATCATCAAACTTGAAGTCTGAAAGACTAAAGGTTTATAGTGACACTCTGCCCCAGGTTAGGGGGATGGAACTGAAACTGGGACAAGCTTCCACCCATTTAAGCCTCACCTATTAAGAGAGTGACTTAAATGGTTTCCTCTTAGGGTTTCATGATGATTAAATGAGAGATACTAGAAGCATCAGGCAAGGTTCCTAGAACACAGAATGCATCCACTAGCAGCTAATTCTTTACCTCTTCCTCCAAAACAAGTATACAAACGTTAAATGTTTTTTATTATGCAAGTATAACAACAATATAAATGCATGGCTTTTAGTGCATATGTTTTATTCTGACATATCATTTGAAATAATTATCCTTTCAGTTCATTCATTTCCTTTATATATATATTTTTATTATTATGTTCTGTTATTCACCATACAGTATATCATTAGTTTTAAATCTGACTCTCTTGGTCACATACTCTGGGCAAAGCAGAAAATTTAATTTCTTTTTTAGTTTTTGTTTTTCTGTAACACATTCTAAAAAAATTTTTCCTATTACTTCTTTTCAGTTTCTACACTGCCTTCAATTTCAGTGTTTTTCTTTGACCCATACATAGCACAAAGCCTACCTACATGATGCTTTAGAGACTGTACCTACAAATTCCCTAGAATCTCTTATCATAGCATTTATGAAACTCCTCTCAGATGCAAAGCACATTGTGGGGGGTTTTATTTATTTCACTCCATTCATGAGAGTTATCCTTTCTTATTTTATCTATAGTTTCTTGATGTGCTAACAGTTAAAGGAAAAACAAAATCTAGTGTTTTATTGAACAAGACTTCCTGAACCTGAAATGTGAAATTATTTTTGAGAAATACATTGTTTTTTTTTCTTATAAAGATATTCAAGGTAGGAGTTGCCTCCTACCATTCTATTCAATAAGCAACTGGCAAGTTTTTTCTTTTTTTTTTTTAAGGTTTCAAAATAATAGCATAGACACATGCTGAGTTCTGTGAAAAAGAATCATGGTATCCATTTAATTTATTCTGTGGGTTTTGAAAATACATTTAAAAACATTTATCACAATGTATGTGATTGTGTATTCAATATGTACAATATGCTTTTCAAAAACATCTTCTTTGTTTCACAGCTAACCTTGTTGCTAGTCCAGCTTATCACACCAGGAAAATTCTTTTGTCTCTCCATACGAACTCTTTTATCAACTTCAGTAACTACATCAAGGAGGTAAAACACCTTGAAAATAAGGTACTCAGCAGAAGGTTTGTATGCTTTCTAATTCCACACTCTCAGTCTCTTTGAAAAGTTTCATTTAAATGTCTATATTAATTATATTTATGTGTGGGCGTCTTTTTCAATTTCAGGGCAGCTGAATGAACTTCCTTAAAGGTACTAAAATTCAGATGCAACTGAGTTAAGGACACTGGTAACTACAGTATAAATAGAATTTATGAAAAGGTTTTCACTCAGCGATAGCTTAAAAACTATAGTTTTGATGCAGGATATTTTGTCATGGATAGGTCCCTATTGTTGTTGCAAGGAGACCCAAAGTTCTCTATATTCCTATGCTGAAATGAACCAAATTCATTTTGTAATGTTAAACATACATATCACACATACATATTTCATAAATACTTGGTTCAAAATGCACACACAGGTCATCTCTAATTACTTTACTAGATAAATGTTTTATAGTTATGTATTAGACCTTCCAATCATGTTTATAGTCATTGGTACTGAACAATAACTTTAAAAATCCAAGACTAGCCCTGAGTAGAATGATTGGACTTGTACACAAAAACATACAGATTGGAAAGCAGACACAAGCCATATTTGTATGTCATAATTTCATGGAATTTCACAGTAATCCATGCAAGAATGTTTCCCAAGTTCTTGTGGAGTTAATGTTGCATTAACTATTGCATTTCATATTTTAGGTTAACCTAAAATCATTATATGTTTTGAATATGCCAGTGCAAGAACAAAATGGTAGATTTCAAAGTCTGGGCAACCAATTTACATAAGACAAATAAAACTTAATTCCAAAGTCATTATCATTTATTGTACTTTTTTTTTTTAATTTTTATTAACATATAATGTATTATTTGCCCCAGGGTACATGTCTGTGAATCATCAGGCTTACACACTTCACAGCACTTAAACTAGCACATACCCTCCCCAATGTCCACAACCCAGCCACCCTATCCCTACCTCCCCACCTCCCAGCCACCCTTAGTTCGTTTCGTGAGTCTAGGAGTCTCTTATGGTTTATCTCCCTCCCCATCCCTGCCTGTTTCATTTCTCTCCCCCACTTCCCCAAACTCTTGCCTTGCCTCTCAAATTCTTCATATCAGAGAGATCATTTGATACTTGTCTTTCTCTGACTGACTTATTTTACTTAGCATAATACCCTCCAGTTCCATCCACGTCATTGCAAGTGGCCAGATTTCATTTCTCTTGATAGCTGCATAGTATTCCATTGTATATACATACCACATCTTCTTTATCCATTCATCTGTTGATGGGCATCTAGGGTCTTTCCATAGTTTGGCTATTGTGGACATTTCTGCTATAAACATTCGGGTGCACGTGCCCTTTGGATCACATTTGTATCTTTAGGGTAAATACCCAGTAGTGTGATTGCTGGATCGTAGGGTAGCTCTATTTTCAACTTTTTGAGGAACCTCCATACTGTTTTCCAAAGTG
>CM053603.1:137955239-137975743 GCA_028646535.1 Procyon lotor
ACAACTGACAGAATGGGAGAAGATATTTGCAAATGACATATCAGATAAAGGGCTAGTATCCAAAATCTATAAAGAACTTCTCAAACTCAACACCCAAAGAAGAAATAATCCAATCAAGAAATGGGCAGAAGATATTGTACTTTTCTTTAAAAGTTATCTTCAGAGGCTTCACTGGACACCAGAAAAAGGCTCTAGGTCTACACAGAGATATTTTTAGACCAAGAAAAAGTCAAGGAGACTTGGTATCTTTGAGTTTCTGTATTGCACATAAAATAAACTACTGTTAGTGGATTAGATATATTCCCAGGCTGCAGGAACACTTAGAATACCAGGGTTTACTGAATTTTTAAAAAAATGAGTCAAAACTCATATGATCAATAACAAAAAGAGCAGCATTACTTACAGCCATAAAATGTCATCAGGGTCATTTCAATTGTTAATATTGTATTTTGAGAAAACATCATCCTTCTCAGGCACAGTCTTACTGCAATTGACATCAGCCAAGTGAATACCATGAAATTTCCCTCATTTTTTTCCTTTTAATGGCACTTCCAATATTGTTCTTCTTACAGCTCTACAATAAATATCATAAAATAATTGGATCCTCAGGCCAAAAGTTATCATCTAGGAAGATATATAGTACCACTTTATATGTATATACAATATATAACATCATATATTTATATATATAACAACATATATTTATTTTATGTATGTGTATATATTTTCTATATTTAGCATAGCCCAGCAAAAACAAACATTGTAGTCATGGTTTTCATTCTGCGGCAATTCACTCAGTTAATCAGCACAGTGGTAATAAGGTCACAGCCCTCTGTTAACTAAGTTTTGCATTCTTGCATACTAGCATGCATCTTACAAGATAAGGCATCAATGACAACATAGACCAACCTAGCAAAGTTGACAGATCTCTCCCCAAAACATTTCACATAAACACACACCTTCACTTCACACACACATACACATACACACATACACACATTAGAGTCGGTCTGCGGTTTTCTTTATTTTTTTTTACTCCATGTCTATAAAAATTCATTGACCTTAAACCAATGAAAATCTATATATTTGAGCAACAGGAGCTAAAAGAACATCAAAACAACATATTGGACCTTTGAAGATAAAATGAATTAAATCCAGCCTAGCTGTGTTGACATTTTTGCCTTGGGTTGTACCTTCTATTTGTTATTAAAAACACAAGCTCTGGGGTGCCTGGGTGGCTCAGATGGTTAAGCATCAGCCTTCAGCTCAGGTCAAGATCTCCAGGTCATGGGATTGAGCCCCGCACTGGGCTCCCTGCTCAGCAGGGAGTCTGCTTCTCCCTCTCCCTCTCCCCCAGCTGGTGCTTGCTTGCTTTTTCTCTCTCCCTCAAGTGAACAAATAAAAATCTTTAAAAATAAATAAAATTTTTAAAATACAACCAAGCTCTCAGGATATGTCAACCAGTTTTTCTAATAGTGAAATAATTTTGATTTAGTAAACAGGCCAACTATTGCTTTTGTAGTCAAGCACAACTATAAAAAAGGGAAAACAATACAATTGTAATGAAGTAATATTTGAGTTAATTTAGAAGCTAGAAAATATTGTTCATATTAATCCCATCCCGTATATCAGAATTCAGTTTTTGTTTTTTAACATGAAAATTAATTCTTTTAAGCATACATTAATGCAAGCAGGAAAGTATATGATTTGGCTTCTAAAGAAGAATAAAATGAAAATAAATGGAAGTCCCCTTCTACTCAAGCAAGCACTGACATTCTGACATTAAACTGAAGCAAGATTAGCCTTCAAATCAGTGTACTACATGACTATGGGGTGTATTTCCAAAGACTGCACCAGGATTTCTCTTCAGACTTGCCTAGTGAAGGACAAACATCAACCTTGCTTAGTACTTATTTATTACAAGAGACCTAGAAAGAATAAAACCAAGTGTTGAGGATTTTTAAACATGCTTTTCAATTTGCTGTTTAAGAACTTCTTCGTCTATCCATCCAGGAAGCATTATTCTACTTCATCTATATTTCATATGCTTATAAACTTCCTTTAGTTTTCTCAAATGCTTTTCAACAAGCAACGAAACATTTCACTATGAGATGATGTTCCTCTTATGAGATATATCACTTCTCTATCATTTCTGTTTTATTCTGGGTGTACCTCTTTCCCCTGGTGAATATTTGAAATATCACTAATTCATGTACCACATAAAATAAGATTTCTGAGAAGCCCTCGGTGGCTCATTCAGTTAAGCCTCTGCCTTTGGCTCAGATCATGATCTCAGGGTTCTGGGATTGAGTCCCACATCAGTCACCTTGCTCAGTGGGGAGCCTGTTTCCTCCTTCGCCTGCTCTGCCTGCTCTGCCTGCTCTGCCTGCCACTCCCCCTGCTTATGCTCTGACAAATAAATAAATAAAATCTTAAAATAAACAAATAAGATTTCTGGTAATAACAGAATATTTATTAAAGAAGCAGCAAAATAAAGAGACTTCTTGATAAAGGTTATCAGAATTCCATTCAAAATGCATATGGAAAAAAAGTTTGGAGATGAGAAACAAGGACTTGAGAGTTTAGCAATAGTCATCAAGAAAATACCTGTTAAAGAACATTGACAAACCAAGCTTCACTTACCATAAGGTCTCGACTGGACCACCAATTAGTAATTATCTTAGATCATTTTTCTCCTAAATTACAGTGATCTGCCATGTCATTAAATAAATTCCCTCCACACAGAGAATAGGGTAGCTGGCTTGTCTATGTGTCCCCTAACTTAAAAAGGCTACCTTTCCCCAACCCTTATTTAAAAGAAAAATCTGTTGAGAAAACGTTTACACAAAGTTAGAGGAAACACCTACTTACTCCATCATAGTTTTTTCAGTCATGAATACATACAAATATATACACAAATAATAAAAATTTGTAAGATCTTTAAAGGGTATCAATAATTTCAAAGGACATATAAAATAACAAATCCCATGAGGAAAATTTTAATCACTTTGAATAATATCTTAAATTATTATCACAAGTGACAAAGAAAAAGAATATTCAGAAAATTATCTGCAATCATTATATGAGATTTTATAAATATGGAGTAGTGGTAGAAGGGAACATGGCTGAAAATCAGGTGTGTGACTTTAAAGATACATGAGAAAATGGTAAAGTAAAAACAGACGCAGAAAAATTGAGAAAAAAATTATGAAGGATCCAGAAAGCCTGACAGTCACCTAAACATATTTTCAAGGTAAAAAGTAAAAACAAGGAAGGAACCAATCAGAATACAACAAAATATTCCCCTAATTTGAAGAAGTTTCAGAGTGAAAAGACCTGGTGGATTTATGAGAAAAAAGACTAATTCAAAGACACAACGTGAATTCAGAAAATTCTGAAAGCTTCTGCAAAGAAATGAAAGTTCCCTACATAAAAGGAGATGTTCACTAAATACATCCAGATCACTTGAGTGAAAATCATATACTGACAAAAATTTTCTCAAAAAAAAAGGAAAAAAAATCTTCAAAAACTTGTTGGAAAATGTTTGGAATATTATTCTCTATGAAACTGCCAAGAAAATGTGAGAATGATATAGAATTAGTTTTAGATTTTAGTTTTAAGCCAGAATTCAGAAAATTACCATCCAAGCACCATATATGACCCAGAAGGCTTGTAGGAAACTGAACAGAAAATAAGAAAGTTCATTCAATATTACATTTGGAAGGGTTTTTCCCCAGATGTTAATTTTTAATTCCTTAAAATCATATTTTCTATGAGTCCATTCAGATTCTTGACATAGCACAAAATATTTAGAAAACTGTATTATAAACACTGCTTCCTAGCATTTGACATTTTTTTAATCAGTCCAGACATAGTGTGAAAGACTTAATGCTAAAGAACAGAATAAAATGCTACAAAGTCTGGCAACATAAAAATGATAATATAACCAACAAAAATTAAGTAAGAATTAAGAACTGAAAGAAAAACTGAATGTGCACAATTTCTTACTTTTTATGATGGAGACTCATAAGGAACTGTATTAACTGTATTAACTTGACAAAGTCTGTAAATCACATATCAAATGAATACATTATTTGAAATTTGAGGGGCAATTTAAAGAAAATCAGTTAACAGTGGTTTCCTTTGAAGAGTGAGTTGGCTAGGGATGCATACTAGGGAGCAGAGAAGTCAACTACATTTTATATTTTATTTAACCCACTAGATAGTATGACATTTTTAACCAAGCAAATGAATCAATTCTATAATTAAAAGTTTAATAAGAAAATTAATACATAAAAATAGTTCCTGACATCTAAGTAGTTAAAAAAACTAAAGTATACTTTTGCTCAAGCATTATAAAAACCAGAACCTCAGAAATGTCGAAAGAAAGAAAGAAAGAAAGAAAAAGAAAGAAAGAAAGAAAGAAAGAAAGAAAGAAAGAAAGAAAGAAAGAAAGAAAGAAAGGCCTTAAGATCGTTAATATGTTGAATGCAAGCTTTGAATGAACAAAACCATTTAAAACTCAAGGGTCAAAAACACTAGTAACATTACTGGAAGTCTAGATGTTGTCATTTTTTCTTTTATCGTTAGTATTTAGAGGAGGGATACTTAATAGAATCAGAAATTGTGACCTTTGACCAAACATAGAACCTGAATAAGCCCAGAAATGCCTACCCCGTTAGCTTGCTTTGAAGGGCCACCAGTAATATCTCCTTCAAGCCACAGTGATTATGTTAAATGCAAGGTTATATGATACTTCTTTTTTTTTTTTTTTTAAGATTTTAATTATTTGAGAAAGAGTGCAGGGGGGAGGACGGAGAAGGACAAGCTGGGCACAGAGCCTGATACAGGGCTCAATCTCACAGACCTTGAGATCATGACCCGAGCTGAAATCAAGACTCTGAGGCTTACTTAACCTAATGAGCCACCCAGGCGGCCCTATACCTCCTCATTTATTTACTGAATGTCATGCAAAAGGAAGAAACCAAGCCTCAACAGGAACTAACTTTCACAGTAGTTTCAATCATAAAAGAACCTTCATGCTAGCTCTTGTTAAACACATTGATGTTCCTGTCCTCATAGGAAGTGTTATTTTTTAAGGAAAATAGGTATTCGAAGTCAGCCTTGGGTCTGAATGACAACTTTACCTTGTGGAGCTAAGAATATCTCGATTAAGAAAATGTTTCAATTATCCAACTTTTGTATCAACATGGATGGGACTGGAAGAGATTATGCGGAGTGAAATAAGTCAAGCAGAGAGAACCAATTACCTTATGGTCTCACTTACGTGCTGAGTGTAAAGAAAAACATGGAGGGCATTATGAGAAGGAAGGGAGGGGTGAATGGGGGGAAACCAGAGGCGGAGATGAACCATGAGAGACTGTGGACTATGAGCAACAAACTGACGGTTTTGGAGGGGAGAGGGGTGGGGTTGGGCGAGCCTGGTGGTGGGTATTCAGGAGGGCACGTATTGCATGGAGCACTGGGTGTAGTGCAAAACAATAAATCTTGTAACACTTAAAAAAATAAATAAATAAAATTAAAAAAAAAAAAGAAAATGTTTCAAGATAACACTGCTCTTGACATCAGTTTCTTCATTTGTAAATGCAGATTACAAAAACAACCACTCAAGGTTTGTTACGAGTTGTAAATAAATACAGTCTTACCTAGAATCTTCTATAATACTTTATATGGTTTAGAATGAGAAAGTAAAAAGAACAATTAATGTGAATATTTTCACTGTCATTACTAAACCTAAATACGATCCAAGGCACAAACAGCAATTCCTTTCTTGAGAAATCATTAGAAACTGCTAAATTCAGATTTTTAACTGCACTGCCACTCATATGAATTAGAGGTTTATGCACAACTACTCATCACAGATCAGGTTTTAAAGAATCACATATAATGGTTCAAAAAAGTACCTAAAATCATTTGTCATCTGAGCTCTCCCTAAATCAGTAAAGAACTGCCAATTGGGTGACAACAGATTCTGGGGTTTTTTACTGTGACTACTAGGGAATCTATTGATTCTTCTGTCAGAGCGACAAAAAAAGGACATGACTGTTAACTTTCATACTTGACTTTTCAGATGCTAAAGATCTTACAATTAAGAGGTCATTTTGTTACAAGAGATTATTACTCAGAAACAAAAAAGAATGAGATCTTGGCCAATTGTGACAATATGACTGGACTTAGAGGGTGCTATGCTAAGTGAAATAAGCCAGGCAGAGAAAGTACAAATACCATGATTTCACTGATATGCAGAATATGAAAAACAAATGGATAAACAAAAAGCAGAATCAGACTTGTAAATAAAGAGAATAATCTAAATGTTAAGGGTACATTTTCATTCAAGTTTTTATCAATTACCTATTCTTACATGAGGGATTTTTTTTTTTAATGTGGGTATTCAAAGGTCTCTGAAGTTTGTTCATCCAGTCAAGTCTGTGAAGACAATAAACATACATATGCACATATATATACACACATATGTAAATGTATACGCATATATATGCATAAATATTTTAAATGGTGTTTTAGAAGCACTTTGTCTACCTAAGCTTTGATAATGTGAACAATGCTAAGATACTGAGATGTTAAGATAAAAAAGTTTACTTTCATTTTAGAATGCAAAGTTGATTTCTTTTAAGGAAACAAGGAAAGCTTTGAAAATATTTTTGCTAAAACACTTTGCAACTGTCAGAGGGGAGGTGGGTGAGGGGGATGGGCAAATGGATGAAGGGGAGTGGGACCAGGCTTCCAGTTATGGAATGAATGAATCATAAGAATAAAAGGTAACACATAAAGGACTATAAATATAGTCAAGGGTATAATAATAGGGTTGTACAGTGACAGATGGTAGTTACACTTGGGGTGACAAAGCATTACATATAGAGATGTTGAATCATTATGTTGTGTACCTAAAACTGATGTAGCATTGTATGTCGAATCGAAGTCGACACTTCGATTAAAACTTTAATTTTTGTCATGATCCGAAGGGGCACATGCACCCGAATGTTTATAGCAGCAATGTCCACAAGAACCAAACAATGGAAAGAACCTAGATGTCCATCAACAGATGAATGGATAAAGAAGAGGTGGTATATATATACAATGGAATACTATGCAGCTATCAAGAGAAACGAAAGCTTCCACTTGCAACGACATGGATGGAACTGGAGGGTATTATGCTAAGCGAAATAAGTCAGTCAGAGAAAGACAATTATCACATGATCTCTCTGATGTGAAAAATTTGAGAGGCAGGGTGGGGGTTTGTGGGGGGGTCGGGGAGAGAAATGAAACAGGAAGGGATGGGGAGGGAGATAAACCATTAGAGACTCCTAGACTCACGAAACGAACTAAGGGTGGCTGGGAGGCGGGGGGGTAGGGATAGGGTGGCTGGGTTGTGGACATTCGGGAGGGTATGTGCTATGGTAAGTGCTGTGAAATGTGTAAGCCTGACGATTCACAGACATGTACCCTGGGACAAATAATACATTATATGCTAATAAAAAAAAAAAAAAAAAACTTCAATTTTTAAAAAAAGGTAGTTTCCTATAGAAAGGTTTAGACTTTACAAATGCCCTGGCATAAAAAGTTATGATATCCAAGTCAAGTTTTTTCTTCTCTCTTACATTCCTTTATTATTATAACTCAATTCCTTTTTTGACCACATGTATCAACCAACGCATAAATCTATTGCACTAGTAGTCTGGCTCTAGGAAAAAGACTATACTTAAGGAGAAGATATGATTCAGTATTTCCTCCAATAAAAAACTGAACTATTTATAAACTTTAACTTGTTTTCACATTTTCAGTGAACAGAATAATATGCATGTTGACATCTAGTTTTAAAATTTGGTTTTCCCCATTATTACTTGAGGGATTGCTGAAGGATATGCATGATTAAACACAGCTTCTTTTATTCCATGTTGTTTAAAGCCTCTGTGCTTATAGAAAGTCACTTTCACTTGAGGCTGGTTCATCTGCAACTACATTCTTGCTTCCCTCCACCTCTTTGTTGTAATTCAGTATCCATTCAAGTTGCATCCTGTTCATTTCATTGAGTGTCTGATGAAGGACATGTCCTCATTCATTTTTCTGAAGGTCTAAGTTAGAGAGATTGAGACATTGTTTTTCCAAGAGCAATAATATCAGAATGATTTCTCTACTTCTCCATACTCAGATTATTTCAGAGAGACCATTATTTTATTTGTTTTTGCTTCCTGGAACTTCCTTTAGCACAGACTGTCTCCCCAACTCAAAGTTTTTAATTATTTACAATGATAAGTGTTTCTAAGTAGGATTAATGTACCAGCACTCAGTCAATTCCCCAGCTCCCCAAGGAAACTCTCCTCCTTACACATTGTACTTTGCTTTTACAGACTATAAAAGTATCTGTAGTTAACTGTACTTGGCTCCTCAACTTTTTGCTCTTATCTTTTTTTTTTCTTGTTTATGTTGGGTAATGAGGATATGAGCTTTTCTTAGTGTTGCTGAAATGCACTCTTCTTTACTACTTGATTGACTTGTTGGACGGGATTCTGAAGAGCCTTCAATTGAGGCAGCCAATCTACTGGAAAAAACAGACCTTCTGTACAATGAGCTCATCATCTTTCTTGTGTACCTTTTTGCATTCTGCACACTCTTTCCAAAATGGACAAAATGATTATCTATTCAATGTGGCATGTGGACAAGCCGTCTTAATTGCATTTCACACTTTCTTCATACATTTTTTTAGAAATGCTAAAATATAAATAATTTAACAAATGTAAAAAAAAAAAAAAAAAAGAATAAAGCCTCTCTTTCTATTTCCAATGTTCTACTTTCTACAGCTTTCCATCAAGACCTGAAAGTTCTTTTGCAACCTTCCCCTCGAGCTAAAACAATGGCCTGGAAAGTCACTCTGCTTCTGCTTCTTTGCCCACATTGTTCT
Source organism: Procyon lotor (assembly GCA_028646535.1). Taxonomy (NCBI): domain Eukaryota; kingdom Metazoa; phylum Chordata; class Mammalia; order Carnivora; family Procyonidae; genus Procyon; species Procyon lotor. The sequence goes on from CM053603.1 coordinate 137,964,178, forward strand.
CTTCCTGTGTTACACTCTTGTCCTCTGCCAACCAACCCTACATCTGATTCCACCCAGTAAGTATTTCTTTCTTTTTGGTGGGGGGAGACAGAGGGAGAGACTCTTAGGCAGGCTCCAAGCCCAGGACAGACCCTGATGTGGTTCAATCTCATGACCCTGGCATCATGACCTGAGCCAAAATCAAGAGTTGGAAGCTTAACCAACTGAGCTAACCAGGTGCCCCCCCACCAAATAAGTCTTTCTATATTGACTCCATATTATCATTATCATTCTTCTACATCCCAAGATGCCTCTCCCTATCTTCCTAGTATAATCTGTGCTCCATGTCCACTTCTTGAGAAGTGTTTTGATCTTATGTTAAACTGTGTTTCAATGAGACAAAACTGTGTTTGCTTTTATTCACACATGTCAATATGTAAAACAGCTGGCACATCATCAAAAAAATATTAAGCTTGGTTCAGAACACTTGGGTTTAACTCTTAACTCTGCCACTTTCTAATGATAAAAAAATCTGTAAAATTACTCAAATCCTAAGTCCCTGTCTTCTTTTTTTTAATTTATTTTTTCAGTGTTCCAAGATTCATTGTTTATGCACCACACCCAGTGCTCCATGCAATACGTGCCCTCCTTAATACCCACCACCAGGCTCACCTATCCCCCGACGCCTCTCCCTTCCAAAACCCTCAATTTGTTTTTCAGAGTCCACAGTCTCCCATGCTTCATCTCCCCCTCCAATTTACCCCAATTCACTTTTCCTTTCTTTCTACTAATGTCCTCCATATTATTCCTTATGCTCCACAAGTAAGTGAAACCATATCATAATTGACTTTCTCTGTTTTTTCACTCAGCATAATCTCCTCCAGTCCCACCCATGTTGATACAAAAGTTGGGTATTCATCCTTTCTGATAGAGGCATAATATTCCATTGTATATATGGACCATATCTTTATCCATTCATCTGTTGAAGGGCATCTTGGTTCTTTCCACAGTTTGGTGATTGTGGCCATTGCTGCTATGAACATTGGGGTACAGATGGCCCTTCTTTTCACTACATCTGTATCTTTGGGGTAAATACCCAGTAGTGCAATTGCAGGGTTTTTAATTTTTTAATTATTTGAATTTATTTAAGTATTGAGTTTAATTAACTATTTTTAATTTCTGAGGAATCTCCACAGTGTTTTCCAAAGCTGCACCAACATGCATTCCCACCAACAGTGTAAAAGGGTTCCCCTTTCCAATACTTTCCCCTCCAACACTTGTTGTTTCCTGCCCTGTTAATTTTGGCCATTCTAACTGGTGTAAGGTGGTATCTCAATGTGGTTTTGATCTGAATTTCCCTGATGGCTAATGATGATTCATGTGTCTGTTAGCCATTTGTATGTCTTCTTTGGAGAAGTGTCTGTTCATGTCTTCTGCCCATTTTTTGACATGATTATCTGGTTTTTGGGTGTTGAGTTTGAGGAGTTCTTTATAGATCTTGGATATCAGCCCTTTGTCTGAAGTGTCATTTGCAAATATCTTCTCCTATGCCTCTTTGTTTTGTTGACTGTTTCCTTTGCTGTGTAGAAGGTTTTTATCTTGATGAAGTCCCAAAAGTTCATTTTTGCTTTTGCTTTCTTTGGCTCTGACCTCCAAATAAGAGATAATATTTGTTTCATATGACTAAAGTAAAATGAGGATATGTGAAAAATCTTTACAATTTGCCCAGAATAAAGTAAATATCCAGTGAATACTTATTCATTCTGAACCAGCACTGTGACTCTTTTCATGCTCAGTGTGATTATTTCTGTCTCTTTCAGTCCAAGTTATAATAATTCCATTTAAAAATGTGAGCAGAAGTTATAATCTATTCCATTAGAGGAGCATCACACTTTCAAATTTCTTTGAGCTTACACCTTCTCTCCCTTGGACTAAGGGTCAGCGTGTTCTGGAGCAATGGAAGTAAGGTTCTTCAAAAGCCTTCTTTTCTAAGAGTTTAAGAAACATATCTTTAAAATTTGTTGAAAGAATGATATTTTCTGTATACAGATTACCTGTACAGAATTTTTTGTGTACTTTTAGTATGAGTAAGAATTTCTTTCCTACTAGAATGAATTAGTTTATACACTCACCGCATCTTTCAGAGACTTCTTTGGCACTGAACCTGACTATGGTACCATTTGAGGCACTGATGAACATTCAAAATGGAACAGATGATAGTCCCTGCACTTAACGAACTTATGCTCTAGCACAGGGGTCAACAAACTTTTTCTAAAAGAGCTAGACAGTAAATAGTTTAGGCATGTGGACCATACAGTCCCTGTGGCAACTACAGAGCTCTACTATCATAGTGTGATAGCAGCCATTAATAAAACATAAATGAATGGGTATGCCTGTGTTTCAGTTAAACTTCACTTGCAAAAACAAGTGGCAGGCAGCTGGCCCATTTCTCTAGTTACTAATCCCTATTCTAAAATATACAAACAAACAATGACCATTACTTTCATTGTTTAAATACATATTTGATTTTTGAAGAATGCAGAGATGAACTTACTTTGAAGTAGCAATGTTAAGAAACATCCACAAGAAACTAAAGCAGTTATGATTAAGCATATTTGCAGGCTAGGAAATAAAATTGAGAGAAAGGAGGAATAATATCCCAATGTAAAAAGTGTATTCTAAATTTTGGTGGAATAATTAACTTAGAAGATTTCTTTTTAAAAAATGAAGTACAAAAAAAGAAAAAAATGAAGTACACACATGAATATTACTTAACCATAAAAAAGAGTAAAATCTTGCCTTTTGTGCCAACATGGATGGACCCAGAGCATATTATGCTCAGTGAAATAAGACAGAGAAAGACAAATACTGTATGATTTCACTTCTACCTGGAATCTACAAAGGAAAACAAACAAACAATACAGAACAGAAACAGACTCATAGATACAGGAAAACAACTGTTGGTTACCAGAGATAGAGGTTACAGGGGTGAAACAGGTGAGGGGGATTACGAGGTACAAACTTCCCCTTATAAAATAAATAAGTCACGGAGGATATAATGTACAGCATAGGGAATATAGTCAATAAAATAACATCTTTTTATGGTGACAAATAGTTACTAGGCTTATCGTGGGGATCATTTCATAATGTAGAAAAATACTGAATCTCTATGATGTACATCTGAAACTAATAGGATACTTACTATATGTCAGTGACATTTCAATAAAGAGATTTCTTTCTCTATGCCCCACCTTCACCCCACATTCTGTCTCCATCTCTCTATCTCTCATAGTTCTGCAGTGCTTGAGGTAAACATCTGGTATATCCCAACCTTGACTCAGGTATAAAACTTGTGAATTAATTCTTCACATTTTATTTGGATACACCCTGAATAAAAGGATGGCTATAGTGTCATGATTCTTAGAAGCCTCTTTTCCTAAGAGTCTATGTGAACCTGCCTCAAATACTTTTGAGATCTCAAAAAATACTTTTTGAGATGTTATGATAAAGGATCTTTTAGCAGCACCCTTGAAATCTTGATCCTAAAATCATGTTTTACTGGCAAAAGCCTGGATTTGACATTTTCCCTGAGGCTATTTCATTCTTTGAAAATTGTTTTCCATGAAAGACTAGTGACAAGAAACAGTGTCACTTTTGAACCCAGGAAAACTTGACTCAAAAATGTTTCTTTATTCAAATTCTACTTGAAAATGAAGCAATTTTTTTTTAGTTATAGATACAGATATAGATAGATATCAACAACTTACCACATGCAGCTTATTTTTTTTTTAAGATTTTATTTATGTAGTTGACAGAGAAAGAAAGAGAGATCACAAGTAGGCAGAGAGGTAGGCAGAGGGACAGGGGGAAGCAGGCTCCCTGCTGAGCAGAGAGCCCGATGTGGGGCTCGATCCCAGGACCCTGAGATCATGACCTGAGCCTAAGGCAGGGGCCTCAACCCACTGAGCCACACAGGCGTCCCACACATGCAGCTTAAATAACAAGGTGGTACGTTGAACATTTTTTCTGAAAATTCCCTCTGAAAATTTCCTTGCTCAAATCCATATGTATTTTTTCTATTTTCCACATTACCACAGTGTGGTCCAAAGTTATTGCCAAACTTTCTTCTACTACATAACACAGTTCACCTTCTCTCCAGCCTCTGATGAAATTTTTCTTTCCTGTCCTTCCAATTGTCACTAGCACCCTCCTTGAGACTACTACAGATTCAGCCTTATCAAATTCAGAGTCAAAAATCATATATTTTAGGTTTTCCTTAAAGCATCATCCTACTTCTGTTACCAAATTCTGTTCCCGTTAGCTACTGAGGCATAAAAGGCACCCCAAAATTCAATGGTTTAAAACATCATTTATGCCAATTATATCTCAATAAAAGTGGGGGGGGCGGTTTTCTGGGGCGCCTGGGTGGCTCAGTCGTTAAGCATCTGCCTTCAATTCAGGTCATGATCCCAGGGTCCTGGGATGGAGACCCGCATCAGGCTCCCTGCTTGGCAGGAAGCCTGCTTCTCCTGCATCAGGCTCCCTGCTTGGCAGGAAGACTGCTTCTCCCACTACCATTCCCTCTGCTGTGTTCTCATTCTCGCTGTGTTTCTTTCTGTCAAATAAATAAAATCTTAAAAAAAAACAAACAAACAGTTTTTCATCTCTCACGGTGTATAGACTGATTTGACTCAACCAGACAAGTCTGCTCCACTGACTTTAGGTAAGTTGTATTATCCAGAGGCTTGACTGGGCTTGAATACCCAAGACATTTTAATCACATAGCTGGTAGTTTATGCTGGCTATTGGCTAAAAGTTCATCTTGGACAGTCAAGCAGAATGCCTACATATTGTCTCTCCTTTTCTTTCACAGCACATTAGTGTTTTCTAAGGTTTTTCTAAGATGTTTTAACTGGTTAAGAAGCAAAAGCTTCCAGTACTCTTAGAGACTAGGCACAGAAGTGGAAGGATGTCACATCTGCCATCTTATATTGGTTAAAGCAATCACAAAGCCTGCACAGATTTAAGGGATGGGGAAATAAACTCTCTCACTTGATGTGCAGTGAGAAAAAAACTGGGAGCCTTCTTTTTTTTTTTTTTTTTTTTTTGGGAGCCTTCTTAATTTAACCATATGTCAGGTCCTGATTTTCAGGTACTGGAGATACAAAAGTAAACAAAGATAGCCCGTACTTTCTGTGGGCTTACAGTTTAATTAAGGATACAGAAAAAATACATATAAATTAAAACATATAATAAGTTAAATAGTGATAAATGTTATGGTAAAAATAATAGTGACTGTGTATGAGGGCTTTAATATTTTTATTAAGTTTTTTAATTCCAGTATAGTTAATATACAGTGTTATTTTAGTTTTAGGTATACAATATAGTCATTATTCAATGACTATATTGAATATATATCAGTCAGAATTGATTCAATGACTATATTGAATATATAATCATCAGAATTCAATGATTCTACACATTACTCAGTGTTCATCATGATAAGTGTACTCTTAATCTTCCTCTCCTATTTCACCCATCCCCCCACCCAACTCCCCTCCTGTAACCATCAGTTTGTTCTCTATAGTTAAGAATTTGTTTCTTGGTTTCTCTCTCTCCTTTTTTCCTTTGCTCATTTGTTTTGTTTCTTAAATTCCACATATGAGTGAAATCATGTGGTACTTGTCTTTTTTCTGACTGACTTATTTCATTTAGCATAATACTCTCTAGCTCCATACACATTGTTGCAAATGGTAAGATTTCATTCTTTTTTATGGCTGAATAATATTCCTTTGCATGTATGTGTGTGTGCACACATATATATAACATCTTCTTTATCCATTCTTCTAGCAATGGACACTTGTATTGTAAATAATACTGCAGTAAACATAGGTATACATGTATCTTTTTGAATTAGTGCTTTTGTATTCCTTGGGCAATATACAGTAGTCCAATTACTGGATCAAAGGGTAGTTCTACTTTTAATTTTTTGAGAAATGAGGGCTCTGATATTTAATACAGTTCCAGGGAAGATCATAAGGAGGTATTTATTTGAATAAAGACTTAATGAGATCACTAACATCACCAAGATGGTGACACAGCCCATTCTGGCTTCACTCCCTCTCCCAAGAAGGTTTTTATTCAAGAACAAGATGTCCAAAAAAAAAAAAAAAAGAACAAGATGTCACTGAGAGAATCTTGAACTTGGGAGTGAGGCTGATGCAATCTCCTGCACCTCAGAGACCATGTCAGACTTCATTAGAAGGGTAGAAGAAGCATCTACACATTGACCTTCTCCCAGGACAGCACAGCACCATACATAGAGGTCTCCCCTGAGCTTCTGGATCCTCCAGTGGGAAAAGAAAGCCTAGAGGGCACAACTAGTCCCACACCTCAGCACTGTGGGTAATGTTACAGGAGCCCCTCATCTAATCACACACCACAAGAATTTCAGGGAAATCTGCAGGGCATAGCCACTGGAAATCGCACTGTGATGAAGTGGGGAAGGGTTTGCAACAACCAGCATGCAGATCTAGGTAGACTAAGTTCACACATGCATTGCCCAAGTAGTGATCTCAATTACAGCTTTTTCATCTGCAGAACCAAGTCGGAGGGCACACACTAACCATGGAACTTGGTGGGGTGCATATCAGTCTGACTGAGAACCTGAAATGAACACTTTTGCCAGCCCTAGGGCTTGGTTTGCTCACCCTAAGGCAAAGTGTTGAGTCACAGCCCCGCTTGCTTGGGAGATTGCCTCTTGGCCCAGAAGTTCTGGTGATAATTCCTAGAAGCTGCATAGCTCAAGCCAAGACACAGGCAGGCAGAGAAGACTGCCCCTAGAGAAAAGCCAGTACTAGTTGTGGAGGCTTCCTATGATATTCACAGGCAAAGAGATAAATTCATAGTCGAGGCTGAGGGTAGCTTCCAGCTGTCCTTCAGAAACAAAGAAAGGATAAGAACTTTCCCAAACAAACAAGAGCTGAGGAAGTTCATCACCACCAGATCTGCCTTATAAAAAATGCTAAAGGAGATCTTTCAAAGTAAGTAAAAGTAAAAAGTAACAATAATTAACATAAAAACACAAAAAGATATCATTAATCTCCCTGATAATGGTATACATATAGTCATAGTTAGATTCTGCAATATGAAATTTGTGATATATAACCCACATCTCCAACATTCAAATTTTTTTTAATTTAAAATTTCATTACTCTATTTTGCTGTAGTTAGCTCCTTTGAGAGGCACAAGACATTCTAGAAAAAGGGATTTATGGTGGAAAGAAGCTCTTTTAGCTTCCTTTATCCTTATTGTCTTGTCCCCATCTGTCTGTGTAGCTCAGTGTCTTTGTCCACAAAGGCTGTTGTAACAAAGGACCACAGAGCAGGTGGCTTAAACACCAGAACTTAACCTTCTCACAGTTCTGGAGGCTACAAGTTGGTGATCAAGATGTGGGCACAGGTGATTTCTCCTGAGGCCCCGCTCTTTGGACATGGCTGTCTTCTCCCTGTGTTTTCACGTGGTCTTCCCTTTATGTATGTATCTGGGTCCAAAATCCCTCATCTTATAAGGAAACCAGTCATACTGGATGGCAGTCTACCCTAGTGACCTTATTTTAGATTTAATTACCTCTTTAAAGAAAACTATCTTCAAGGGCACTCAGGTGGCTCAGTTGGTTGGGCATCTGTCTTCAGCTCAGGTGGTGGTCCCAGGATCCTGGGATCGAGCCCCAAGTAAGGCTATCTCCCTGGCCGGGAGCCACTTCTCCCTCTGCCTACTGCTCCCTCTGCCTACTGCTCTGCCTACTTGTGCTCTCTGCTCTCTCTCTCTTTCTTTCATCTCTCTCTTTTTTTAAAGCTTTAAAAAAAGAAAAAAGAACACAGCAAAAATAACCCATAGTACAATAATCTGTTACTACTTACACAATATAAAAAACATGTAAATTTTAAGAGTAGTAACCTGATAAGTGAGGGGAAGAAAAAGCAAAAGTGTAAAGTATACAAATTCTGTTGAAGTTCAATTGTAATCATTTTAAATAGAGTGTTATCAGATATTTTATGTTAGCCTCATGGTAATCACAAGGGAAAACCTGGTAGTAATTACACAAAAGAACATGACAAAGAAGTCAAAGCATACAGATACTAAAAGACATCAAAACAGACATACATCCAAACATGCATGCACATAAAAAGACGGCAAGAAAAGAACCAAGGAATAATAAATCTAAAAAACAGAAAACAAGTAACAAATGGCAAGAGTAAATCCTTACTATTGATAATTACTTTAAACACAAACAGATCAAATTCTCCAATCAGAAAACAAAGAATGGCTGAATGGATATAAAACAAGTTTCAACAATATACTGCCCTCAAGAGACTCACTTTAACCTCAGAGACACACATAAACTGAGAGCGAAAGAATGGAAAAAGACATTTCAAACAAATGAAAAAAAAAAAAAAAACCTAGGGATAACTATATCTATATCAGACAAAATAACCTTTAAACTAAAAATGATAAAAAGAGGCTAAGAAGGTTATTATATACTGATGAAGGGGTCAATTCATCAAGACAAAAAAAGAACTGTAAATATTTATGGGCCCAATTTCAGAGCATCTTAATATATAAAGCAAAAACTAATGGAGAAAAAAGGGGAAATACACATGGTACAATAATGGCTAGGGACATTAGTACCACAATCTCAACAATGGATATATCACTCAGACAGAGAATCAATAAGGAAACAGAATATTTGAACAACACTATAGACCAAATGGACCTAACAGACATATATAGAACATTCTATCCAAAACAGCAGATTACACATTCTTCTCAAGTGCATATGGAATATTTTCTAGGATTGACAATATGTTATGTTACAAAACAAGTCTTAGCAAACTGAAGAAGACTGAAATTATACCAAGTATCTTCAACCACCATGGCATAAAACTAGAAATCAAAAGCTGGAGGAAAGTGGAAAGTTCACATACACATGAAAATTAAATAAAACTTTCCTGAACAATCAATAGATCAAAGAAATTAAAGAGGAAATAAAAAATGTTTCTGAGACAAAATAAAAATAAGATAAACCAGAATTTATAGAATGTAGCAAAAGCAGTCCTAATAGGAAAGTTCATAGCAATAAATTCCTACATTAAGCAGCAGTGAGGATCTCAAATAAAAAACTTAACTCTACATTTTAACAAGCTATAAAAAGAACAAACTGAGCCCAAAGTTAGCAGAAGAAAGGAAACAGTAAAGATTAAAACAGAAATAATGAAATAATTAACAGAAAAACAAGAGAAAAGAGTAACTAAACTAAGAGTTGGTTCTTTGAAAAGAAACAAAATTGGCAAACACTTAACTACACTAACAAAGATAAAAAAAGAAAAGACCCATATCAACAAAATTATCAATGAAAAAAGAGCCCTTACAATTGGTACCACAGAAATTCAATACCACATTCTAAGAGGTTACTATGAACAACTACCTTGAACAACAAACTCAACAACCTAGAAGAAACAGAAAATTCTTAGAAACACTTACCAAGAATGAATCAGGAAGAAATAGAAAATATGAATAGACCAATTATGAGTAAGGAGATCGGATGGGGAATGAAAAATCTTCCAACAATAACAAAACTCTCAGGACCAGATGGCTTCACTGGGGAATTTTACCAAACATTTAAACAAGAATTAACATCAAACCTTTTAAACTCTTCCAAAAGAACAGGGAGCACTCCCAAACTCATTTCACAAGGCCAGCATTATCTTGATACCAGAACCAGAAAGACACTACTACAAAAGAAAACTACAGGCCAATATCCCTAATGAATATAGATAGATGTAAACAGTTTCAATAAAATACTAGCAAACAAAGTCCAAAGCACATTAAAAGGATCATTCTTCATGATCAAGTGGAATTTATCCTTGAGATGCAAGGATGGTTCAACATACACAAATCAATCAAGGTGATACATCACATTAATAGAATAATCAGAAACATATGATCATCTCAATAAATGCAGAAAATGCATTCAACATCGATTCATGATAAAACTCAACAAATTTGGCACAGAAGAAACATCAATATAATAAAAGCCATACATGACAAGCTCACAACCAATATCATACTCAAAGGTGAAAGGCTGAAAGCTATTTCTCTAAAATCAGAAGTAAAACAAGGGTGCCCACTCTCACCACAACTATTGAATGATACTAAAGTCCAAGCCAGGGCAATCAGGTAAGAACAAGAAATAAAAGGTATCATAACTGGAAAGAAAGAAGTAAAATGTCTTTATTTTCATTCAACAGGATTTTACATATAGAAAATCCTAAAGTTTCAACCAAAAAAACTGTTATATCTAACAATGAATTCAATAAAGTTGAAGGATACAAATTAACATAAAAAATCAGTAGGTGTTTATACACACTAACAACAAAAAAATTTACAAATGGGGGAAAAATCTATCCCATTGACAACATCAAAAACAATAAAATACTTAAAAATAAATTTAACTAAGGAGGTGAAAGACTTCTACACTGAAAACAACACTGATGAAAGCCATTGAAAAAGACACGAATAAATGGGTAAGTACACCATATTCATGAACTAGAAGAATTAGTATTATTAAAATGTCAATATTACAAAAAGCCATTAAGATTCAATACAATCTGGAAAATTCAAAAGACTCCACTCCAAGACTGCTAGAACTCATCCAAGAATTCAGTCAAGTGTCAGGATATAAAATTAATGCACAGAAATCAGTTGCACTTCTATATACCAACAGCAAAACAAAAGAAAGTGAAATTAAGGAGTCGATCCCATTTACCATTGCACCCAAAACCATAAGATACCTAGGAATAAACCTAACCAAAGAGGCAAAGAATCTGTACTCAGAAAACTACAAAGAGCTCATGAAAGAAATTGAGGAAGACACAAAGAAATGGAAAAACGTTCCATGCTCATGGATTGGAAGAACAAATATTGTGAAAATGTCTATTCTGCCTAAAGCAATCTACACACTTAATGCCATCCCTATCAAAATACCATCCATTTATTTCAAAGAAATGGAACAAAAATCGTAAAATTTACATGGAACCAGAAAAGACCACGAATAGCCAGAGGAATGTTGAAAAAGAAAACCAAAGTCAGCGGCATCACCATTCCTGACTTCAAACTCTATTACAAAGCTGTAATAATTAAGACAGTGTGGTACTGGCACAAAAACAGACACATAGATCAATGGAACAGAACAGAGAGCCCAGATATGGACCCCCAACTCTACAGTCAACTGATCTTCGACAAGGCAGGAAAGAATATCCAGTGGAAAAAAAGACAGTCTCTTCAACAAATGGTATTGGGAAAACTGGACAGCCACATGCAGAAGAATGAAACTGGACCATTTCCTTACACCGCACACAAAAATAGACTCAAAATGGATCAAAGACCTCAATGTAAGACAGGAATCCATCAAAATCCTGGAGGAGAACACAGGCAGCAATCTCTTCGACCTCAGCCGCAGCAACTTCTTCCTAGAAACATCTCCAAAGGCAAGGGAAGCTAGGGCAAAGATGAACTGTTGGGGCT
>CM053603.1:137976243-138005224 GCA_028646535.1 Procyon lotor
ATATATACAATGGAATACTATGCAGCCATCAAGAGAAATGAAATCTGGCCATTTGCAACGACGTGGATGGAACTGGAGGGTATTATGCTAAGTGAAACAGTCAGTCAGAGAAAGAAAAGTATCACATGATCTCTCTGATATGAAGAACTTGAGAGGCAAGGCAGGGGTTTGTGGGGGGGGGTGGTAGAGAGAAAATGAAACAGGAGGGGATGGGGAGGGAGACAAACCATAAGAGACTCCTAGACTCACAAAACGAACTAAGGGTGGCTGGGAGGCAGGGGGGTAGGGATGGGGTGGCTGGGTTGTGGACATTGGGGAGGGTATGTGCTATGGTAAGTGCTGTGAAATGTGTAAGCCCGACAATTCACAGACATGTACCCTGGGGCAAATAATACATTATATGTTAATAAAAAAAATCAACTGGGGGTAATGAAGAGGAAAAATTGAAGAAAGAGGGGTGCCTGGGTGGCTCAGTAGGTAAGAGGTGTGCCTTGGACTCAGGTCATGATCTCAAGGTCCTGGGATCAAGCCGTGCTGCATCAAACTCCCTGCTCAGCAGTAAGTCTTCTTGTCTCTCATCCTCCACCCTCCCTCCCCTCTCACCCTGCTTCTGTTCTCGCTCTCTGAAATAAACAAATAAAATCTTTAAAAAAAAAAAAAAAAACTAAAGAAAGATATATCATGTACTTGGATAGAAATGCTCAGTAATGTAAGATATAAGTCTCCATAATTTACTCAATATATTTTTATAAAAATCTCAATTAAAATAGCAACAGTATGTTTTAAATTAGAAAACCTTGAGGATTCAGCATTTTCATATACCATTAGAACGCCTTTCTAGAGAGAAGTTTGGCAGTAACCATTAATTTTTTTTTTAGTAACCATTAAATTTTAAATGTTTCTCTCATGTGAGCTAGTAATTCATCTAATAAAAATTAACTCTACGCATATTCTAACAATAATCAGAATTCCAATCTAAAAATAGTATCAAAGATTTGTTTGCAATAGTTAAAAAAATGCAAAAAATGCATGAACAGGAAACTGAGTAAATTTACATTTCTTCGTAAATAGACATAGTGATTATTTGTAGATGAAAATACTGGTAATAGGACAGGTATGAAAAAGACTTTTTGTCTGCATTCTATATTTTCCACTGTTAGGGGATCTTTATTACCATTTTCATGTAAAACCATATTGACCAGGGATACCATAATGGTGGACTATGGGCTTTTTTAAAACTTTCTTCTTTGATTCATTCAACATTTAACTATTGAACACCTACTCAATGGATCACATTCTTTAGACACCAAGAATACAGTAGTCAACAGTATTTTTTAATGTACTGTAACATTTTTGAAGAAAAGGTTACCAAAAACATAACATAAATTCTGTTATAGAAAACCATGAATCTTTTTTACTTCTTCAAAGGTGGATCAGCATTAAGAGTTTGGTATGTTCTGTGCAGACATTGTTTCTGTATTCACACACATGATGAAGACAAAGTAAGGAAAGATGACACAGAAACAATCACACAGATTCACGTTCATAAAAGCAAACTTAACATGAACTAAATAATACATAAACATGTTATTTTGCTGCTTCTCCCTATTTCTTAAAAATATATAAATTTTGTGGGGATCTTTTCATGTCAGTGAAAAGCGTTTTTTGCATACTGTTTTCCAATATGGCTGAGTTATCATTACTTAACCCCTTCTCTGTTCATATGTATTTGGATTATTATAACTATGCCACAATCATGAATGTAGCTGCGACAAATAACTCTGTGCATATATATTAGAAATGAAATAACTCAGTTGAAGTAAATGTGGTTTCAAAATTTGATACCACCAATCTGCAAATAAAAAGCAGCTCCAATTAACACCAAGGGAGAATGAAAATGCCTGTTTTTCCACACTCCTGCTCATTTCACATATTACACTTTTTGTCTGTTAAAAACTACAATTGTATTACTCATTACATTGAGATTCTGTTAGTAAATTATTTTGGGCCATTTCTATTTCTTATTGTCTAAACTGCTTTTCATATCCTTTTCCAATTTTTCTATTGGTTGTCTTTCTCATTAATTTAAAGTTGTTTCTCATATAGTATGCTTATTAATCCTTCGCTAAATATTTATAGAAATTTGGCCTAGATTTTTCAGTTGCCTTTTGACTTGGTTTATGGATTTTTTTTACACTACAAATGGGTTTGTGGTGGGTTTTGGGTTTTGTGTCAAGGTTTTATGTTTTTAAGATTTTATTTATTTATTTGACAGAGGGAGACACAGCGAGAGAAGGAACACAAGCAGGGGGAGTGGAAAAGGAAGAAGCAGGCTTCCCACTGAGCAGAGAGCCCAATGCAAAGGCCCGATTCCAGGACCCCAGGATCATGACCTGAACCACAGGCAGACGCCCAACGACTCAGCCACCCAGGTGCCCTGAGTTTTATGTCTTTTTTAAGATCTTTCTTGTTAAAAATGTATGAAAGTGTTCTTCAGTACTTTTCTATCACTCTCATAACTGTGTTTATTGTTTAATATCTTTAGAACTATTTTTTATATGGTAAGGAAAGAGACTCTAGCTTTACCTACATTGTTAAACAAATGGGTCATCAGATAAACTGCATAGGCTACACTTTTTCCACTGATCTGTAATACATCCTTTTGTTTTAAATTCATGTATAGCCTGGAATTAATACTCTACTTCTTAAATTACATGTTTATTCAGGCGCTATCAGCATTGTGCTTTAGTAATTTTGGCTTTAACTTCCAGCATCAAAAGTCCTCCCTCATCTTTTCCCCAAAAGTTGGGGTCTCTTCCTGTGCATTCACTCTTCCAGATAAGCTTGGAATAAGTTTGTCGCTTTCTATTAAATCCATTATAAAACCATTAGAATTATAATGGAAAGTGCAAATGTTTTATAGATAAATTGGGCAAATAGATATTTTACAAAACAAAGTCTTCACATTCAGAAACATGGACCACTTCACCACTTATTAAGAACTCATTTAATCTTATTATAAAGTCTTAAGGTTTTGTAGTGTTTCCATTCAGGGGTGTATGTGTTTGTATGTGTGTGTAAGAGATAGCAATAGAGAGATAGCGAGAGAGAGAGAGAGAGAGAGAGAGAGAGAGAGACATTTTTCCCAGGATACTTTTAATTTCTACTATATAGGGAAACATATTTTTCTCCATTTGAATCTGTGTTACCCTGCTTATCTTATTTATCCCAATATATAATGAGTTGAGTCTAAAAAACTGTCCCATTCCTGTGATAAATTCTGTTACAGGGCTGAATTTGTTCAGTCAGGATTTTGCTTAGAGCAGTTGCATCTCTGTTAAAAAGGGATATTGATCTAAATTTTTCTTTCTTCCAGTTTATTGCATCTTATTTTATTTTGTATATGTGAACACCTATACAGTTTGGGCTTAGACATGAACTAGTCTCAGAATGAGCTTGAAGCTTCAAAAGGCATTATCTCCCCTCCAGTTCACCATGTTTTCCCTTCCCTTGCATTTCAGTAAACATGGAAACAGGGAATTAAAATACTTTAGGTAACAAAATATGAGCAGCCCTGACAACTAATCTGACACTGAAAAAGGACGGCCTGAAAGTCCCACATGTGCCCTCATCAGATTTGACTGTCAAGTAAACTCTTCTATGTGAAACCACTGATGTTGCTGGAATATTTGTTATTGCATCCTCCAGAATAGTATAGAAGCTTTCTACTTATTTAATGCTCAGAAGCATTTGAAATGATGTATTTCAAGATCTGGTAAAATTATTGTAAAATCCTTGGGCCTGATGCTTTTTTTTTTTTTTAAGATTTTATTTATTTATTTATTTGACAGAGAGAGAGATCACAATTAGGCAGAGAGGCAGGCAGAGAGAGAAGGGGAAGCAGGCTCCCCACTGTGCTGAGAGCCAGATGTGGGGCTTGATCCCAGGATCCTGACATCATGACCTGAGCTGAAGGCAGAGGCTTTAACCCACTGAACCACCCAGGTGCCCCGGGTCTGATGCTTTTTTAAAGTTGAGATTTTTTATGATTTTTCAGTTTTTATTTTTGCTTGGGTATTCTGCTTCTCCTTGAATTTAGGATATAATATTTTATAAAACATCTGTATTTTTTATTTCATGACTCAATCTCCAAATTTTTCTGAAGTTACACACAGTATACTAAGTTTTAAATCTACTGTATTTGTACCATATTTCTTACACCTAATGTTATTTATTCATGCTTTCATTTTCTACTTGATCTTCCTTTTTTAAGACTTTACTTATTTATTTGAGAGAGAGAGAGCACAAGCTTACGGTGGGGCAGATAGTGGCAGAGGGAGAGGGAGAAGCAGGCTCCCCATTGAGCAGGGAGCCCAGCCTACCCTGGGGCTCAATCCCGGGACCCTGGGATCATAACCTGAGCTGAAGGCAGACATTTAACCGACTGAGCCATTCAGGCATCCTGCATTCTTACATGTGATTCCATCCATGTTATTTTCTGAAAAGTCTCTAACAATATATTTCAGCAATCTCTTTAATCCACTTAGATAAATGCACTTTAAAAATAACTTTGAAGAAACTTCAGAAATTTATTTTGAATATGAAATAATGCCCTTATTTTGAATATAATCTTCTGCTTAATTTCTATTTTTATGGCTTAAGTTTTAAAAAAAGAAAATTTGTTTTATATCATTTATCCTATGTAGAATTAGTAGAGATTAGCTTTGTAGCATAATAATATGTTCAATTTTTATAAATGTTTCTTGGGTATTTAGAAAGAATGTGTACCTTCTGTTTATGGATACAAAGTTACACACAACATGCCTATTATAAATAACACAAGAATTATGTTTTTCAAGCTGTTTCTACAAACTATTCAAACGATTACCTTATTATTCCCTTCATGCCTTAGTTTCTAAGGCAGTGATATTACAGTCTCCCATTAAGGTCATGGATTTGTTTATTTCTCTGACTAGACTTTGCTTAAATCCTTTGATATAATGATGACAAGAACATAAAGGCTAATAAAGATTAAAAACTTTCTGATTCATTATTTTTTCTCAATATAAAATATCTCTTTCTCATCTAATACATTAGAACTGAAGTCTATATTTTAAATACTGATAATAGTTTTCTTTCTGTTACTGTGGACTAGATATATTTTTGTTCCAATCCACTGTATTTCTATAGATCTGCCATTTTCTTTGGGTGTAGCTTCAGCAAAAAGAATGTAAGTAGATTATATTTTATTTTTAATAACAATTTATCTATGTCATTAATACCATAATTTTATCATAGTTTTATCACTATCATTTTGATAATGAAGTGCTTGTATTTATTGTTGCATTTTTTACATGCAGAGAAGTAAACACAATACTGTATTATTAAAACTGACACTTAAATCTTTGAGAGGATAATGTTTAGTAGAAGGTTTTTTTTTCAATTTATTTCCACCCTCTTTCACTTTTTATGGATGATACATAATTTCTATTCTTTTGGTGTTTTTTTTTTCTTTGTAATGCACACCTTCTTCTTTCTTCCATTCCTTTTTCATGTTGTAGGACTATGTCTCCAAATTACCTTTTTATTCTACAGAGCATATGTGAGTAATGAAGTCCTCCTCTGCAAAAACGAATATTCACCTTCACATTTAATTACAGTTTGACTAGATAAGTCTGTTAAGAGATCATATTATTTTGATAAATTGTTATTTACTGCCTTCATTCTTGCCTTAAACTTCAAATTTAACTTTCAGATCAATAACTTGTTCTTCAGCAATAGCTATCCAAACTTTTAGCCTTTTTCTTAATTGTTTTTGTTGCATATATTATTATTTGTTTAAGAGAAATTGCTTTTGGTTTCTCATTGCTTGTTTTTCATAGTTTCTTGGTCTTGTTTATGAATTCAAAAGTATCCCTAATTTCTGCAATTACTAAAAAAATAAGTTTATGTGAGGTTATAATCTATTTCCAAAATTATATCCATTTTTACTTGAGTTGGTCCTATTTATCCATATGGTCCTCCTCCTGTCTGTACTGTTAATTTATCTCTATGAGAGACTGTGGACTCTAAGAAACAAACTGAGGGTTTTAGAGGGGAGAGGGGTGGGGGATGGGTTGGCCAGTGATGGATGGGCCCAGTTAAGGAGGGCACATATTGCATGGAGCACCGGGTGTTCAACGTAAACAATGAATCATGGAACACTACATCAAAAACTAATGATGCACTGTATGGTCACTAATACAACATAGTAAAAAAAAATTTATCTGAAATGTTTGATGGATCTTCATTTTCTATTCCTATATACAAGTGAAGATCTAGATTCATTAATGTAAGGACTCAACTTGAGTTCTGTGGTTCTGACATTTCTTTTCCTGTATTCCATGGTGGGGGAGGGAGTGGGTAGAAGGGGCTGGGGTGCTAATTATCAGTTCTCTATAAATGGATGGGTTGAGGGTCTTGATAAACTCCCCTTACTGTGCATGGCTGGATGGAAACAGGCAAGCCTAGAACTCCTAAGTTTAGCAAAGTAAGTAAAGTTCGAAAGAAGTAAAAAACCGCTGCATTTTACTTCTAAAGGGAGTTGCCCTTTTTTTTTTCTTACCTGTCTATCATAAAGGCTGTCACGTCAGACTGTACCCTGCTTCTCTGCTCATCCTCTAATATAAGAACTATGTCTACATGAAACCTATTAACTGGTGAGGCATTTTCAACATCTCATCCTAGAGCCTATTCTAAAGCTAAAAGCTCCATAAAAGGGAGGCATGGAGAATTGAGGGGACAGACATTATATCAGGTACACGCTAAGAAATTAACCTAATGATAACATTATTTTCCACTTTTGATCTGTACACTTAACTCTAAGCTTGAAGTTTCTCCAAAATTTCCCTACTAGCAACTCTGCCTGTATGGAGCAAATTTATTCCTACTCTGTCTTTCTGCCAATCAGATCCCATCTGCTTTTACTCCTCCAGAAATTATTCAGAATGGGTTCTTCCCTGATGGTGCTTCATGATTTCCAAAACATTTATGGGTTAAAAGATCAGCCCATAATTTCACTGGGTTTGAAACAGATCAGCTAGATAAGATCATGTGCCCAGGCTACTCTCATAATTCTTAAAAATCTGCAGTTTTAAATCCCTCCTGATTTCAACACTTCACAGTCTCCTCCCTGTTTCACCATTCTCCCCAACTCATGGCAATGAAGGATATTATCAGGAAAATTCAGCTTACCACTGGGGCCGCTGCTCCAGACTTCAAGACTGTCCACCTTTGGTTTGCCTAGCCTACCTCCTACATGTGCTATTCACCTGCATATCATGGCCTGTGGATTTTCTCCAGTGTCGAGCAATGACAAGCTAGGGCCAAGTTTTCAAAACCCAACTTGTCACTTTGATAAAAATGAAGGAAACTTTTCCAAATGAAACAAAACGAAGTTTTTCCAAGTAATGCTATTTAATAGGTAAGGTCAATCCAGATCCTGAAGATGAGGCTGAAACCTGGCTTAATCCCCAACTAGCTCCAATATTCAACCTCCAATGCTTAGGGAGCAGCTTAGGGAGCAGCCACCTAGAAGAGCTTCTGGCTCCAAACCACCCTCAGTAATGCCTCCAGTAAAACTTCAGCAAGTAATCTTTAAATGCCTTCACAGAGGCAAAGATTATCTGACCTTTAGATCAGATGATCTAAAGAAAGATTTAGTTACTAGTTTGTCCTTTGAGAAAATGCTTAAGCTCACTGGTCCTCAGTTTATTTTGCATTAAATAGCTGTTACTCCATGTCTCTCTTAGGCTCCTCCCAGCTAACTCTTTCTGTGAGCTACAGCAAAAGAATGAGGCTGGGGATTTGCCATAATACTTATAAAGAATCAACATGTGATTTTACAGCAGTATGTCTGGTACCCACAGTTAGGACTTAGAATCCCCTAACTCAAAAGTGTCTGCGCTTGATACAGTCTATAATGAAAGATAGGTGTTGATAAAGAGCAAATGGCTTTAAAATTACAAATAAAGCCTTACGGGTTCTTGTTCATGCAATCTTCAAAAAAATTACAGCAGCCTAAATAAACAGTCTTATTTCTCAGATCCTGCTGAAGATCATATTAGGGACAGCAGGAATTGTCAGAGGCTGAAGACGATGCCATGCAGCAGTGGAAAGGACACAAGTGTTGGAGCTGACATATCTGAGCTTGAGGTCACATTCCATTACTTCCAACGATGTGGCCTTGGACAAACACATTACCCTCTCTAATTCTGTTTGTGTAACTATAAAATGGGATGTTGTTATGTGTACTTCAAAAGATTATTGTCAAGAAAAAGTGAGATAATATGTCTTAAAGGAATTTGGATACTGAAGAGCTGCATGGAACTATAAAGTTGTCTTTAGAGAGAAACTGAAGTGAGAATATACTTTGCTCTGTTTAGACTTCATAATCCCATTCTGGGGCAAGGAGCAAACTGATTAAAATCATTCTCATATCACATGTCAGTGAATGAAGATTACAGGTCCTGACATTATTGCAATATTACAATTCATACATTAAACCACCATTTCTCTTTGTGTTATGAATCTCTCATTATTGTGTACTCTCTCTCATGGCAAAAGACTGGTTTTGTTTTTCAAATGAGATGTTGGCTTGTAGGCACCGGGGCTCCTGCTTGCGTCTAACCTGGTGTATCCTCCACCACCACTCATCAGCAGATGGATCTTGTCTAAGAAGAGTGTATTACCAAATAACTGCAAGGTCTGGAACATGAACCTGGTCAAGGAGCACATATGCTTTGTAAAACAGGATAAATCTGTTTGTAAAAAAAAAATAACGGCGTCTCTCCTCTTCAAAATTTCCAATGCTGGAAGGCAGGTCAAAATGGAGGTTTTAGGAAGATCCTGAATTCACCTCTTCCTACAGACATAACAGATATACAGCTACATTTAGAGATTTAGAAGAATAATTTCTTCTAAAAAGAACCTGAGGACTACCTGAACACCTGCTCCACAAAAAAAGGATAAAAGAACCATACCAAGACAGGAAGGAGAGGCAGCAAAATGACTCCACCGCAGGCACTGATAGATGAATAGATTAAAAAAAGATGTGGTATAAATATATATAATGGAATATTCCTCAGCCATAAAAAGGGATGAAATTTTGCCATATGCAATAACATGATGGACCTAGAGGGTATGATGCTAAGTGATATGTCTGACACAGAACAACACCTAACTACCATATAATGTCACTTACATTTAAAATCTAAAAAGCAAAACAAACACAGTAAAACAAAATCAAACTCATAGATACAGAGAACAGACCGATGGCTGCCAGGGGAGAGGTAATGTTTCAGAAACATTACCTTCCCCTTGTGGGGAAGGTAAAATGGGTGAAGGAGATCTCAAGGTACAAACTTCCAGTTATAAAATAAATAAGCCATCAGGATGTAAAGCACATGGAATACAGACAACATGGTCATTTTATAATGTATATGAAGGTCAAATCACTATGTTGTACACCCAAAACTCATATGTCAATTGAGTTTTTAATTATTAAAATTAAAATACTAAACATTAAATTTTAGTTTATAAAATTAAATTTTTTTAATTTTATTTAAAAAATATTAAAATATATTTTAATATTATTAAATATTAAATTAATTAAATATTAAATATAATATTATTATATTAAAATTATTAAATTATTTATTATTAAAATATTAAAAAATAATAAATAAAAACAGATGCTACTAATGGCATTGAGTGTTCAAAAAAAAAAAAAAAGGACCAGAGACATTTGGCATTTTGGTGTGGAAGGAAACTAGTACTCTTTTTTTGTTGTTACAGTAAGTGAAGCCTAAAAGGAACATGCAGAGAGGGAGACGAAGCTAAGCTATGTCAGCCTAGCAGGGAAACTGCACCTGTGAACAAGCCTAATGCCAACTTCAACGATGATTTGTCAGGTATGATTAAAAACTGAATTAAGCAATCCTCATTAGACACTCAGAAGGATGAATTATGCTGCATAAATAGATTACTCATTCCCTGATAGAAACACTGGCACCACACACCCTGCTAGTAACTTTCAATTACATTGATAAATGAGAAGTTAAACTGTAATTTTTTTAGCACTATCCATTTTGTCTCTAATATCCTGCCACTTCTGTTTTTATTGTGATTGAAAAAAGAGTCTACAATGAAACAAACAGTCATGAAGATTAGTGTCACTTTCCAGACCAGGAGATAATGGAGGGTTTGAGTCATGGTGGGAAAAGGGGTGCTAAGAAGAGTGAAAAGTGTCCTTTATATATCTCCAGTGCCGCCCCAGATACTTATTAAGGTTGTATAATAAGCGCATTAAGGACCTGTCTTCACCCATATTACGGGATAAGATAGTAACGACAGTGTCTTAAAAGTGCTATTAGAAAATTTAATCTCATAGGTCAGGGACTAGATTTGTTAACCCGTCAGCAAGTCAATAGATTTCATTTGCTACAGTTAATCTTTATAATGTTTCAGAAACAGAGAAGAGTAAAAACACTTATCTAAGTCACCATTTCCTCTTCTCAGCTGTTTATAAGCTTCAATTAAATTTATATACCATCTAATAGTTTTGGTTCTTGCCATAAAGTCATTTGTCTGATTAATGCAGTTAGTGAAAAATTGGGCTCAGCACTATGGAAAAGAGGGAGGGCATCAAAATAGATAGCTGTATTTTCCAAATGAAACGGATGTCTTGCTCCAACTTTGAAGCCCACCTTGGCATAGTGATGCACTCAATCAAACAATATCCAATTTCACAAAGATGTGAAAAGCAGAAAGCCTACACATTAGCCTTTGGAGAGACAAAAAAGGAATAACCGTATCTTATGACTCACACAAAAAACTTCTTAAAATCCCCCTTGCTCACATGTGCCACTTCCTGAATTACTGCTCCAAGAAGCAGCTGTTAACACTCTTCTCACCCATACCTCAAAATTCCTCCAAACTTTCTTCCTTTCACTACTTCATCTCCTCTTTCTTGTTGCCCTCTTCTTGACTTCTGGACCTTTCCTTTTCTTCTAAGCCTCAGTGCAGACCCAGAATGGAAATTGTTTGTTCAGCTTCCTCCAGTTGTCTTTTCCATGCATTACTCTCATCAGACAGTAAAGAACCATATTCCAAGTAGCGTAAGGAATCTTCTTGATAGGAGAGGAGAAAGGAGCTGATTACTTACCTTGTAATATTTTTTAACACAGTTTTAATTATCAAGGGTCTAAGGAGACTTCTCAAAAGAAGAAAAGAAAGAAAATGAATTGCTAGAAATTTTACTGACAGCATTTTCAGCTGTTAAAGGTTTGAAGCAAATACCTCTTAGCTTTTTCACCTCACCCAGAGCAATTTTATGCCAGCTTAGATCAGAGGCTTTCAGAACCTTCCCCCTCTTACATAAAAGAACTTCAAGTTGAGAGGAAAGAAATGTGAGGGGAAATTTTTAGCCCAGAGTCCTGGCAAAGACAGGGAAAAAAACAAGAGGAGTGAGATTTTAGGCAAGAAGGCAGTGAAGACAAACTATATACATCAAAGGTAGCTCAAAGCCCAGAAAAGGGAGAGAGCCTATAAAGAAAAAAAGAAGGCTGCATTAAGCCCCGAATCCTGAACCAGAGTCCTGCTCTTCCATTTGTATTAGGAAACTGACCTCCCTGGCCTTTCATGACTCCTCTATGGAATGAGGGAATTTGACTAAAGGATATGAAAGGCTCACATCCCATACTTTATGAATCCTTCTTCAACTCACCTGCCTTCTCATCATGCTTACCACTGCCGTAATGCTCAGGACACTAACTATCCTACTGCCCACAGTCTCAGCATGTGCTGTGATGTGTGTGCTTTACGCTCTGTGCACACTACAGCAGGCCCTGAGAGCGCGTGCATTATCTCCATTACTAAATTCATCATCTACAACAACAAAAAAGTATCTTAATTACCTGATTGATTATGATACTGTACTAAGTTTACAGAACAATGACCTCATAGGAGTTGACAAATTAAGATAAATGAAGCTGCCTTGGCTGCAGCTCCACACACCAAGAAAGAATAAAAGCATTAAGTCAAAATACATCTGACCAGGAAGGTGTAAGCAGTAGGAGTGTTCAGGCATGAGATATTTGATCTATTAACATCTCTAAGTCCAGCAGTTAACTTCTTTGGAAACAGTCTCCCAGAGAAAAACATCTGCAGCTGCTAGAATTGTCCAGAGGTCACATCAGTTTCAGGGGTAACAACATAGTGACTGGACAAGTTTTACACATTATGCTACGATGCTCACCACAAGGGCAGCTGCCAGCAACTTACTGACTTGATGTCAAATGACCTTGGTGTGGTCTCAGGATAGGAATGAACACCGTGTTTCCAGTTCCAAAATAAATTCAAAGGAAGCAGAAGTACTCTTTAGCATCTAATTTTCCAAGGTGAGTATTTGGAAAGAACAATACTCACTTGGAAGAAAAAATTTTGGATTAACAAAAACATCAGGTTATTTTTAGTCATACGCTCAATATGTCAAGTTCATCTTGGGAGTAAGGAACACTTTGGTAATAAGAAAATGCTTTCTATGAGGCCTCAGAGGCACTGAGATAAGATGTCATCGTTTGCAGAGAAGGATTTCGTTCATTGCTCAGCTCACTGTGGGGTGCTAAATCAATGTTGTTATGTGTTTGACTGAACAAGATGCAAATCTTATTTACATTTGACAGAAAACTGAGCATAAATCACTGAGTTCTTTGCAGGAGGATGAGCAGAGATAAGCTGAAACTTTTTAAATTGCTAGTTCCATTCTAGCACTTCTGACATCTGGAATCAGGATGGCTTTTCTACTAAATTAAATTTTCATTATTTTGATAGGTTTTTTTTTTAAAGATTTTATTCATTTATTTGATAGAGGGAGAGAGAGAGAGAGATCACAAGAAGGCAGAGAGGCAGGCAGAGAGAGAGGGGAAGCAGACTCCCCGAGACTCCCCTGGGCTCGATCCCAGGACCCCGAGATCATGACCCGAGCTGAAGGCAGAGGCTTTAATCCACTGAGCCACCCAGGCGCCCCTCATTATTTTGATAGTTTATTGAAGAAAAATCTAGATAAAATAGTAAGGAGAAAAAAATTTTCTTCATACATCTTTCTATCCTACATATCCTTCCCATCTCTCCAGACTACTGAAGTAATACCTGAATAAAAATATTTGGGTACATAATATTCAAATGATTTTTTATTTGGGGCCAAAGAAAATCTCTTAATCATCAAGTCCTACAGTGAAGACAGAGATTTTCCTTTTTAAGTGTTTCTTCACAAAGTTATTTATGTTGTTAAAATAAACAATTCTACAAGGCTTTAAAAAAAAAAAAATCAGCAGGGGGCTCCTGGGTGGCTCAGTCCGTTAAGCATCAGACTCGATTTTGGCTTGGTCATGATCTCAAGGTCATGAGATCGAGCCCTGCATCTGGTCTCCACACTCAGCCAGAAGTCTGCTTGAGATTCTCTCTCTCCCTCTTCCTCCGCCCCTCCCGTCTGCTCAATCTCGCTCTCTCTGAATAAATAAATCTTAAAAAAAAAAAAAAAATCAGCAGTCCTCTAATCCTTCTCCTACATACACATTCCTACCTTCCACCTCTAAAATTTCCATACCTTGTGTCCTAAACTCAGAATTTCACTGATTCCACCTCTCCAGAAAATCCACCTGCTTTTATTCAGGGGAAGGGAGCAATGGGTACCTGATCATGTAGGCTGAAGGAGGAGACCTGGGGGAGAGGGGCGATTTCTTAAATAGCCTTTCTAATCATAATCCTTCTGCTTTTCAGTTCTGCTCACTCTCCCTGTGTTAAAGATGCCTCAAGCCTCCACATGTCCACCCTGCTTTGCTACTGAGCTTCATTCCCTTAACCAGCTTAGGATTCAACATCATCAGTCTGCTGATTTTAGCTTTCATCCATCTGCTATATTGTCATCTCCTCTATTGTTTTCCTTACCACTATGGATTCACAACTTTAAAAAAAAAAATCACATTATTGTCCACTTATTGGGGTTTTAGGAAGAAGCATGGGTTAAAATGTATGTGCCATACTTAGCCAAAAATTTCAAGTTTTGTCTCTTACTCTAAATCCTTACATATTGGTAATTTGTTAGCATAGCTTCTGGAATTAAAAATAAAAAATTAAAATTAAGCCTATGAAATCTGTGATAGTTCTTTCCCTATGCAGGGGCTTTCTGTAAGTTTTTGTTTTGTTTTGTTTTCACTATTTTTTGTTCTATGGCTCATTCCAGATGGTTAAGCTTGTTTGAGGTTGGGCTTCTGAATTGGTATACCCTTCCATACAATCCGAATAAATTAAAAATGATACTCAGCAAAAAGATCAATAAAGTTACCCAAAAAGCAGTTATGAAAATCAAGCATTGGCTTTCTCTACAAAATGATTCAGAGTACAGTTGGGGGAGGCAAACTTACAAAAGGCCATAACAACTGTTTGCCTGGTTACTTGGACCACTACATATAAAGGTAATTAAGACATAATTCTTAAGACAGTCCTTAATTTTTAAGGCAGTACTCTCTCTTTTTTTCTTTTTTTAAATAACAAATCTTATTCTTCAACACACAGCTCAAATATTGCTTCTTCTCTTTGGCTTCCTCTCATCCCTTCTATTTCCCTGGCAGAATCAATTACCCCCTTATCTGAGCTCCCTTAATATTTGTATATACTTCTACTAGGGCACATAACACAGTGTATTAAAATGGCTTATTTTCTATACCTTCGTTATGTTTTGAACTCCTCAAACAAAGAACCTGTGTTCTTTTCTTTTTGGTACCAACAGTAGCTAGGACACTATGCAGAACTTCAAAAGAACATCAATAAACAAGCTTGAACTCAATCACAATGAAGTAAATGCACCTCTACTTTGAGAAAGCCCAGGATAGCATAAGGAGAGCAAAGATGGACATTCAAGTCAAAGTCCGCATTAAAGAGGCTTTATATATTAATCCAATTTCTTCCCACTAAAACTACCCGAGGAAGGCAACATCTCTATTTGACAGATGGAAGAATTGAGACTCATAAAACATGGTCAAGGTCAGAGCTAGTAAGGATTAAACTAAGCACTTGAACTCATATGGTTCCAAAGTTCTTGTTTTTTGTTTTTCTTTTTAATGCTTCATTCTTAAGAGATCAGAGGATAAAACATGCAAAAAGAAACCATTTTTCATCTTGTTTTGCCAGATCTTGGTATATAATTGACTATAGTCTTCAAATATTAATCTTCAAATACCCAAGTGTTTATGGTTTTGACTTGTTTTTACAGTGTTCTTTTCTGAACCATTACATCTGCTATGGCTAGTTAAGCCTGCTGTGAACTTCTGTAGTCTGAGACTGCTATTACTTTAAATGATAGTCCTTAGTGCATGAAGATGATACTCCCAGCTGTTCTACCTTCAGGGAAGGAAGTAGGATACAACCAATTCCTTGACCTGTATTCTCAACAACATATTGTACACCTGCAATTTTCATACTTTGGAAAGTGTGCCTATTGGGGCTCTGATTTTTTGTGTGTTTTTATAAAAGGAAAGTAAAAATGTAGGACACACGCATAACACAACAACCTTTTGGGGATGCACACTTGGTACTATGTATCTTGTCTCCTTTGGGCCCTCCAAGTCAGCTACAATATTCAGATTTGAGTCCACATATCTATACCTCTGTATCTAGGTTCCTATATGGTCCACATGGACATGCTGTGCAATATGAACATAAAGTTTTTTATATCAATCCCTAATCCCTCCTTCTTCAGAAAATTAGTTGACTATTAAGCAGTGTGGCCAAGAAAATCATTTCCATTGTGAACAATTTGATTTTTCTCCTCTTACATCTTGCTGATAATAATTTCAGGTATCTCATAGATCCTTATGCCATACATGTCATATTGTCTCTGTGTCATGATTGGTAAGATAGTAGAACATAAATCCTTGATATTGCCCATTCCCATACCTGTTGAGGGCTTCAAACTACACTCTTTTGCAGCTCTTTACAGAGGCTTTATCTACTTATCAGAGAATGCTCAGCCCATGCTCAGGGGAGTTCAGAGATGGCAGAGATGATGTCTCAAGAGCAGCCCTCAACCACTGATAAAGGAGAAGTTGGTAAGTAAATAGCACAGTCCCTTCATTCCTCAAGGAATCAATGGGAGGTGTGTCGGGCACTATCTCCCAGAGGCCCCCAACAGGACAGATCCCTGCTTTGTCACTGTGGTAATCTTCTCCTTAGAATACTGGCTTCCTCCTCCAAAGTAGGTAGGAAGCCACTTTAGAAATAGTGTTTACTAGGTGATACTATGGAGATTTGTTTCCCCGACTATGCAGGGAAGAGCACCAACTCCCAACTCTCATTCCACTAGGATGGCTTCTGTTTATTTCTTCTGTGCATCAGCTCTCTCTAACTTGGATGTCCTGTGACAAGGTCTACACTTTGCACACTGTAGCAAAATGAGGGGCATTTTAAAAACCTTGGGGCAAGAAGACACATTGTCCAGTCTGTGTCCAAGATCACAATGTATTCCCTTCTGCCATCACCACTGAGCTGCCCTTTGCAGCTCCAATTACTCCTTCCTCTCCAAAAGGCCATCCATCTCTAGAGTTACTATTCAATCATACCATGTCCCTTTGTCCACCTCTGCCCAAGTGAGCATTTACCATCTTTTTCTTCTGATAAGCTATACACATTCACACACACATTTTATTTTATTTAATAAATATATTCATTTCTTATCACTGCTGTACAAATTACCATAATCTTAGTGGCTTAAAACAAAACAAAATTATTATCTTATAGTTCTGGAGATCAGAAAGCATCTCCCAAGGCTAAAACCAAACTGTTGGCTGGGTTGCATTTCTTCTGGAGACTTTAAAGAAAAACCAGTTTCCTTGCCTTTCCCAGCTTCCAGAGACTACAAGCCTGCCTTCCTTGGCTCATGACCCCATTCCTCTATTTTCAAAGCTAGCATTGTCAGGTTGAGTCCTTCTCACGTTGCCATCTTTCTGATTCTTTCTCTCGGCTTCCCTCTTCCATCTGCAAGAACTCTTGGGATTAAATTGGGCCCACCCAGAAATGTCAAGGTCAGCTGACTAGTAACTTTTAATTCCATTTGTGACATTAATTCCCCTTGCCATATAATCTAACATAATCACATTTTCTGGGGATTAAGAGGTAGACATCTTTTGGGAGGGGAGGCATTATTCTACCTATCACAATAAGTTTTTTAAAGTGCTAATTATGTTACCTACTGCTGTTAGGCCTAAAATAAAGTTTTCTAGATACTGTGTATAAGGATAACCCCACTTAGGCTAGAAATAACATATGTCCCAAACATTGAATACTATCCTTGTGGGGTGACAGCACCAGGAGTTGCCATCAGTGAGAACCTGTGATGTGTCAGGTATCTGATGGACTGAGCAATGTGTAACAGCTACGGCATGGCCTTCACAATCAGGCGGGTCTGGATCTGATTCAGTGCTTTGCCACCTCCTGAGTGGATTTGACTGTGGACAGTTGATTAACCCCGCTGAATCTCATTCAATCAAGTGTTAAAGAAACAATATACCTCTTTCATAGTGATGAATTGATAATTTTATTATTTTAATAGCTGACACCAGAACTCCACATTAAAGGTTTGCCATTATTAGAAAAAAAAGATGGGGTGCCTGGGTGGCTCAGTCGTTAAGCGTCTGCCTTCAGCTCAGGTCATGATCCCAGAGTTCTGGGATCAAGCCCCGCATCAGGCTCCCTGCTCGGCCAGAAGCCTGCTTCTCCCGCTACCATTCCTTCTGCTTGTGTTCCCTCTCTCGCTGTGTTTCTCTCTGTCAAATAAATAAAATCTTAAAAAAAAAAGAAAAAAAAAAGAAAAAAATGAGACTTTGTGGTTACATATAGGGTCACCACAAAAATCCTTTTAACCTTTCAAAAATTATACCAAAATGAGTTTAAAATGTGCATGTTACTAACCTATAACATAGAGAATGAAAGAGAAAGACATGGTGGGAGGAATTATTTCAGCAAATATTTAAGAAAGAAAAAGTAGGGGTGCCTGGGTAGCTTAGTGGGTTAAAGCCTCTGCCTTTGGCTCGGGTCATGATCTCAGGGTCCTGGGGTCAAGCCCCACATCGGGCTCTCTGCTCAGCAGGGAGCCTGCTTCCCCCTCTCTCTCTGCCTGCCTCTCTGCCTACTTGTGATCTCTCTATGTCAAATAAAAAAATCTTTAAAAAGAAAGAAAGAAAAAGTAGATGAAGGAATGATAAGGGGCATGCCAGCATATAGGAAGTTAAAGCCTATGTCACGTCACAGGGGACCAAAACAGAAGCCAGCCAATTTACCTGACAATACACCTGGGGGTTCAGCCTCTGCAGTCAGTCAGCACTACAAGGATAGGAATGAGTTGGAGTGGACATGAAGAAATAAAGACCTACACTCACAGCAAATGGATACATACGACTTTCCTTTCTTTCTCTCTCACAGGGAATGCACTTCTCTGTGCAGTCAGGCAACTTCACTTCTCTGTGCAGTCAGGCAACTTATTCTCAACCTCAGCTATGTGAGAGATGGGATATGTTTTCCTCTGGAGAAATGGGGTCAATAAGGTCCTAATGTGGGAACAACAGGCACACGGAAAAGGGGATGATTCATAACACTGAAAAGCCAGAAATTATATATAAACTCACATCCTCAACTGTAGGTCTCTCATAACTCCTTCCCTATCAGGAAAAAAACTACAGAATTTTTGTGTAGTGTAGCTAAACTTTACATATACTGACCTTTGGGTAACTCTCAGTGAAATAACTGGCTCTATATTAGAGGTCATTAGATGAGAAGCTCATTCACCCCAAACAGAACTTCTGATTGGAATTTTAGTGACCATTTTTTTTTCTTTTTTAAAAGATTTATTTATTTATTTTAGAGAGAGAGGGGAGAGCGCACAAGGGGAAGGGGCAGAGAGAGGGGGAGAGAGAATCTCAAGCAGATTCCATGTTGAGTTCAACTAACTACACCACCCAGTCACCCCAGTGACAAAATTTTAAATATAAATAGAATGCCAAAATTTATCAGACATTTGAAAAAAGTCTCCAAAGTTCAAGCAAACAGAAAAAAAAAAAGATAAAAGGCAATGATGAAGTTAACAAAACATATAAATGTTAAGAGACACTAGTCTTTCTATAAAACTAGAAAATAAGGCATTGAAAAATGCATTAAATTAAATTTAAAAAGTGCTCCTGAAAATTAAAGATATTATGACATATTTTTTTTGAATCAAAAGTGAAGATGGAAGTTAAAGTTGAGAAATCCACGAAAGTAAGCTAAAATGTTATATTTTAACATTTGAAAAACTATCAGTGTTTGATAGCTTTAGCGGAAGTTTTTAAAAGAGAAAATAAACAGAATAATAAAATAGTAAAATAATAGAGTAAATTTGGGAAAGAAGAATCATAGTATACAAGTAGGCTCAACAGCAAATAATACTAAACTATTCAAAAATGTGGAAACTGAGTGGTGAGTTAATTAAATATGTGCTGAACTATACTGAGAGACACACATAGGTATGTGGGGGGGAGGGTGTTAAGAGTGATAAATCCTGATTTACCAAAACAGAAAGTCTAAAAACACTGATTGGTAAATTAAGAAATAGTAATACAAGTATGAATATTAATAAAGATATTGAAAATCAGAATAAATCTGTAAAAGAACTGAAGTTGATATATGAAGAAAGCAGGACTTGAAAATGTGGAAGAATAGGATAGGAGACTATATTTTATGCAAAATACACTCTTTAGTCCTATTTGACTTTTAACTTTGTGAATGCAGTACCTTGATAAATGCAGGATTGTTTTCAAAAAGGAAAGCTACCTTGTCAAACAACGATGTAGAAAGTGGGATCTCAAGAGTCTGAATATCAGATACCAAAATTTAAAAAAGGATACTTCGTTTTGCATAACAGAAGACAACCAATTTTAATTCCAAGAGAAATCTAAGAAGAAAGAAAAAGAAGGGAGTAGGGGAGAGAAGTAATGGGCACTAGCCAGCAAAGAGGTAAAATTTCCGCACCACACGTTATAGAACTCTTTCCCATGACAAAACAAAACCATCAGGACCACACCCTTGACTCACAAATGACTGGTGTGAGCAATCTCTGACAAGGAGACTGAAGAACTTGTCATTCCTTTAAGCATAGATCATATCAGATGAAGAAAGATCCAATGGGTGGGGTGAGCCCTTAGAGAATGCTCCTTGAAAATCAGGAGAAATTTTAAAAAGATTTTGGATTTACGGATTTGATTTTTCCTGGAAGATAAGCAAAGAATCCAACTAATATCTGTTACATTGTGGATTACACATAAAATAACTTATCCAATAATCTTATCACACTGCTAGTACATAATAAGTATTTTGTATAAAGTAGATGTTATATATTATCTCGTATAATCTTCACAACAACACTTTAAGGTAGACGATATTAACTCCACGCTTCCCAAGTAGAAAAAAGTTCAGAGACATGATTTTCTCAAGGTCACAAAGACAGTTCATTGTCAAAGGTCTTGTATAATACCAACAGAATCATCAAATCCATCCTCAGGTAAAGGAGAACGGAACACACCGATCAGGATTCACTGGTAACTTACTCTCTGTGTACCATTTCAAAATGAGTGTGGCTAAAAGATGAGGAAATATACTCCCTTTTGCTTTGGAACTTAAGATGCTCTAAACTAACCTTAAACAGATTGAAGGGAAAAAAAACTGAGTAGGAGTGGAAATGATCGTGATAATGTAGGGAAATTTTTAAACATTTCCATATTTTATGTAGGAGAGTTGTTTTGTTTTGTTTTTTTAACATCTTTTTGTGGGAGGTAACTGCTATCTTTACCCTGTTTAAAGAAACTCATTGCCCCAATCACTTAATATATTAGATCATGAATGTTATTCTGATTCTGGTAAGAATACTAGATCCTCAACTACAGAAATAGAAAGTCTGAAAATATCAACTAAAATTAATAAATTAAAAAACTGCCATTCAAGTATATTATTTAGAAAGATGCTAGAAAATTTCATTTGGACATGATTCATCAATACCATCAATCATTGACAGACATGTTAAGTAAAGTACACACTGACAGGATCCTTTCGCTTCCACTGTCCCAATTTACTGCACTTTTCTGTTAAATACTGCCAAAGAAAGGAGTCAGTTGGAAATTATTTGCCCTGTGTCTCAGAAATCACTTTTTTTCTCCATTTATTTTTTTCAATAAACCATTCATCTTTGCAATGACGTATTCTAAAACTTTGCATAGGATCAGTGTCAGCAATCTGCCAGACTCTAAACCACAAATGCTTCCAAGAATTAACCAGGGAATAAAATTAGAGAACACAACAGAGGCAGGTGGAAACTATATAAACTATAAAATATATGTCCCCTAACAATATTCAGAATCAGTAACTTTTTCCGTACTAGACAACAATTTCTTGCCAGCTTCGTCTGTCCTATACGCTACCAGCTTATGACTTCTTATTGAAAGTGTCCCCATTTGCCATCAACATCTTTTTCAAAATCAGTGTTGTCATCAGCCTCTTCAGTTCCCACGGATTCCTCAGAGGTTACTCACAAAAATTCAGTGAACTCCTTCAACCTTGGCAATGTGTTAAAGTCCCAACGAAGTCCCTGGCACTGTGCTAGCCACCAGGAAACAGCAGGGAGTACAACGGACACAGAGTGTGGAAAGAAAATTAATCACTGCTATGACCACATTAACAGATACAGACCTACAAATTATAACATACACTGCTCTTTAGGGTGCTATGAGAATATAACAGGAATACTGATCTGTTTGAGGCTGTCCTAGTCTTCAAGGGCGCAGTTCATCTTGTAGGAGACCTGAGCTCATTTAGATCTGTTAGCTGTTGTGTCAGAATATGTTCACCCATATAGATTTAAATTCCCCTGTAACCAACATTTGTTTTACCCTCTTATGGTTTGAAGATCATTCTATTTGACAGAGAAGACAAAAGCAAAACAAAAACTGAGTTTCTGCTTCTCCATATTACTCATCAATATTATAATGTCGGCCCTAATCAACACACTGTTCTTTCATTGATCTTTTGCCTCAAACATGGCGTTTTAAAAATGCATTTCTGACAGTCTTTGCATGCTTGCTCTAGTCTCAGATCAATTTGGACTTTAAACTTCTTGACACTATTCTTAACAAGCTGCTCAGTTTAGTAAAGGAAGACAGCTTGGGTTCAGATTTGAATCCTTAATCAAACACTAACACATTGTTTTATCATAACCAAATTATTTTGTTTCTCTGAGCCTATTTCCTCATTTCAAAAATGAGAATAATAGGGGCACCTGGGTGGCTCCGTTGGTTAAGCGACTGCCTTCGGCTCAGGTCATGATCCCGGAGTCCCAGGATCGAGTCCCGCATCGGGCTCCCAGCTCCATGGGGAGTCTGTTTCTCCCTCTGACCTTCTCCCCTCTCATGCTCTCTCTCACTCTCTCTCTCAAATAAATAAAATAAGATCTTCAAAAAAAAAAAATGAGAATAATAATTCCTACCCTGCAGTTCTATGGTGAGAATCAGATTAGATCGCAGAAGCAAAATACCTGGTACGATGCCTGGTATACAGCAGGGACCCACCAAACAATTGATGGCTATTATTTTTACAGATGCATGCTGTACACAGCACTTGTTCTCACCTCCACTAAGGGCTTCTCAGGGACAGACACCCAGCCTTAGACTTCTTTTCTTTCCCACATAATGTCTAAGCACAAGGTACCTAGCAATTAGAGCAAGTAGGTGTGCTGACCATTAATAACACTGGTAAAAACTTAAAAGGAATTCCACATTTTCAGTATTCTTTAGTTTAGCAGGAAAGAATAACTTTTATCTTGTAAATACTAAATTACATGCTCTTTTTCCAGTTTAAACACACAGTCTGTTTACAACTAATTGTCACATTAGGGCTTCTGCTCCAATGAATGTTCATATACTGTGTTTACAGGTTTACACTTCCACTATTGCGGCCCTGTTCCCATAGAATGCATATCCTGCATGACAAGGGCTTATCTCCCTTCACCAAACAACTCTCTGCCTGAATTTTTTACTACATCAATCAAAGTATTCAGTTATTTCAATGCCTGCTGAGCAAAGGTAAATTTCCGCAAACACCATTAGAATGAGGTATAGAAGAGAAAATCTAGTCCTACATATTACAGACTGTTTGTCGAAGGCAATGAATTCCTAACTCTAGGTGGGTCTATCAAAGAAGAAAGAAGAAAGCTCTTACTATTCCAGTTATTAAAGTACTATGTAAACATGTAAACCGTTAAAGGGGAGTCTCACTTTACAAAATAAAAAAGCAAGGTCTCTATTTTATGAATCAGTTGCATTCTAATAGTTTAGTCTAGCAAATATTTCTCTGGGGCTATCAGAATAAGGCTACGTTCCATTTATTAACTAAATTAAACTTCTCTGAAACCCTATCTTAGTAACAGAGGTAAGTCCATTTTCTCCTCATCCCCTGCCATACCACTTCTGTGCTAACATCAAAAGGTCTGTATAATGGAAATTGTGGGTGTTCTGCCCAGGCCCCTCCTGTCCCCTTCACAGTCCCTGTGTGCCTCAACATGACTTCTATGTCCCTTTGCATCGAGAACAATACCTGGGACTCTCGTTGGGGAGTCATTTATTGCTAGCTTACACTGCTACTATTAGACTTACAACATTTAAGAGCAATCTTAAACGTTCCTTAAAAAAATTTATATTTTAAGTTCAAATGCTAGAAATGCATTTAACCTTCTAATCCAAAGACTATCCACACTAATGCCAGAAAAGAGGCTCCTCTACCCACAGAATAATAGTGACAAGAGCTCCATTAGTGACTTGAACTACCAAATGTTCCTACAACATGGATTTTGGGATTAACATTACAGATTCCTCAGAATTATCTGGATCTGAAACTGTAGAAAATCTATACACTCAAACATACACAGACATATTTTAACACCTCATTTAACTCTAATGTCTAGACCAGTCTCATCAAAGGAACTCAATACATGTGAGAAAAATTAAAAAGTAAGTGACCGAATGAGTATACAAACTAATGGATTTAACAGCTTTTATTGAGTATCTTCCATGTACCAGGTACTGGACTAGGGTCTAGGGATACTGTGATGAACAGAACCATTCACAAATCCTACCCTCATGGAGTTTACAGTCTAGTGAGCCAGGAAGACAGACTCCGCACATATGTGCATGCATGCATGTACACACACACACACGCAAATGTGGAGAGCCAACTGAGTTCTGCAAGGGGATAATGGTTTGTTTGGATGAAGAAGATCCAATATGGAATCGAGCAGCAGAAACAAGAGTGAGCAGGCCTCCTGCCTAGTGTGGAGCTTGCCCCAGTGGCTCCTGGAGCTACAGTCAGCAATTCATATGCATGCGTCATTGATATGTCAAGGATGGGCAGTATTCCCTCAAGTGTATATCACAAACAGATGGCTCTAAAAAGAAATTCTCTTTTCAATAAACTTGTCAAAGCCATTGTATAGCGAATATTCACACAAAGTAAAGAATCATCTCTAATCAATTTTGAAACTTATCTTTATGGTTTACTTAGAATAAGATGAATCTGCAATGTGATTAAATAATAATGTAGCAAACTGTTAGAACCAAGAATGACAAGAAAGCTCATAATGAGCTTCAGCGAAGTTTGAGAGAATCTGGCTCCTTCCCTCAGAGGTATTTCCTTCTCACTCTTGAAAGTATGAGAGCTCCCACATGCTGTGGAATAACATGCTAGTATTAGCCTGAATATGTTATTTTATAGAATTATGATAATTTTTCTAACAGAATAAAAAATACAGTTTAATTCCATTAACTGTTTGCTTACTTTAGTAAAAACAGCATTTAGTATGATGCTATGGGAAATTACTTCAACTCCCCTGCAGCTGCACTGGCAAGCCTATAAACTCATTCTTAGAGTATTTCCTAAGTTTAACAGAGTCATGATAGCTAAAGTAAAGACACCATGAGTACCATACACAGTAACAGCTCTGCTGCTGCAGAAGAAGTGGCTAAGGCAACTCTGTTTTAAATTGATTGAAAAAAAATTACCAAGAAAGAAAATAGGATATACCAGATGCTAAGGAATGAGCTTTACATCTGGAAACTGTATACTGTTGTTACACTAATTTTTTCTTACATTTTAGAGAAAGATTCAGATGCCTTCGTTCTAAAGCATAAAAACATTGCCATCAACATGCTGCCAGTCTTCATGGAGGATCTGGATAATAACCTATTTTTGACATGTCAAAGATAGGTATTACTCATATCTCTAAGAAAAAAGGAAAAGGCAGAAGTAAACCTTTAGCCAACTTTGACATCTTGATTATAGACCGGCTTGTATGGTCCTATAGTGTCTCTATCACTCACTGAGTCTTCAAACATGAAGACAGTGACTATGACAGGCCATGTGGCATGGAATAGACAGCACAGACATTAGAGTCAGAAAACTCTGGTTTAAATTTTGGCTTGGCCACACAGAAGGCATGCAACACTGCGCACTTGACACTTTGAGTATGACTTTCCTCATTTATGAAAGGAAGTCAGAATTCATACATCACGCATGGTTAAGAGGGCTAAATGTTGGGGCGCCTGGGTGGCTCAGTGCGTTAAAGCCTCTGCCTTCGGTTCAGGTCATGATCTCAGGGTTCTGGGATCAAGCCCCACATCGGGCTCTCTGCTCAGCAGGGAGCCTGCTTCCCCCTCTCTCTCTCTGCCTGCCTCTCTGCCTACTTGTGATCTCTCTCTCTCTGTCAAACAAATACATAATAAAAAAATTTTTTTTTAAAAAGAGGGCTAAATGTTATTTTTTTAAATATTCTAATTATTTATTTGAGAGAGAGACAGAGAAAGCACGAGCAGGGGAGAAACAGACGGAGAGGGAGAAACAGACTCCCAACTGAGCAGGGAGCCTGACTTGGGACTTGATCCCAAGACCCCAACATCATGACCTGAGCTGAAGTCAGATGCTTAACCAACTGAGCCACCCAGGCACCCCAAGAGAGCTAAATGTTATTATGCATGTAAAATTCCTTGCATGGACACATGGCAGGTGTTTAATAAATGTTCAAATACATGGTTGTCTTCATCTCACCACTAAGGAATGAAGAATGGAGATTTGTACAATTAACAGTGACTTCCTTGGGTACAACACTCACCAAATTCTTCCAGCTTCCCTCCTCTTACTTCCAAGTTAGAGAATTATTTGGGATCCTCCTCATCTCTACAGGAATCTGTTTTAACATCAATGTCCAGCGGTGTATAGCCTTTCACATGTGCCATCTTCTCTTCCCTTTAGAATCCCATGCACCTCCAGATTAATCTCCCTAAAGCTCTACTATACAGTTAATTACTCTACAACGTCCTTCATGTCCACAGAAAACATTCAAATACCAAGCTAGGACATTGAAGACCCTCCATTTTCAAGGCACATATGTGGATGGAATAAAAATAGAAAATCTATCATTAAAATGGCTATAAAAATCTAACAGAAATTGCAAACCACAGCACAATATGTTATAACCAAACAAATTGAGATTTAGTTATACAAACATATAACTAGTCACTAGCAGATGTCTTTGAATCCTTCTTTGTTAGAACTGCTAGAATGGCTCTAAAATGCAGTGAGCATGTTGTTCCTTTATAACAAGTAGAGAGGTTATGCTGGGCTGCATCACAACCCTAGCATGTGGTCTGAATAATGTAGTGACTTGTAGAGTCCCGGATAGGTGTAAGAATACCAATAATATATAGCAACTATTCAATAATGCCTGTCTCAGTCCAATTTCCCTAGAAAGACTAAGTCAAAAATGCATTGCTAACATCTTACTGAGAAGAGCAATTCCAGTGCAGCAGGGGTAAAAGAAAAAGGTACTAAAAGAGGGAAAGAACATGTAAGGGAGTACATTATTGAACTGCCCATAGCTCTGTAGCCAGATCCACTGATTTCTCAGTCTCCCTGGATGGCTTTAGAGAGATGTGTAGGACTACTGTGTTTCCAAATGGTCCATAGAAAAAGGAGTAGGAAGTAATTTCTTTGCTGACTCCATTTTATCCTGGCTCATGCCTCCTAAATCAGCAATGTTTACACCATGAGGAACTAATTCTCTACATCTTGGTATTATCACCTACACCTTCGGCACATGCTAAGGATGCCGCAAGATTCTAAGTCCCTGACCTTGCTGCTTTGAGGCCAGAGGTGGTGAAAGAAGCCAGATCCTTGTTTGAGGTGATGGAGGTGACCTCAATGAGGCCTCAAGGAAATACTAACTGGAACAATGGAGTTATATCAAAACAGGCGGCTAAGTGAATCCATGCTGATGGGTCATAGGATATCTTCTTCATCTGTTCAGAATTAACTGGATTATTTTGTGATAATGTTCATGAAATATTAAGTGAGAGAAACCAGACTAAGCAAGAAAAGTCTTCAGATCACTCAGCAGATCCTTTCCTTCTAAAAGGAAAGAAGGAGGAAAACAGGACTGGGCAGGTGAACCTCAGGCTGTGATGCAAGTCCACAAAGCCCAAGCCAATTTGACAGGGCTTGCTGGAGAAAAGACTGCCCAGTAGAGGAGTTCCATAGACACAAATGGCCAGACCCTAGCACCCCTCCATGTTCAGTGATGTGTCAAGAACCTCTTGGGAAGAATGCCTGAATGCCTTGAGAGATCCCAAAGGTGCTATCCTTGGATGCATGCCTTCAAGCTGAAGCATAAATTCCTTTTTGAAGAGAGATACAAGCAGTGCATCTTGACGACTCCCATACCTACAGAGACATTGCTTCAAGAGCACTGGACTAAGCAAATTGACAGTGGGATGAGACTGGAGACTGATCCCTTAATCGTAAAATTAAATGCATGGTTTTCTTGTTTTAACTTTCTAATTTGGGCACTGTTGACCAGTCCCTCCTTGTTAATCCTGTCTGGTATCCAGTAAGTACACTACTTCATAGCAGTAAACATGGCAGGAGAAAAAAATGACCAACTTAGGTACAACTTCAAAATAATATTCAGAGATATGCACAGATGTCTATAACTGCAAAACCAAAAATTTCTCATTCTCTTTGGACCAGTTCAGCAACACACAGCAGGTAAGAGGAAAGTGTTCCAAGATAACCAATCATTATGATTATAGCAAGAATGATTGATGGGAAAGAAAGAAAAAAAAAAACAAGTTATATGGCTGGTCTTTACAATAATTGAGAAGGACCAAAGAAGGCAGCAAATACTTTGGAGAAAATACAAGCAAGGGATGTTAAGTCCATGCAAAGGAATGAAGCTTTATATAAAATAATGAAGTTTTTGTCAAATAACAAGGAAAAAACTTCCTGATCTAGAAGAATCTTATGAATTGTATTTAAAAGTGGCCTAGAAAGAAGCCCAGGTTATAGTAAACAATTTTGTGCCATTCCATAGGGGAATCAACTTATTGGATTTTTTTTCCATTTCTTGTATGTCTGTACCACAACTTCCCAGAGACTTTATTAGTGCTCTTTGCAGCTCTAGGCTCAAATGGATAACTAATGATTTCCCTGTGGAAGGACCAAATGTCCCTGGAGAAAAGGCTGAACTGGAATTTTTCAGTCAACTATCCCACATTCTCTCCTAAAGTGGCAGCTGGTCTGCTGGAGAGAAGAACAGGGAGGCCCCAACCAAAGAGTAAGCTGTGTTCTAAAAGCTGAAGACCAAAAACTTGTAATTCAGTTCCCCATGGAAAGACTCAACAAGGAGACCAAGACAAGATGGCGGAGGTGTAGGAGGCACGGAGAGCACTGGGATCCAGAAAGAGGCTGAAAACCACTCTAAAAGCCGGCAAACACAACAGCAGAGAGAAGAGAATAAGAACAGCAATTCTAGGAGCAGAAAATCAAC
>CM053603.1:138005724-138024670 GCA_028646535.1 Procyon lotor
CTCTCCCCTGCTGTCTTCTGCTCCCGTAGAGATCCAGAAGTGAAAAGTCTTGCTCCTCCCGCTGATTTCATGGGTGTTCAACGTGGTCTGGCAGAAATCCAGCTCACTTTTGGGGACAGGTTGCAACAGGGTGTCCTACCTCTCCGCCATCTTGCCCCCTTCTCCTGTAGCCACTTTCAAAGATCTGATGAGATATTTTGGGTAAGCAGCTGTGGTTCTCCTTGGTCTCTGGGGAAGTTGCAGGGTGGGTGTCATTCTTGCAATTAAGTGTGTTTACTTGGCTCTAATTATTAATTAACTTAAAATATAAATTTAAATTAATTAAAATTAGAAATAGTTAAAAATATTTCTCTGTTTATAAACATACTTACATAAGTGCCCTTAAATCATTGGTGGACTAAGTGTGTGTGTGTGGGGGGGTGGGTAACAATAAGAATTAGAACTGAGAAGCTGCAAGATTTAACAGGGGAGAACGCAGGAAGAAGCCTTTCTGGAAGCTGGAGTGATAATACGTAATCTGGGAGATGGGGTGCAGCACCCTGAGGGCAGCAAGAAGGCAGTGACCTGAGTGTCAGGAGACCAAGACACTGAGGGGACCAGGGCCCTTGGGTCAGCTCAGCTCTGCCATCTCACTTTCACTTCTCTTGATTGTCTGGCAGATTTTTTTTTTTTTTTAAATGAGCATTACTGTAGTAGAATTTACTGAGTGCCAGCATGGTACAGATGTGCAGATATGTTCCAAAAGAAAGAAAAGGTTTTAAAAATCTCCTTTTGTGAAGGTCAGTTCATTTGTTTAGTCTTTGGAAAACGTAGTATTGCACCCTTTAACAAGCTTTCTCTCCAAAATCAATGTGCAATGTGGGAGTTCTAGTGGGCATTTAAGGACTGAGAAAAATAATAAAACAGGAAGAGAAAGAAAGCATAAACATGAAGCAGGTTCATCAGCTAATAGAGATCATTTTGTTTACTTAGTCCCTTATGAAGAATAAGACAGGCCAACCCTATTCTTCTATGCAGAGTCAAGTACTGAGAATCTAATGTATGTTTCCCAGTTTGTTCTCTGTAATACAAAATGGGAACTGAGGATAGTCTGAACGTGAAAAAAAGTTATGGGTGGAGATAGAGGAGGAATCTGCAATCCCCAAATGATGTGGCTTAGTGAGGGTGGCCTAGTTCAATTCCATGTGGTTCATACATATTCAAGGATTTTTTCTTTTTAATATCCATTGACCTCCCTTGCCGAAGGTAAGGGTATCAGAAACCAACTTAAGCTAGATCAAGAAAAAAAAAAGGAGGGTTATTATAAGAGAGCTGGGATAATGCATGAAAATTAAAGGCAGGAATGAAGCTGGGCTTCAGGAAAAGCCAGGAGGCAGGAAAAGGTGAGCCATCGGGCCAGTGCAGAGCTCTGGGTCTTGACTGCTTCTTTCGTTATCTGTGCTCTGGTCTCTCCTTGTCCATCACAGGGTAGAATAGGCCAGCCCACAGCTCATATGGTTCTATGTTCTAGTTTCATGCACTGTGGGTGGCTTCCTTGTTGGTCAAATTGGGAATCTCAGGGGAGAGAAGCTGAGCAGTTTGAATCAATGTCTATCTTTGGCCCAGACAGCTGTGGGCAAGGTGACGGACTTTAGGGTCATGAAGTAAAATAGAGCTGCTAGGGGCCCACTTCATTGTATTCATGAGGGTTATTTTCAGAGAAGGTGATTTGGCCCATGGCCTAGGCAGGCACTTCATAAGGTAAAGTGCTGCGTTTATTTAGTGCTTAACCCCAAAGGAACTGCTTAAAACCCTGTGTGTTGTTCTGAAACAGAATGGTAAATGAGAAGGATTTTTCATTTACCTTCTATTAACTTTATGTCTTGCAAATTCTGTTATTCTCAGTCAGCGTAAAGGAACAGAGCCAGGGGTGCCTGGGTGACTCAGTCCTTGAGCATCTGCCTTCGGCTCAGGTCATGATCCCAGGGTCCTGGAATAGAGCCCTAAGTTGGGCTCCCTGCTCAGCGGGAAGCCTGCTTCTCCCTCTCCCTCTCCCCCTGCTTGTATACTCTCTTGCACAGTGTCTCTCTCTGTCAAATAAATATATAAAATCTTAAAAAAAAGAAAAGAATAGAGCGAGCTTCTATTAATTTGGCATATTCACTTCGGAGGGTGAATTCTAAACGGCCTGGTCTCCCCATGTTGTGGGGACTTCACTTTAGGTAAATTCAGAGCAAATAGATAACTGAAGATAGGCAGTTTATTTCATTGATCTTTTTAAGCAGTAGGACCCGTGATTCATGTGTTTATAATCCATATAAACAGGTTTAGAATCTCCCATAGCAATTTCCCTGTCATCAAACAACTTAGTAGACCATACTGAAAGAAAAAAGAAAACTGGCAGACAACATCTAGTCACCTTGTGGGTGTATTTACAGAAAGAATGTAATAATCAGCCTATATTTGCAGAATATACATCTTGCAAAATAATTCCTCAGCAGTCTTTGGATTGCCTCTTGTTTGGTGCCTTCGGAGTCAATCTATTGAGATTAGTAAAAATGAGGAAAGCAACTATGGAGCCAGTATTTATTTGCATATCTGATCATGTCAACAAAGTCTTCTGGAATCTGGAAGAATGGCATTCAGTTTAACATGCACAGAGCCAGCATCTTCAGGCAAGCAGAGAGCAAATCTTGAAGGAGACATTGCTTAATTTTCAGAAGAAGAAAAAAAATAATCTTTCATTTTTGTTACTCACAGATCATTCCTGGATGTGGGACTTGCAAATACTGAAACTGAAACAGTTTCCATTAACCATGATTTTTTTTTTTTTGATAGGGAGTGGTCCGAATTAATTGTACATGAAATGACCTAGATACTGTGGAGATAACACTTTAAATTTGGGCCAATTATTTTGCATCAAGAAGCATTAAGTAAGACATAGCTAATTTCTCCAAATAAATGAAAAGATATCAGACCCCCCAAATAATCAAATCAGTAATTTCTAAAAAATATGAGTCTT
The DNA here is from genome assembly GCA_028646535.1 of Procyon lotor. Taxonomy (NCBI): domain Eukaryota; kingdom Metazoa; phylum Chordata; class Mammalia; order Carnivora; family Procyonidae; genus Procyon; species Procyon lotor. The sequence goes on from CM053603.1 coordinate 138,008,726, forward strand.
CTGAAAATAATGAATTAGGTGGTATGAGTTTATTTTAGAATAATGCAAGAAGTTACTAGCGGGTTCACATAAAATAAACCTTTGTTCCACCACCCATTGCAACAGAGAGAGGCCACGTGACTTTTAGAACTTCTTATTTATTTATTTTTCAACTGTGTATTATGCTTAAATATTTTCAAACCACTTTATTGAGGTATAAATGAAGTATAAAAAGCTATGCATATTTAATGTGCATTACTTGGTGAGTGTGGAGGACTTTTAAACTGAAAGGAAGAGAGTATGGTTATTTTTTTTTAATATTTTATTTATTTATTTGACAGAAAGGGATCACAAGTAGGCAGAGAGGCAGGCAGAGAGAGAGAGGGAAGCAGGTTCCCCACTGAGCAGAGAGCCCGATGCGATGCAGGGCTCCATCCTAGGACCCTGGGATCATGACCTGAGCCGAAGGCAGAGGCTTTAACCCACTGCTGAGCCACCCAGGTGCCCCGAGAGTATGGTTATTTTTGGAATAAATTGTTTTTTTGGATTTTTTTGTTTAGTATCCAGTTAGTTTCTGATAAAAATGCATATGAAATGTTAAAGTTGCATGGAGAATAGGATTTTACTGGATTTCAGCCCAATGAAAGTACAATCAAAATCCACTAGACTGACACACAAAATCCACTAGACACAGAAAGAAAGGGTACAAATTCATTCAAGGATAACGTCAGTAACAGTGTGGTGATGTCAGGAATGATTCAAAAGTTATTGCTTAGGGTGTGTGTGTTGTGGTTGTAGGGGTGTGTGTGTGTTTTCTGAACCTAAATAGTAAATAAGAATAGAAATTTTTTTCATATCTCTGTATTGACAATCCTAATATTCTGAGAGCAACAAAATGGCATGCTTTTATTTATTTGATACATTCTCTTTGGAGACTAAATTTATGGCATGACATTTATTGTCATATTTTAGTAAGCTTTTTTTTGTACAAAGTATTCTGAAACCTCTACCCTCTGAAACAAGGAGAGCTGTTAAATTAAAAAATGGCTAAACCGATTTTATGTATGTTCAGAATCTATTTTGACTTTGAAATTTCTCTGACATAATGTTTTCTACTTTCTGTTTCTCCTTCTCTTTTTCAAAGTGCCCTCCTGTTCCTTCAACACATGATTATAAGGAAACCTATAAAACTCCCATGAACAAATATCTGGCTTAAAATGCAATTGAGAATTCCTCTTTTTTTCTCGACTTTATGTATATTATGCATGTCCTGTCATAAGGGAATGATTTCATCATATTGGTTGCCTCTAAAACTTACAGTACTCTTACACCCAAATATTTTGTTAGCTCAGCATGGTCCCTGGAATGAGAATGGTTGTGTTCTAATTCCAGATATTGATTGACCATGTGTTACTTTGGGAACAACAGCCGGCTTATTTCCTTCGCAGGATAATGAGAAAATTACTGACCTCCTCTCAAGAGCGGTTTGGCAAATAGAGAATTACAAAATGCTTTGCATTAGAAGTGTTAGATATTCTTCTAAGTGCTTTCATTTTTCTTAGCATAGCAGTCTTCATTTGTGGACTGTTTTATGGGAAGACTTTAACCAGGAAGCACATGTGACTATGTTTTGACCATTACAAACATCTGTACATTTGAGAGGGACTGACCAAAAAGAGAATTCTGGAACTACAAAAATGCCCTGACAGAATTTGACCATGTGCTTATTAATGAGGACACTAAGAGTTCCCATGCCATATTTTCCAGATGGATTCACTGCAATCCCTGCAACGTAGCCAGTCTGAATCCTTGCCTACTCACTTTTTAGGCAATCTTCTAATGGGGTCATTACTGGGAAAGGTAGAAAACAGCATAATTGATATCATATGGGACTTAACGCACAGTGAAGAGAATTGCTTAGTGCATGAGGTGTGGCATCCAACACAACCAGGGCTGTTCCAATATTGGCAAACACTTTAAAAATAAAATAAATGGGGAATCAACCAACATTTCATTTGTCATTGTCTCAGCAGCCCAAGGCAGAGCTCTGTTTTGCCAGCCACATTTTTAAATGGGAGCATCCGTTCTAGTTGCATTTGTTTTCTTGACAGTTCAGGGTGTTGTAAGGCCAACTGCAGCTCACTTGCCCTCAGCTGCTTGCTTCTCTCTTGTGCATCTCCACAGTCATTTGCTCATAGGTTAAGGTTTCCAAGCACACTGGGCTTTGTGTTGGTGCAGTGTTTAGTTGCACTAGAATCTAAGACGTACAGGGGTTCCCCAGGTATAACTTAGCAAAAGTCATTCTTTTAAAACACCCATAGGCAGGGGCGCCTGGGTGGCTCAGTTGTTAAGCGTCTGCCTTCGGCTCAGGTCATGATCCCGAAGTCCTGGGATTGAGCCCCTCATCGGGCTCCTTGCTCGGCAGGAAGACTGCTTCTCCCACTACCATTCCCTCTGCTTGTGTTTCCTCTCTCACTGTGTTTCTCTCTGTCAAATAAATAAAATCTTTAAAATAAATAAATAAATAAAACACACGTACGCATGCACACACAAAAGAGAACTAAAGAATTGTCATATGCCTCCAAGTCTAGTGAAGGGTAAAGCTGTTAGTATACTTAGCACCCCTTTCCTCAGGTCACATTATGTGTAACTAAGTTCTGGCCTCAGTTCTAAGACTAGGCATATGATCATGGACAAGTCATCATCTCTGTGAGGCAGAATCCTATGAATAAAACAAAAACTATAATCTCTCATCTGATCCACACTGATCTCAGGTATTTCTGAGATTTGATTAGAACTCGATACAGAGTACATGTCCGTGTGGAATGTGGAATTGACTGTAGCTGATAACTGTGGAAGTTGGGTGATAGGTACATGGAGGTTCATTATGATATTTTCCACTTGTGTATTTGAAGTATTCTGTAATAAAGGTTTTAAAATATAATAAGTGAAAATAAAAACTAGCTCTGTCTACTTCTCAGAAGAGATATAGGTGAGACTCATAGAAGATAATATGTAAAAGTGTTTTGTGAGTAGTGAAAGACAAGAATAAGTGTATCTCAAAAAAAGTGTATCTGCAAGGTACCCACATCAGACTCACCTTGTGTATTAATTAAAAATAAACAGTTGCAGGGGCACCTGGGTGGCTCAGTCTTTAAGCGTCTGCCTTCAGCTCAGGTCATGATCTCAGAGTCCTGGGATCGAGCCCCGTATCGGGCTCCCTGCTCGGTGGGGAGCCTGCTTCTCCCGCTACCATTCCCTCTACTTGTGTTCCCTCTCTCACTGTGTTTCTCTCTGTTAAATAAATAAAATCTTTAAAAAAAAAATAAACAGTTACAGAGTTCCACAGACCTATGGGATCGGACATGATGGCAGTGTATCTCAGAAGAATCTCTATTTTTAAGTAGCCCTCTATACCTCCCATCTCAGAGGATGTTTCTACATTATGCAATTTGAAAACTATGTACTCCTTAAGTCCTTGTTACATTATTTAGATCTTTGAGTGATAGGGAAATTGCTTCTAATGGGATTGAAGACCTGTTTCCTACAAAGTCCAGGAGCCTCTATGCTAACCCCTCCTTGACTCACAATCTGTTGTTTGAATCCTAATTCCTGGCTGTTGATTAAGCTTCAGGTTCATGCTATCTTCTGTGCCTCTCTTGGCCCCATTTGGTTATCAAACCTTATGCAGCATTTGTTTATGATATGCTAGGCCTTGTTGCTTATATATGATAATCTTTGGCCTCAATCTTGCCATCATATGATTCTTTGTAGATTTTAATCTACCTAACTACACCTTTTACTGAAACACTGCCCAGGCACCTGCTGGGTTAATTCAACCAGTTTTCAACTATTTGTTGACTACCTTTTATGTGATAGCACTCCTCTAGGTGCTAGCAAGCATTATAGTTAAAATTCCTTCCCTCATAGAATTTGCACTGTAGACTTGAAGATTTTGTCTCAAATAAGTAACAAATAGGTAAATGATACAACTTCAGATAGTGGTAAGTGACATGAAAAAAAAAACAACCTAGGGGAAGAGGGTTTTAGAGTTAACAATTGTCAGGGAATCTTTCTGAGAATGAAGTATTTAAAGAGAGACCTAAGATGAAAAGAAGGTGGTAGAAAGAATTGGTGGAAGAGATGAAACAGTAAGTGCAAAGGCCCTGAGGTAGGAAATTAATTTAGGTTCAAGTAATAGGAAGGAGGCTACCATGGCTACATTGTAATGGTTAAAGATCAAAGTAGAAAAAGGTAATGCTGGAGGGAGAGGGCTGGTGGCTAGATCCTGTAAGGATGTGGAGGACATGGTGCAGACTTTGGATTTTAAAGACTGGTAATGGCTACTGATCATGTTTTCATCACTCTGATGAGGAGTTGTCATGTCATCTGAGGCCTGATAACCTTGCGGAAGCTGTGGTTCATTCCACAGTTTCCTATATTGCTCAAAGGAAGGACATTCAAAATATGTAAATTGTTTCTATTTTCCATAATTTATACTCAGGAAAAAATAGAGAAAACCTGCTCTTTTATGTTCTCCATTATTGACTAATGCCTGCTTTTCCCCGAATGTAATCCTTAAAACTACCGGAAAACTCCCTGGAGAAAAGTTCCCTTCACCCCCAGCTGTACAAGCATGTAGTTACCATATTTGGCCGCTAGATGGTGGCTGTATATCAGTACCTTGAAACAATGAGTTTTCTATTTGACAGAGGAATCAAAGAAACACATTAAAGACAAAGAAAATATATGTATATTTAAAATTTCTTTGGTTGAAATGATTGGCACAACAAAAAGAAAAAAAGAAAGCTCCTGCAGCCTATTTTTTGTTTAGTTACCTTTCTCCTTGGGAAGATTTTTGGCTTGTGACATGGAATACACATGAACTCATGACCCCACTGGTTATGGCTATGACCAGGGAATAGGTTCCTCCATATTTACCTTAGTGCTCATTTGGGGGTCCTTGGAAATTTTTTTTTCTTGCACTCATATTTTCTCTAGATGATTTCATTCATTCCTATGGCTTCAATCATGAAACATTTATGCAAATGATGCTACAATTAATATTTTTAGCTGGTATTCTCCAGACCCCCAGATCTATAATTCCAACTACTCTTAAGTGGCAGGTGGCTGGTCTCAGGTACTTCGGACGCAGTGAACTTTCAACTAAACTCATATTCTTTCTTCTTTACCACTTCCTTCCCTTGAAATACTTTTCTTCCTATCTCAATTAATGGTATTGCAACTTAATCAGTTGTCTTGGTGAGAAATCCCTGAGTTATTGATTTCCACCTACTGCTCACTCTCTGTATTCACTTTGTCTTGAGGAACTGTTGATTTTACCTCTGAAATGTCTTCCAAGTACATTAATTTCTTATATTTTCTCACCTCCATCATTGTTCCCATTCGTGTAATAAATCCTTAACCATTCATGTAATAATCCTAATAAGAATCTGTTTTCTATTTTGTAGTCCATTGTCCACAGTCTTCAGAAGGATCTTACCAAAACTCAGTTTTAAACTTCTTTGCTTTAAATTCTTCCACATAGTGGATACAGTCCAAACCCCATATTCTGCTTTCAAAACTTTCAAGTAAAGGCTCTACTCACTTTCCCAGCCTCTTTCGGCCTCTCCCTCCATAGTCGTGTTGAGAGCTTGGAGGCCCTGGTTGGTCCATTGACTCTCATGACTATGTCCCTTTGCACGTGCTTTTTGTCCTGAAACTCCTCTCTCCTCCCCTGTTGGTCTTCAACTTTCCATTTTCCCTGCAAAGGTATAGTAAGGCTTATCCCTTCCTTCCATAAAATTCTCCTCAATGCTCCCATGGATCCTTGTATACACATTCACCGGAATGTTTGTCTAATGGTAGTATACTTACTCATTTATATGTCTGCACCCTGACACTGAATTGAGACTTGCTTTCCAGCAGAAAGTGTCATTTGTCATCTTTGTGTCTTCAGCAACTTGCGTAAGTCTTGGAATGTCTTAGGTGATCAATAACTCATGTTTTAATGAATGGACAAATGGAAAAAATCTGATTCCCTCTGCAACTTTTCCAGTAGGCAGAAAAGGCCTTCCCCTGTTACTGTTTCTCTTCCACTTGTACTATGAATATTTTCACGAGAAAAAAATGAAAAAGGATGTTTAGAGACACTATCTCTAGTGTTCAGACACTATCTTCCAGATGCAAAAAGCAGAACATCTCAGGAAGGAGGCTTAAGGAGCTAGAGAAGAGGTGGGAACAAGGGGCTATAGTTGGTGTCACCAAAGCTAAGGAGCTGGGGAGGGCCCCAAGTGCCACACTCTTAGTCTCCCTCTGTTATTGCACACACATGATGGTGACACTGAGGGAGGATGAGCCTTGTGATTAATCTGCTAGGGGATTGCCCGAGATCAGGAAACCTGACTGTATTGTTTACCTCTCTCTTCTCAGTGATTGGCACTCTGCCTGGCAATTAGTAAATGATTGAATTCTTACTGTTTATTCTCTTATTGGTGACTGCAGTCTTGAGTTAATACAATATCTAAAAGTGTTCATAGCTTTTGGGGTAAAAGGTGCAAATATACGTGACTGTGTTGAGGTGTCTGTGATGACTGGGAGGAACTCATAAGCAGATTTTGCTTCATTAGATAATTTCAATGTCTTTGGATAGAAATCTGTGCATTACATGCATGCTTTCATTTGAAATGTATTGCTCAGTCTGGATCCTTACTGTGTTTCTTTATTGGTTCAAATGAAAGGAATAAGAAAGTAAAAAGTGAAAAAGTTCTGCCTCTATGGCAGAAAAACATATTTCTGCCTCTAGTCATACAGGTACATTTCTTTGATAAGAGGTAGTAGAAGCACATGGATTTCATTTATATTTATATTTTGTTAAAACAAATTTTGAACTCTTTAGTGCTGATAGACATTCTTTAGAGGAGTCAAGTATTTCTTCAAACATGTGACGCCTCTCTCGTACCCAGAGATTACTGCTGTGATGATATTTGAGGTTATCTGAATCCTCATATGTCCCTTCCCCACCCCAATCCCTGGGACTTCTGGAAAGAGTGTAGTTAATACTGCGCTCTTTCAGCAACTCCCTATATAGCTGTGCTTTTTTGCAGACCCCATCTCAGAGTGTCAATGAGAAGAATAACTACTTATGTTTGTATAAGGCTTTATAGTGGTCACAGTATTATATACACTTTCACACATTTGCTCCTTGTAACAAGAAATGGAGCAGTACTGAAGGACCTACACTACAGGTGAGAAAACTGAGGCTTAGAGACATTTTTAAGCCAAGTACATACCAATAATAATGTAAGCAATGGAATTAGGTTCAGATTTTAGTTTTCAGATTTCTCTCCTCTTTTTAAACCATACCATTTGCCTGGTTGTGGTCCTATCAGATTATTCAAAAAGGTGGCTTTTGAGTGAGAACTACTTTTATTTAGCACCCCTGGAAATGGCATCCTAATAACAATATCGCTGCTAATAACCTTCTCCTTATTCATGAGATAGAGAAGCTCTTATAATTATTTGCCAGTGCCTGCTCTGTACTCCAGGCCCCTGACAATGAGCACATGGGCACGGGTGTTACTATTCTTGGGCAGAACATTAATAATTAGATATTACTTGGGGAAAAGGGCAATACTTCATCAAAAGACAAAGTGCTAGCTTTGATATCTTTTTGTGCGGTTGCTGGAACACTCCTAGTACCTACTTCTAATCTAAAGATTAGCTGGCGGCTTTGCCCTTTTTCTTGTGAAATATCTGTTCTTAGGGGAAACCAGTATCAACACATATTGAGAATTTTTATGTCTTATTAAAGGTTGTTCAGTGATATTTGTAAGATCCTCCAGCACCTACCACATTATTGTCAGGCAAATTCTAAATTTACTCAGAGAGAAATAATGTTATGAAAAGAATTCTTCAAAATCATAAGGGATTGTGCTATGGGGTGAACATCTTTGGCAGTAAAAAGTCTTCTATGACTCACATTTTTATTGCTTTGAAGTGGTTCAGAGTGGACCTTGCCTTGGAGCTGGAATTTTAAGAGGAAATCTTTAATGTCACCATTGCAATATTTCTAGACAAGACTAGGCATGGCTTAGTTATCATCAGAAGACTGAGTAACAGGAGGCATAGTTCCTATTTGGGGCAGACGGAGGGATGCTTACACTGCAGGTACTGCCTGATCTTACCCCAAAACCAAAAAAAACACAAACCCCCTAAAAACCCAAAAAACCCTCTGAAACACTCTACATTACTGCACAGGGTCAGTCCTGGGTGATGCGAAGGATGGGGAGGAGAGGAGACAGATGGCCTGTGAATATCAGCATGTTCTGGGAAGTTAGAGTGGCTTCCAGGGAACTGTAGGCGGAGTGAATCAGGGAGGTCTGTCTTGGGTAGGAGGCTCAACGGAAGTTGCAATCTAGGAGTCAGGCTCCAGTCCTTGGGGGACAAGTGCAGATCCTAGAGGCTGGAATCTACACAAATTTTAAGGTAGGGACTTGGTACTAAAACAAGGTTTTAGTTCTCAGTACTGGGCCAAAAGATGGGCCCCAGCTCCATCTTTTGGAATGAGGCAGGAGTCCAGCTGTCACCAAGACATAAGAACAAGAGGAAAGAATAGATTAGGGTCCAGTTCCCCTTGCGTTCTGTGAGACCTTGTCCAGGCCACTCATTCTCATTGTACTTCCGTCTTTTCTTCTGTTACATGACAATGATTATATATATGTTTTTTAAAAGATTTTTATTTATTTGACAGAGAGAGATCACAAGTAGGCAGAGAGGCAGGCAGAGATGGGGGGAAGCAGTCTCTCCACTGAGCAGAGAGTCTGATGAAGGGCTCGATCCCAGGACCCCGAGATCATGACCTGAGCCAAAGGCAGAGCCTTTAACCCACTGAGCCACCCAGGCGCCCCCATGGCAATGATTATAAAGTCGACTTCAGAAGTTGTAAGGAACCCATGAGTAATACATTAAAAAGAGCTTTGTGTATTATAGAATGCCATACAAATAGTTATTGCTTGTTCCTCACACAAATGGTAAGCATTTATCTTCTAAGTACTGTACCTTTTATGATCAATAACATTGTTATTTTTATACACACCATCAGAACGCCCTGATGCCATCTTACCAGCAATAATACTTTCTTTTCCTCCCTATCTATAATTTGGGTTCTCCATCCAGCCATATTTTCCTGTGGTCACCTTGAGTTAACACATTTTTTTGTCTTACTTGTCTCTCTGATGCCCATGTTGTGCATATACTTCTGTGCTGTCACAGGACAGTTTAAAATTTTCAGTGTAGGGGTTGCTGAAGAAAATACTTCACCTAGCTTGGGTCCATTGGATTGCTCCCATATGGAACTTAATGAGAGTGATTGGGGAGGCAGTTCCCGTCTCTCCACCTCCATCCCCTTCAGTGTGTTTGTGTATATGGGGGGCAGGATTTAGCAGTAGTTCAACAAACAAATGCCTAATGCTTAGAGAATGAAAGGACCCCAGGACAGAGAGAGTTCTAGGATATTATTATAGCTCAGGCATAATTTGAATTATAAGACAATACAAGGAAGCAACAGAATGACCTCATTGCGAATGAAAATTTTAATGCAGAGGCAATAACTCTCCAAACAGAGAGGACACACATTAACAAGGAAGCCTTATAGTTTGAGCTGGAATATTTGTAGGGGAGCCGTAATCACTGATCAGGCATGTTCATCTTCTCCTACCAGTACCACTTACAAAGGAATATCCAAAGATTATCTTTGCATAGAGAGTGCACAGATGAGGGGTGACGTCAGCGAAGACATGAGCAGAACACCAAGGGCTGTAGACTCCCCCTATCCCCAGGGGGGTAAAACAGACCTGGTGGGACAGCCTCAAGTGGTTTCTTTGGGGAATGACCCAAGGGGATACTTGTAAGAAATTTAAAGACTTTAGGACAGGGGTCTCTGGGTGGCTTAGTTGGTTAAGTGTCGCCTTCAGCTTAGATCATGATTCCAGGGTCCTGGGATCCAGCCCCACATGGGCTTCATCCCCGCATAGGGCTCTAGCCCCTCATAGAGCTACCTGCTCAGTGGGGAACCTGCTTCTCCCACTCTCCCTTCTCCTGCCTGTGGTCTCTCTCTGGCAAATAAATAAATAAAATAAAAATTAAAAAAGATATGAGGACATTGTAGGCTCTTTGACTACTTCCAATTTTGATGTTAACAGTTGTTTTTCCTGTTAAAACTTTTTTTTGTACTTGCATTGTACTTGCAATTGTCTACTTGGTTTGTATTGATTTGACTATCCAAAGAAGAGGTTTTTCTGGGTCTTTGAATGTGGTTTTAAGCCAAGAGAAATAGGACAAACTAAAGCAATGTATATTTTTAGTTATTTTTGTTTTTCATTTTTCCCTGGTACCAGCTCTAACACTAGGCTTGTATGTGTAAATTGTAGTTTGGTTTTGCATATCTGCTAAATTAAACAAAATTGTGATTGCTCATTAGGTATTCATTGCTGTGTTAAGTGTTACCAAGAACTTTTTAAAAAAACAGAAAGAGCTTTCTCATTCAAAGAGTTGGGGAAACAAAGCACAAGTAATGATCCGTTACAGGAAATAAAAAATAAAGAAAGATATATAGACAATTAAATAATGAAAATTTTCATTTTATCTCTTTCCTTCCCTTAGTTATGTTTTGTTTGAATTTCCTGTTGAAACACATATACACAAACATACACAGGGTCAATTAAGAAGGTTTTAGTAATTACGGGCAAAGTAAGACAATACAACTCTAAGAAGCTAGCTTTAATATTAATAGATCTCTCATAAGGTAGTGAATAATTAATTCTAAAAGTATTAAAACAGAGTCACAGTATCAGATGGAATAGAAGAGGGTGAATATTGGGCTAAAATATTTTAAGACCATTTTATAGAAGAGGAAGAACTTAAAGTGGGGCATAAATAGTGGATAGAATTTGGTTAAGAGAAAGGAGGTGAGGACACCATGAACAAAAATGTGGAGAAAGAAAGTCCAATAGAGAGATAAACAAACAGATGAGGGACAGAATGGAGAAGATTAATATTTGGAAATGAAATTGAAAGAGCATGAGGCATGCTTTTGGAGGTTCTTAACACTAGGTTAGGAATTGGGATATGGCTCTTCTGAAAAACAAAACTAAACTAAAAACCAAGGATATGTGAACATAAACCATATTTTTATTGCTATTTTATTTTTATTGTCATTTTAAAGAAAAAGTTTTTCTCAGTGTCTTAGTGCAAGTGCATATTCACAGGTGTAAAGATGCACATGCTAATTAGTGCTATAGTGACACCACCAACTGCCACCACCCATTTAGAAAAATACTAGAATAGTTATTTTCTCATTTATAAAGTGAGCTAGAATCATCTTAAAATATGGATGGATATTGACCAAATGTGTTTTCAGATGGTCTCAGACACATCTCTAATGCCAGCATGTCCTAGTTCACAATATAATTGGTATGGTTCATGTAAAAATCAGAAAGCAAGAATGCCTGCTAAATTAAAAAAAATGTTTTCAAATGTTAATGCAATTTTGAAGATGAACATACTTTACAGTAGAATTCCAGCTTGTCTCCTAGTTGATGAATCTTGAAAGCTCTTAAAATATTTGACCTAATCAATACCTAAGGATGAGTAAGGGAGGCTTCTACATAGTTATACTTTCAGTATCATTATTTGTATTACATGTATTGTTACAGTATATTTCATATTGCATTTCTTTGTGTATTTAACTAAAATACTATCTTTTATGGTTATTAAATTAAATTACCTTGGGCAATGGATATTAGCTAGGGAATTGGTTCTGTGATATTAGAATTCAACACTTGTTTCTGAGTTATATCTATTATAAAAAATGAAATCTTGATTTGTACCCTTACAGTATACATTTATAAAATGTCATTTATAGATAAATCTGTGCCTTGCTATATGACCGGCAAGCTGAGGCAAAAAGCCAAGGCAGTTGATGGTACTATACTTTACTCCAACATAATGTGTCTGGAAATCTGGGTCACAGGAATTTGTAATTCATATGGATCTTATAGTTTACCATAGTCATATTCTTAGGTTTAAAGATTTTATTTATTTATTTTAGAGAGAGATAGAGACCATGTGTGCACACATGAGTGGGGGAAGGGGCAGAGGGAGAGGGAGAGAGAGAGTCTCAAGGTAGCCCAATGTTGGGTTCAGTATCTCAACCCTGAGATCATGAACCGAGCCGAATTCAAGAGTCAGAGGCTTAACTGACTGAGTCATCCAGGCACCTCTTATGGTTTAAATAAAGAAAAAAAAAACAGCCTAGAAAGGTGAAGTGACTAGTTTAGGGTGAAAAGCTGGTAAATTTGAGATTCGTTTGGGCTGCGATAACATAGTATCACAGATTGGGTGGTTTGTAAACAACAGAAATTCATTTCTCACAGTTCTGGAGGCTGGACATCCAAGATCAGGGTGCAAGCATGCTTGGGTAAGAGTCTCTTCTGAATTATGGACTTCTTGTATCTTCATATTGTGGAAGGGGGAGGGGCTCTCTTTAGAGCTTTTTTTATAAAGACACTAAGCCCATTCAAGAGGACTTTGCCTTCATGACTTAATAACTTCCTGAAGGTCCCATTTCCTAATACCATCACATTAGGCATTAGGATTTCAACATACGGAATTTAGGGGAAACACCAGCATTCAACGTGTAGCAAGTAGGAGTAAAACCTGAATCTTTTGACTATTACTCCTGTGGTATCTTTGTCTTACTATGCTGGCTTTCTTTCCCATATTGAAAACATTTGAGGGGTGCCTGGGTGGCTCAGTCGATTGGGCATCTGACTTCATTTCAGCTCAAGTCATGACCTCAGGGTCGTGGGATTGAGCCTCGCGGTAGGTTCTGCGCCCGGTGGGGAGTCTGCTTGAGATCCGCCCCCTTGCTACTGCCCTGCATGCTTGCTCTTTCAAATAATAAATAAGCAAATCTCTAAAAAAAAAGAAAAGTAAACATTTGAGAATTTCTTCTATAGTACACTCAAGAGCCAGGTGTGGAGGTGAGAAACATATGGAAACTTCTTTGGCAGACAGATTTATAAAAATTTGTGAAAACTATTGAATTTTGTACTTTAAGAGCAGATTTTTAGATTGTTACAATTGTTGGGAGGCAGTTAATTAACCACAAAGTGACCGAGCTATTGCTATACCGATTTCATTAGTTTATAGTCAGAAGGTGATAGTCCTTTTAGAAAAATAAGATGCTTATTCTTACCATTTACACATAGAAATCAAAATTATCACATTTCAAACTATGAACAGCTTACACTCCTTAGATACAGTAAAATGTTTTAAATATTGTTTATAACTTGGCGATAGCAAAAACTTTAGTCCCTTCTTATAAAATTATATTTTCTTCTTCTATAGGTAACTTTTACACATATATCAATACTGCATGATTACAAATATTTAGATATAAAGAAAAACCTTGCAAAGCCAACATCACAATTATGTTTTAAAACCGTGTCTCTTTTACTGCTCTTAAATGAATTGTAAATGTTTAATTGCAGCTTACACGAAATGACTGTGTGTTGAAAGCAGCGTGTAATCAAGTACTAAAATGCTTCCCCTTTTATAATGCACAGTGGTGCTTCAAATAACAGATCGTCTGAGAATAGAGTTGGTCTTGGAATCTGGCCACACCAGTATTGGGTTGGAAGTGGTTATGGGTGAAAAGGAGGATGCAGAGAATAATTTTAAATGTACTTATGTGTGTGGAGTCGTGCTAATAAAACTTGAGCAAACTAAGAGGAGCATTATTGTTTCTTCCATTCCAATTTTAAGATTCTGTTACCCTGAAGTGGAGGAGCTGCCTGTCACTGGCCTTTGGCAACTATAGATTCTGGGCTACTGGGCAAAAAAAAAATTAGGATAGGAAAGACAATCTCCAAAGCAAGACAAAGACAAGTGTTGCAAGCCAACTTGACTGGAGGAGAATAGATAATAACAGCTAGCACTCCTTTCGAGCACATGTTCTGTGTTAGGCAGTATGAGAAGGTTGTTTATTATTACCAACAAACTTATGTGGATGTTATTATCTTGCATTTTCTTATAAAGTCAGAAAAATTCACTGAGCCTAAATGAGTTTTTCAAGTCCACAAAACTATGAAATAATTAAACTGGGAATCCATCCTACATACATATGGTTTAAGAGCTCTTGTTTTTTGCTCTATTCTGTGTACTACATGGTATTGAGATCAGACTATATTATTAAACTGCTATATTATTTTTACTTTTAGTAATTCTCTGAAATGAAAGGTTGTCATTGGAATATAATATTTTGTAATAATTCTTTCTCTTTCATATGATATATATATAATAAATAATTCACTTGTCTTCCAACCTTGAAGGTTAGTTGGTTTCACCATTAGGTCAGCTATAACCTTCACCCAAGACCAAAGACCTTGGTAAGTTATCCTTTATACCTTATGCACTTAGAAAACTAATCTTTTTGTCCTAAGAGCCTTTAAAACTGCTTTTATACTTATAAATGGAAGGCTTGAGAAATTTCTTATCTTCAAATCTGTTGTGCAGAGTGAGGTGCCTTTGGTCATTCCTGCTGTGGTGTGTATCTTCAGGGCTTCTGTAATCTCATAACCCAATATCTTAGCACTGCTGCTCCTTTTCCTCATCTGATGTACCAAGGTGTTTTCTAGTAGGGACAGAAGCACTTCATCTCATGCTATTCAATATCTATACGCTATGCCTCATGGGATTCTTAATTATAGCTCCTCTTCTTACTATATAAAGCCAGGAATCCCCCATGCTCAGCTAGCAAGATCACAGATCGTTTCTGTATACTGACAGGGGCCACACAAGCACACAAAACCCAGATAGAACCCTGCCAGATAGGGAAAGAACATGTACATATGCAGATCAGTAGGATTTACATAATGATTAAATAGTCACATTTTAAGATCAGTTAAGAAACGGGGAAAGAAAGAACTTAATTTTGTCAAAAAATCACAAATCCTATTATTTACAAGGGATGAATTTGAGATGAAATAAGGTCAGTAATATGGAACTACTGAGAAGAGGAGGGTACTCCCTGTCCTGCCCCTTATTTTATATTGTCTTATCACCGGACCATCTTCTGGAGTATCTGGAGGCAGCGCAGGCTAATGGAAGGTGCCCTTGCCTTAAAGTCTGAAGTCATAGATTTAAGTCTCAGCTCTACCATGTGTTTAACTTTTGGAACAAATTCCTTCTCTTCTTTAAGCCTCAATTTTACATTCTTATAAAATAGAGGCAGCACAACCTGCTTTACCTACTTCACAGGCATTTGTGATGGTAAAGTGGGAAAATATTATGTTAATTTTAAGTTAGTATGAGCAGGATTGGCTGCATAAATTGTGGAGTCCAGTGCAAAATTAAAATGCAAGGCCACGTGTTCAAAAACTATTAAGAATTTTAAGAAAGTGCTAACAGAACTTAAACCAAAGACAGGTTTTTGTAAGCATGGGTTGAATGCCCATAAAGCCAGCCCTGAGTATTAATGGTAATACCGGATGCCCCTCCTTGCTCCACTCCTTGTCCTACTGCTGCTGTATGAATTGAGAGAGTGTCCTCTCTTCCTGCACTAGGAAGACAGCTTTGTCTTTCTGATGTCCTGCTTGGTTGCAGTGCATTTTACCTTAGAAGCAAGTACTGAGGAATGATACAACTAAATAGGAAGTTAGACTTCATTAAACTGTTATCACTACACTTCTGGTACAGTAGGGGTTAAACAAGCTTGATCCCAGCCGTACTTCTCTAATGATGGTTCATTATTGTTGAGTCTTTCTTTTTTTTTTTAATTAATTTTTATTAACATATAATGTATTATTTGCCCCGGGGTACATGTCTGTGAATCATCAGGCTTACACATTTCACAGCACTTAACAGCCCATACCCTCCCCAATGTCCACAGCCCAGCCACCCTAT
>CM053603.1:138025170-138053725 GCA_028646535.1 Procyon lotor
AAACTGTGGAAAGAACCAAGATGCCCTTCAACAGATGAATGGATAAAGAAGATATGGTACATATATACAATGGAATATTATGCCTCCATTAGAAAGGACGAATATCCAACTTTTGTATCAACATGGATGGGACTGGAAGAGATTATGCGGAGTGAAATAAGTCAAGCAGAGAGAACCAATTACCTTATGGTCTCACTTATGTGCTGAGCGCAAAGAAAAACATGGAGGGCATTATGAAAAGGAAGGGAGGGGTGAATGGGGGGAAACCAGAGGGGGAGATGAACCATGAGAGACTGTGGACTATGGACAAACTGACGGTTTTGGAGGGGAGGGGGGTGGGGGTTGGGTGAGCCTGGTGGTGGGTATTGAGGAGGGCACGTATTGCATGGAGCACTGAGTGTGGTGCTAAACAATAAATCTTGTAACACTGAAAAAAATAAATAAATAAAATTATAAAAAATAAATAAAAAAAAGTGGCTACACACACCTTCAAATGAAAAAGAATATAAATGATTATTTTTTAAGCTCTGTATTATCTCATATCTTTATTACTTGAAGCTTAACCTCTCTCTCTCAGTATCAGAGGCTAGTCTCTCTCAAGATCTACCTCCTCTTCCACTGCAACACATTTCTCCAAATCTGGGCCAGCCAATGTAGTACAATGTCCTGGAACCTCTACCATGACAGCCTAGGCCAGACATTCACATAGTTTGGTGGATGTGGCCTTTCCAAGTCTGGTTCCTTCTGAGTACAAGCTGCAGCCCTGATGTTATATTCTTCTGACATCGAATAGATAAGGGTTGGAACACGCACATACACAAACACATTCATACGTTTTCCCAAAAAAGTAAGAATTCAATCTAAACTGAAATCAAAAATTTTTATTGAATAATTTTTATGTGGCAAGCCCTGCCTAAACACACTTCATTTTTCCCATTATTCTCTACATTCAGCTTTTCAGACAGGTTCTGTTTTCTTACTACTCTCATTGTCCACAATGGCTACTAGAAACACTGATAATACATTTATATCCTAACAGGGAAGAGATGCAACAAACAAGGGCATGCCCACTTCCTTCAGGAATACTTATTGTAAGGTGTATGCACTACCTGTGCTCACATCACATGGATATACCCACAGCAAGGAAATCTGGGAAGGTGGTCTTTATTATAGGCAGATATCTACCTTGTTAAAAACCAAAGATTCTACTACTGAGGAAGAAGAGGAAACAAACAGGAGGTACAGCCATCTTTGCTACAAGAGTGTAGTCTCAAATTGATCCTGATAAGGAAATGATGCTGAGAAGCAACTAACACCTGAAAGACTCAGAATGATGAGATGAGTTCTCCCTGTACTGGTATACACAATAAGATGATGAACCTGGACATGATTAAGAGGAGTCTGATGCTTGGGTTACATAGACATAGAAGGTTGAGGCTTAAGAGAAGTTGCAAGGGAGAAAGAAAGGCCAAAGTTTCCACCACTACTAAACTCATATCTCTGATTCCCCCTCCTCATAAGGAGATGAAAACAGTTTATCTAAGGGAACCAAATGTTACCTGCTGCTGAGGCTTGGGACATAAGAATGAATCTGCTAGTGGGCCTTTACACAGGAGATACTGAAATATGTGACATCAAGTCTTTCCTACTCCATACAATTTTCAGTGGAAGAAAATTATGTTAACTGTATTTAGCTAAGGTATAAATAAAAAGTAATGTCTTAATATATTAGAATCCCCCAAAATATTTATATGTTGAGGCAAATGTTATATTACATCTAATAGTCGAGTATTTTTCATATGTGGTACAAAAGAAAAGCTTTCTGATTGCCCTTCAAATTATACCCCTTATGATGCACATCACATCATTAAAGTTACTGTATAGACAGATCCAAAACAGGAACTTCCCCCATCTTCCTTCAGTCTAGTGTAAGTTTCACCTCCCCCAAAGCCTTATTTGACTTCACTAGCTCTCATTTCTCTTCCTCTTCTCTGAAATTCCCATTACACTTAACAGCCTGTGTCAGACAATTTAACAATTATATATCTGCTAATGTTTCATGTATGCTAAGATCTTAGAGGACATATATGTCTTGTGCTTCTTTGCAAGCCCCCATGGCCTCTAGAGTATTAAGTGCTAATATATGTTGTAATATATGTTGTATAATTGACTTGACTTCTGCGTTATAGCCCAATAGTTACCAAAGTAATCTACACCTAGTTAGGGTGGGTCCACCTGTTGAATATCAAAAAGAGAGAGAAGTGGGACCACCAAGACTGACCGGAAAGAAAAAGTGTGTGTATGTGCATAGGCAAATATGCTTCTCATGAGCAGCACTCAGGACTCAGACACTGGGTTTCAAATTTGCTCCAGCCATTAACCTCTGTTTGTTTTCTTTCCATAAGAAATGCTTGTTAATTACCTGAACTTTGAGAGCCCACCTGCTGGACCACCTCCCATAACTGGACTGACCTATTGTCAAGACTAAGACTGGGTCATGAGATATGGAGCAGACTTCTTCCCTAAGGTCTAGAACAGAGCAGTTAAACTCCAGCTCCTGGGGAACAATGTTGATCTGTGATATTTTAGTAAAAAATAATAATAGTAATAATAATAGTAATAAAATCTTGTCAAAAGGGGAAAAAAAAACCCTTCTTCCCGCTGATGCATGCATGCTCATTCTCTCCTGCTCTAAAAAATAAAAATCTAAAAAAGACAAGTAAAAAAAAAAAAAAATTTCCACACTGACAGCTGGACCATTAGCCCCTCAGACAAAAACTCACAAGGCCAAGGACAAATAGGCATGGCTACAGGGCCTTCTGTGGACAGGCTTGTGAAACTACTCACTTGAAGTCTGAGTCCATTTGGCAGGGAGAGAGGACAGGGCAGCTGTAAGTGGGCATAGTTACCCTAGGCTAGTCCATCACAAGCCACCTCACTTAAAGGAGTACTGGAAGCTGGTGCTGTGGTTTTAATAAAAAAAAAAAAAATACTCGCCAAGGATTATTACTGGCATCATGTGTGTGTGCATACACATTTGGAACATGCACAGTTTGAATAAGTGACCATTTATGTGTTGTAATTTGGAAGGCATGTCTGAGCTGCTATGAAAATAATTTCCTATCCCATTTGGCCTAAAATTTCATTGTTAGCATCAAAAAGTTTGAAAAAGAAAGGAAGAATGCTGTCTCTCTCCAAAAGTCCATGGAAATTCACGTTATTTTGAAGCTATCCTTAGCTCTCTCTGGAAGGTGATAGATTATTAAATTAAAAACAGACAAGGGAAGTAAGGTCAGATTGCTAGAAGGGATTGCAAGGGAGGAAGTGGCTTCAAAATTGAAGGCTACCTTCTATAAGACCTATTTTGAACCAACTCAGTAAGGTAAAACATGGCAGAAGACTAATGTAGGAACACTTGCCAGCAACAAGAAGGAATTGCATCTCTGTCATTCTCTTACCCCACAAGCCAACTACAGAACCCCAAGGTGAATAGGAGCAGACTGAATACCGTAGCTCCAGTTCAAACCTCTCACTTCACACATTAACAGCTTATTCTTGGATTTTACACATCAGAAGATAACTCAGTAGAAACACCAGGAGTAAATCATGGTACTTTTATTCTTAGTCGAATGCTTTTTCCATGTGTTCTTGATTCCTGAGAACATGAGTGAACTATATTACATTCAGAATATACACAAGGGCAGAAGCATAGGGGTCTGCGATTTCTCCCTGCATTTTTCACTAAGCACACTAGCCAACTTTTGAGAGGCATAATTGCACAGACATTAGGAAAGGAAGCAGTGGCTTTAAATCCCAGCTGTCTGGGTTCAAATTCTAGCTCCCCTGTTGCGTGATTTGCAGCAAGTTACTTAAACTCTGGATCTTGGGTTTCCCACCTGCAAATGGGAACAATCACACAATGTTATTGAGAAGATATAATCACAAATCTATGTATGCAAAACATTTAAAAAATGGACTGGAAGTAAAGAGTCTAAGCATATACTAAAGGTTATCTTTAGTCCTAGAGATAATGAAAAGAATATCAAGTAAAACTAAATTTCAAAAATCTTGAAATTGATATTCCAGCTTCCCTAATGGGCAATGTCTGTATGGATGAATACTAAGTATTGAGCTCTGAGTACTGAGTGCTAAGCATAAACTTTTAGAGATTAAGAAGTATAAGTCTCTTGTCATGACTTTCATTTCAAAGGCATGGAGCTAGGGAGAAATGAGTGACCAGATAAACACAAACATATAAACACACACACACACACACACACACACACACACACACAAATATGCCTTATATACCAATGTCTTGCCAACTCTGATCTGTATCCCACCTAGAAAAATTGGCCTATATCAGCAGATAAACTTCTGAAAAGCCTACAAAGATTTAGCACTTTCTGTAGACCTTTAAGGATTAAAATGCCCATCTGTCCCCAAAGCAGATAATTCCTCTTCAGTTTTGTGATTTCCAAACAATGAAACAACAACAAACTCCGGTGGGCTCCAGGAACCTTGATGACAAAGGCTCCCCATATTAAAACTGGTAGAAGTGATGTGGCACCATTTATAGTCCCTAGGCAAAAAGAGGAGTGAGTACACTGATGGTGTGGGGTTTATTTTCTTCAGTGTAAAAGTGGCAGGTGGCAGCACAATGGTTCCAGCGGAAGTTGCAAGTCAGAGGATGCCCCCTAACAGAGGAACAGTGAGTGAGCAGTAAAGGAGACCTGAGCAGTGCAGGCTCAGAAGTGGCCAACATAAGGGAGACACTCTAGAGTGATGGGCAAGAGTTGGTGCACCCTCTGTATATGTGGAGGGCTTACAGGGTCATGTGTGTTTATTCCAAAATCTACTGCGGCTCTCATTTTTAACTTTTATCAAACTCATCAGAAGCAGCCAAATGGCATAAGTGTCAGGAAATCTTATGGAGACTCTAAATGCTTAGAGTAAATAAATACTCTTGTAAGACAAGTTTTTTGAGTTTTCTGGGGTTTTTTGGTTCTTTTTTTTTTTTTTTGAGATCTCATCTCTTAAATCAATACTAAAAGAGATCTTAAAAATAATGCTTTAGGGAACAAAACGATCTAAACTTAAGGGCGTGGATCATTTCGGCCTTTACAACCTACAGACCTACAGAATCATCAAATTAAAATTCTGAGGCTAAAAAAAATAAAATAAATAAAATAAAATAAAATTCTGGGGCTATCTTTAGATTTTCCTCCAGGAAACTGACAGGTGTATCCTGAACTTCAGACCACAAGTCTCTCACTACTATGGCTAGGTATGGTTTCTCCTCTCAAGGATTATGACAGATACCTAAGGAGAGAACAGGATGAAATTTAAAGAAGACTTCAATCACCAGTTCTTAAGTTAACTTATATAATGACTCATTTATTCAAACAAATTATTACACCACACACTATGCTGTGTAGCTGTGAATTACATACGTTCATTCAATTATTAATTAATTCAACAAATGTGTTCAATTGCTACTTTGAACCATGCATTTTTTTCAGGTGCTGATAATACAGAAAATGGAACTAAAAAGCATGATTAGTTTCACAAATCACACTTCATAACAGGAAAAAGAAGGAAAAGAAATACATAACATTTCATACGGCAAGTATTTTGAAGAAAAAAACAACATAATATCGTAGAAACAAGATAAAGACCGTGACCAAGACTTACTTTCTGAGGAAGTAATTTTTATCCTGACACCTAAATGATAAGAATGACTTATTTATTCAGAGATCCAGGAGAAGAGCAGCCCTAGAGTAAAACAACCATGAACCTGGTATGTTAGGAAATGGAAAGCAAACATGGGTGGTAGGACTGAAGTGAGTGAGACAGGTAGTGGAAGAAACAAGAGTATGGAGTAGGCTGAGGTCACAAACTCTTAGGGTCTAGAGGATCCACATCTAGAATGCCGTTTGGATTTTATTGGACATCACTATACACGTTAAAGCAAGACAATGACATGATATAATTTATATTTTTAAAATACCACTTTTGCAGCTATATGGAGAATGAATTGTAGTCTGTGGGTTGTCAGTACATTAAATATTAAATATACTAATATTATTAATATATACCAATTTCTGTGCTGTAAATATTCCCACCATGGCCAATTTCTGGCCACCAAGATGGAGGTGGAGTTGGAATGTGATGTGCATAAATGGCTCTTGAGAGCCCAAACAAGGTAGCTCCAGCACGTTCCACTGACTGTAGAGCAGCCAGTGTGGAAACAGGAAAGCCAGCCATGAGGCTTCAGTAGCTATTGAAGTAAGACAGATGGTGGCCTGGTACCATGGATTGGGCAACACCAAATGTGGTTAAAAGAAATGCACAGAGGTGTTTAGAAGAAAAAAATAGACAGGACTTGAGGAATTCAACATAGGGGATAATCTGACAGGCATCAAGAATGAACTGAATATTTCTAAGGGGTAAAATTCCTTTAAGCTAATTACTCTCTCCCAACTTGCTCCCATCTTTCCTATATCCTACCCAGACTCTTTTTAAGTTTTTTTCTTAACATCATCCAACCCTATTTGTCTCTTCTCTAATGTAGAGAAAATAAAGAAGTTTCTTTCCCATGCCACGCTCTGTTCTCCTCTAAGCAGACATAGACCAAGGGGCACTGGTGAGAAAGGGGTGGAAATTGTGGATTCAGTACTAATATTCTTACTCCAGCTGCCTGCCCCTGCCATCTTATTCATGGAACACATGAGCAGTTCAGCCTCTGCCTGTCTTAGTGTCAGGGTGGGAGTGACTGGACATCAAGCATTCATTCATTCATTCATTCATTTAAAAGATTTTTATTTATTTATTTGACAGAGAGGCAGGTAGAGAGAGAGGGGGAAGCAGGCTCCCCGCTGAGCAGAGAGCCCGATGCCAGACTCCATCCCAGGACCCTGCGATCATAACCTGAGCTGAAGGCAGAGGCTTAACCCACTGAGCCACCTAGGTGCCCCAAGACACCAAGCATTAAGAAATGACAAGAGAGTGTTAAGAGAAAGTCATCCTCCCTCCCAGTGGATCCACAAGTCTACTATTTCAACTGTGAATCTGGCAAGGAATATCAAAGTCTCATTCATTATCCCCAGTTGCATGAGTTGACTATTTGATAAAAACCCATTTCTAACTAAGCACAATTCCATAGTGGTTTAAAATCTGTCACATAACATTTGTAGAGTTTGCTGTGCAAGTATTTTAATCATCATGGTCACTTCCCCGCTGTGATCAAGTTTTGCATTACATCTCATGTTTCAAACAGCTATCTCAAGAGAAACAAATTGAGTTTTCAAATTACCTTAATAAGTACATTAAGCCAGATCAGACTTATAAAGGGACTCCCCCTCCCTTAATGTGACTGACTGAACAACAATGAGGTTCACTGACCCGGAAACTGGTAGGACATTTTATGGGTAACACTATCTGTCATCTATAGCTTTCAACGGAAACAATGGACCAAATGAAGAGCTGAAAGTCAGAAAAAGTGAATGTCATTTTTTTTTTTTGCAACTGACAAAGTTCACTAAAGAAGACTTTCTCTGTTTTTTGCCCTTCAGTAATCTAGATACTGAATTTGTTATTATAATGGTTCATTTTGTCCAGACATAACTGCAGATCGCAATACCAACAGAGTTTCCCAGACAATGCTGAAATTCATCACTGGCATAGCAACACAGGAGAAAGGTCACTGAACTCTAAGTAGAAGATCTGGGTTTCAGGTCTTCCAGTGACTGTTTAACCTTAGGAGATACAATGGTCTTTCTTGACTTTACTCATTTATATAATGAAGCACTTTTTTTAAATAAAATTTTTTAAATCTCCCTCAGGTCTTAAGATAGTTGAAACATCCTCTTTTTTAAGAAACCTGCATCTAACTTATACAGGATCATACACCTTGTATGCTACCTCTTTTGTATGTATGCTACCTCTTTTTACTTCTGCATTACTCATCATCATTGTAACTAAGCTACTAGATGATTACTGCCTATGTTAGCCAGAACTCAACTGCAACTAGCTTATGTGGGGGGGGGGGGGGGGGGGGGGGGGGGAGAGGAGTGGGAAAGATATTGGCTCATAAAACTGGGAAGGACAGCATGGGTCCAAGAACCAAAATGACACTCTGAACTTTCACTCTCTCATCCTGGCTGCTCTCTGGGTTTTGACTATTTTCTCCAACTTCAGATGGCTTCTGGCATGACACCAGATGAGTAGTTTATGACCAGAAGTAACTCCAACTTTATATCATCCTAGATTATAAGCCAGAGGAGTAGAGATTTCTGTCACCAACTTTTGCATATAAAATCCCAGGAAGGCTCTTAACTGGCTCAAAAAGTATTCTAACTAGCTCAGTCACTGTGATCAAAGAAATAAAAGGTCAAATTCAGTCCCCTCTATCTCTCCGAAGGTGATAAGCAAGGGCACAGTGCACTGCGTTGCAGCCCCATCTCAGATATCACATTTAAGAGAAGGGTGAGTTCCTTAGAAGAAGGTGGTGATATTTTTTCAGGAACCAAGAGAGGGATACTACATTGAGAAAAACAGGTAAAATACCAGAGTCTGTATTCGAGGTTTACCCTCACAAGACATACAATTTTGTTTTGACCTTTAATATGGGCCTTGGTTTTTTTCTTGATACATTTAAGAATGCTAGAAGCCTAACTGGTTTGTCACATCACCTAGAGAAGAGATGATGCAATTTCATTATTTGCAACCAATGTACCTTATTCAAGTAGCCATTCAATAAATATTTGGCAATAATGCAAAAGTTCTAGTTGTTATAAGCCAGTTTCATTTTACATTTAACTTCTTTATATTATCTACTTCTGCTATTTTGGGCTCAAGTTATTGGGGAAGAATGTACTGTTCCTAGACACTTAATCTGTGTCAGCTTTAGCAGGGCTTTTTTTGTTCATTAGGCAGTACTTGATCTCTTCTGACAGCTTCAATCCTATAATGCTCTTTCCCAAAGGCTGTACTTAAAGTCTAGATATCTCTATACATCATAGAGGTTCAGGTTCATGACTTCACTTCATATTAGACTCTTACTGAAATTCCAAGGATCCGAGATATTTGTTACGTAGTGGTCATCAATAGGCATTATTATTAAAGACTCTGCAGTACCTGGACAGAATTTTTAAACCTGTAAGGTCACAGAATGTGCTTGGTAACTAAATCATTATATTCCTTTTCTTTCCATTGATCCTCAGGAGTGAGAGATCATATGCATAAATCCATATACCTCCACTTAGCTTGTGATTTATAAATAAATTAAGGGAACCATTTTACTGATGGGGAGTAAGCTCTATATTAAACAAAAATGATGGTTATTGCTTCTTTGCTTAACAATTACCATTCATTTAATTGAATCAGATTTAGTTTACAATAAGAGAGAAAATGCAGCTTTCTACATATCAAGGATATTCTGTTCTATAGCTTTATTGCATTTGAATATATCCATAGAGCAATAATTAAATTTACTAGGTCAATGAAAATTTCCCCCAAGATAATTTTTACACAAAATTTAGTACATTATAATAGGAAAGATTTGTAATCTAACTGCACAAATGTTTCTCTTTTCTTTTTTAGAGGGGAAGGGGCAGAGGGAATCTTAAGCAGACACCACACCCATTGTGGAGCCCGATGTGGGCCTCCATCCTGCAACCAAGATCATGACCTGAGCCAAAATCCAGAGTGGGACACTTAATTGACTGAGCCACTCAGCCACTATATATATATGTATATATATATTTTGTTTTATGCTTTAGCAAATTTTTTTAGATGTAATACTTACTACAATAAGCTTTGACAATTATTCAGCTTCCCACAAATTACAATTATATAATTTTCAAAACATGCTTTTTCCAGTATATACATGACTGGCAAGACTGTTGTAAAAAGTATTTAAAGTAAAAGGCTATAATAAAAGAGAATATGCTTCATAGTTATACATTATGCTGCCTTATATCTTCCCTGAATCCAGATTGCTTCTAGTTGCTACATTTCTGTTAATGTTTATAGGGCATGTCCTTCAAAGAGTGTCCTTTGACTTTTCTACTTTTAATTCTTGTATTGCTATCCTGTCATCAATACACTCCAATTAGGTCTTTACTCACTTGTCTCCTGAATATATTCTTTTATTGTTTTTTTCAAGTTCTATTTTAATCACCCAGTGCTCATCACAACATCACTCCTTAATTCCCATCACCTATAATGCACCCATCTCCTGACCCCCTTCCCCTCTAGTAATCATCAGTTTGTTCTCTACAGTTAAGATTCTGTTTCTTGGTTTCTCCTTTTTTCCCCCTTTGTTCATTTGTTTTGTTTCTTAATTTTCACATATGAATGAAATCATGTGGTATTTGTCTTTCTCCGACTTACTTCATTTAGCATTATATATTTAGCATTATACTCTCTAGCTCCTCCATTCATGTTATTGCAAATATCAAGATTTCACCCTCTTTTATGGCTGATCCATATTCTATTGCATACATATACCACATCTTCTTTATCCGTTTGTCTATTGACACTTGAGCTGTGTCCTTAGCTTAGCTATTGTAAATAATGCTGCTATACACACAGAGATGCATGTATCTCTCTGAATTAGTGTTTCTGTATTCATTGGGTAAATACCCAGTATACAATTGCTGGATCAGAAGGTAGTTCTATTTTTAACTTTTTGGAAACCTCCAGACGGTTTTCCACAGTGGCTGCACCAGTTTGCATTCTCAACAACAGGATTGTTGCACGAGGGTTCCTTTTTCTCCACATCCTTGCCAACACCTGTTGTTTCTCATGTTTTTCATTTTACCCATTCTGAGAGGTGTAAAGAGATATCTCCTTGTAGTTTTGATTTGCATTTCCCTGATGACTAGTGATGATGAACATCTTTATATATGTCTGTGGACCATTTGTATGTCTTCTTTGGAGAAATGTCTATTCATGTCTTCAGCCCACTTTTAATTGCATCATTTGTTTTTTAGGTGTTAAGTTGCATAAGTTCTTTATATGTTTTGGATACTAACCCTTTATCAGATATGACATTTGCAAATATCTTCTCCCATTCAGTATGTCTTTTAGTTTTGTTGACTGTTCCTTTGCTGTGCAGAAGCTTTTTAACATTGATGTAGTCACAACGGCTTATTTTTGCTTTCATTTCCCTTGCCTCAGGGGATTGATCTAGGAAAAAAGCTGATACAGTCAATGTCAAAGAAATTACTGCCTGTGCTCTCTTGTAGGATTTTTATGGTTTCAGGTCTCACATTAGGGTATTTAATTCATTTTGAATTTATCTTTGTGTATGGTGTAAGCAAATGGTCCAGTTTCATTCTTTTGCATGTTGCTGGCCAGCTTTCCCAAGACCACACGTTGAAGAGCCTTTTTCCCCACAGGGTATTCTTTTCTACTTTGTTGAAGATTAATTAACCGTATAATTGTGGGCTTATTTCTGGATTTTCTAATCTATAACATCGATCTATGTGTCTATTTTTTTTTTTTAATTTTATTTATTTGACAGAGAGAAACACAGCAAGAGAGGGAACACAAGGAGAGGGAATGGTAGCGGGAGAAGCAGGCTTCCCACCGAGCAGGGAGCCCGATGCGGGGCTCGATCCTGGGATCATGACCCAAACTGAAGGCAGACGCTTAACGACTGAGCCACCCAGGCCCCCCTATTTTTGTGCCAATAACATACTGATTTGATAACTACAGTTTTATAACTTTGTAACTTGAAGTCCATAATTGTGATGCCTCCAGCTTTTTCTTTTTCAAGATTGCTTTGGTATGGATCTGCTTTTGTTGATTCTGTTGGGGAGTTCTCTGTGTTCCTGGATCTGGATACCTGTTCCCTTCCCCAGATTAGGGAAGTTTTCAGCTATTATTTCTTCAAATTCTCTACCCCCTTCACTCTCCTCTGGGACTCCAATAATACAAATGTTACTACATTTAATGGAGTCACTGAGATCCCTAAACCTATTCTCATTCTGCATAATTCTTTTTTTCTCTCTTCTGTTAACCTTACTTTGAATTACTCTTCTAGGTCATTAATTCATTTCTCTGCTTCTTCCACCCTGCTGTTCATTCCATCAAGCTGTTTCTCATTTCATTTACTGAGCCTTTTACCTCTGCTATGTTATTCCTTTACATCTGTGTTCAGGGTCTTGGTCATGTCTTCCACTCTTTTCTCAAGTCCTGTGCATATTCTTATGATCACTGCTTTAAATTCTCCATAAGGCATGTTATTTATAGGTTTCTCTTAGATGTCCAGCCATGGTCTTGTCCTATTCTTTCATTTGGGACAAATTCCTCTGTCTTCTCATTTTGCCTAAGTCTCTGTGCCTGCATCTCTGTGTTAGGAAAGTGAGCTACATCTCCTGTTCTTAAGGGTAACGGCTTCATGAAGAAGTCCTGCAGTGCCCTGCCATGTAGGGCATGGTCTGGTGTTTCTGGGGAGTGTCTCCAACATGTGTGTGTCCTTTGCTGTTGTGTCCTGGCTGTTATATCAGGCCAGTTGTCTGCACAGGCTCTCTTTGACTGTTGTGGGTAGTATTTGGTCCCTGTCCTGAATGTGGTACATTTTAACTGGGTGTGCTCTGGTCTACTTGTGAAGTGAGACCTGCCAACACCACCACCAGAACTGAGGTCTTGAAAAACTCCTGGGTTGGGAGATGAAGTGATAGCAGGGATTTGGGCCTGTCTTCTGGGGTAGAGAACCCACCACATTGGGTCTGAGGCAAGCGTAACTAGGAAGAGCAATTCCACCTGGGCTACATATATGCAAATTAGGTACCAAGTGTCTGCACTGTGCTGGTTCCCACAGGTGGCTCTGGGTTTATGCTGGGAGGTGGGGGAAGGAAATGGCAACTGCCA
The DNA here is from genome assembly GCA_028646535.1 of Procyon lotor. Classification (NCBI taxonomy): domain Eukaryota; kingdom Metazoa; phylum Chordata; class Mammalia; order Carnivora; family Procyonidae; genus Procyon; species Procyon lotor. The sequence continues at coordinate 138,038,053 of CM053603.1, forward strand.
GTTCCTTTGTTCCCAGAGGGGTCATTTCAGGAATGCTGCCTTTCTCATAAATGCTCCGAGATAAAGAAATTAATCTCCCCATTGTGTGCTCTAGGCAATCTTCAGATTGTTGTTTTCAGACTGTATGTCCCAGAGCTCTTTGCCTTGCCTTCTCTCCAAGAGAAGCCCCAATGTCCTCCAAGCTCTCCCAAAGACAAGCACACTGATCTTTAAAACTCTAGACTTAAAGTTCAGCTGATTGCAAGAACTTATGAAATTAGGGCCCTCTCCTTTCCAAGCCAACTGCTATGGGGTTCATTTTCTCCACATGCTCCCCTATGTGCTATTCCATCTCTGACCCTTCTCCACTATAAAAGCTTCCTCCCCAGTGCGGTGGCCACAATCTGTTTCTCTCCCAAACCACATCTCCACACTTCCTATCTTTTTCCATGTGGCCTCTTTTCTACCTTTAATTGTCGAATTTATTCTGCCAGTCTTCAGGTCAATTTCTGGAGTATTTAGGATAATGTAATAGTTACCTAGTAGCATTTGTGGGACGAGGCAAGCCTATGGTCCTACTACTCCATCCTCCTTCCTTCTCCTGAACCCATTCTTTTTTTTTTAATTGTGTTATGTTAGTCACCATACAATACATCATTAGTTTTTGATGTAGTGTTCCAAGATTCATTGTTTAGGTATAACACCCAGTGCTCCAAGCAATATGTGCCCTCCTTAATACCCACCACCAGGTTCACCCATCTCCCCATCCCCATTCTTGACATGACCATCAATTATTTCTATCTTGCCAAACCTAAGGATCAACTCTCACCCCTCTTCTAACTTGACCTTGTAGCAAAATTTAATGCATTTGATTGCCTCCCCCTTGCTGAACCATGGTGATTAAGAGAATCATTGTTAATCTCTTCTCTGAGTGATTAGAAGGATTAGCAAACTTTTACTATGAAAAGTCACACAGTAAGTGTTTTAGGTTTTATGGACCACATACTTTTTATTACAACTATTCAACTCTGTTACTGTAGCACAATAGCAACCATAGACAAAAATGTAAATGAAGAGGCATGGCTATGTTCCAATAAAACTTTATTCACAGATACTGACATTTGAATTATGTATAAACTTCATGTCTCAGAAAACATTATTATTCTTCTAATGTTTTTCAACCATTTAAAAATGTAAAACCCACTCTTTGCTTGATAGTCACATAAAACAGAGGACAGGCAGGATTTGCCATGAGAGCTTAAGTTTGCCAACCCCATGCCTTGGACAATGTATCTCCTCCACTCACCTGTTATTTTTGTTGCTCCTTTTTGGTCTTCACTGCTATAGTAGACCCCTTAATGTTGCAGTGACTCCAGACTCAGTTCATGACCCTTTTCTCTAATCACGTTTCCTCTCCTGGTGATCTCACCCAGCACATTGGCTTTAACAATCATCTGTATGTTTATGACTCCCAAATTGGTACCTTTGGCCTAAATCTCTCCCTTCAATTCTCAACTCATATATCTAGCTGTCTATTTAACATAGCCACTTGAAATCTAATACTCATAAGATATTTAACATAGCCACATCAGGATTTTTTTATTACCCCCTTTAACATTGCCCAATTCTTCTCATTTAGGTAAATGGTTTTGCCATTTACACAGTTGCTCAAGGCAAAAACCCAAGGCTCATCTTTTATCTCTTCTCTTTCCATCACACACATCCAGATCATCAACAAATTCTATCGGTATTACCGTTTTTCACTACTTACCAATTCCAACTTAGCCCATTCCTTACATACTTGTTGTCTACATCACTTTGTTAGCTTCATCACTTGTTTCCTTATATATATATGCTTACCCTCCTGCATTCTATTCTCCATTGTGCTACCAAATTGCCAACTTCAAAATGTAAACTGAATTACAGTAGATCCTTGAACAACATGTGTTTGAATTGTCTGGGTCCACTTATATGCAATTTTTTACAGTACAGTACTGTAAATGTATTTTCTCTTCCTTATGATTTTCTTAATAACATTTTCTTTTCTCTAGCTTACTTTATTGTAAGAATACATATATATGTATATAATATATACAACATATCAAATATATGTTAATTGACTGCTTATGCTATCAGTAAGACTACTGATCAACAACAAGCCATTAATAGTTAAGTTCTCGGGGAGTCAAAAGTTATATATGGATTTTTGACTATACAGGGGGCAGGTGACCCTAACTAACACATTATTCAAACATCAACTATCTATAATTCTCATGTTCAAAATTCTCTAATGGCTTTCCATCATAATCAGAATTCCAAAATCCATATCATCAACAAGGCCCTCTATGATTTGATTATTGCTTAGCTCTGTGAATCACTTCTCATCACTCTCTCCTTGTTTGCTTCACTCCAGTCCCTGGCTTGAACCCTTTTCATTCAGTACTTCACTTGGCTTGCTCCCTCATTTCATTCAGGCCTCTGTTCAGGTATTACTTCCTCAGAAAGACTTTGCCTGACATGTTACCTAAAAAATTAAACTTCTTTTTCATGTTCTACCTTTTCACCCTATGTTTTTTTTTTCACCAAACTTATACCTTCTAAGTAGCATTAAATATTCATAAATGTATTTACTAATTGCACCTCCCACAAGAATATTAGTTTCATCTTAAAGAGACTTATCTTGTATCTCTTTATATCTGCATCTCAGTACCTAGAATAGATTTCATTGGTGGACAAATGAAAGAAAAAGAACCAATTGATTGATGAATATAAGGAAAAATGAGCACAGATTCTTGCACATAGTAAGTTTTAATAAAACTCTATTGAATCTCCTATTCAATATATGTTCAATTTATTCCTCAATATTCATTCTGGAAGATCATAATCCATGAGCTGATATGTTTACCAACCAAGGACTTGAATACTTTGCATGTATGTGCTTCATATTCCACTTAGCAAACCACACACACACACACAAACACACACATGCTTATACACAAACACATATAAATACACACTTCAAAAATCTGTTTTAAAAAAAAAAAATCTGTTTTTGAGGCGCCTGGGTGGCTCAGTGGGTTAAAGCCTCTGCCTTCGGTTCAGGTCATGGTCTCAGGGTCCTGGGATCGAGCCCCACATGGGGCTCTCTGCTCAGCAGGGAGCCTGCTTCTCCCTCTGCCTCTGCCTGCCTCTCTGCCTACTTGTGATCTCTCTGTCAAATAAATAAATAAAATCTTAAAAAAAAAAAAAAATCTGTTTTTCCCAGCCTGCTGAAAGGCATCATATTTAAGATCATTGAAACTTCTGATGATGAAACTGTAAGTTTAATTTTAATGTATTTTAATGTATATTTTGTTGAACAGTAATTATTACAGAATATATCTACATATTAAATGATTAAATGATTTTAAAATGATTTTTATATACTGAATATTGATATTATTGTAGAATAATGCAATTTAATCAATCTCATTATCTTAAATACAGTTAAATGCATTTATCTTAAACAGAGTCAACTGCATTATTCTGTAATCAGTCTCTTTTGCATGCAATTTTATCCTACTTAATTACTTTATCCTTTCAAATTTTTCTTTTCTATACTTTTTTGAAATAAAAAAGAAAAAATTATTTTCAAAAATTACAAAGAACTAAAATGACATTAGACTATTATATGAATGAATATCATCAGGCTGAAGAGCAGATACTGATAATAGTAATACTACAGGCTGATTCAAGTATTTTAGATTTTTTTCTCTAAATGTATTATCCTACCACAAAATAAAAATAGCGTACTGGGTGTAAGGTGGAACCATCTCAGCAAACCCAGATAACAAGTTCACTCTCTTCATTAAAAAAAAAAGTGGGGGGGAACGCTTGGGTGGCTCAGTGGGTTAAGCCTCTGCCTTCGGCTTAGGTCATGATCTCAGGGTCCTGGGATCGAGCCCCGCACTGGGCTCACGAGGGAGCCTGCTTCCCCCTCTCTCTGCCTGCTTGTGATCTCTCTCTCAAATAAATAAATAAAATCTTTTAAAAAAAAAAGCCATGAACAAACTCATCTTCTCTTGCTTCTTCCTTCAACAAGGCCGAAAAAGGTGAAGTTCAGGCCAAGGGCAAACTTGGGGGCCCCCTCCAGGCAGCAGATGTTCATGGATTCACATTCAGGAGGATCCAGACAATTGACCCTGCTTTGATGATCTGCCCTCCCTACCTAGGTCTTGATCCCTGTCCCTTCTTCTCCCACACCCAGGAGATCACTGAGCAAATTAATTTATTCCTATTGTAAATAAATTATATAAATAAGGAAAGAATACTATGAAGGAGTGAAACTAAGGCAATACATTTACTAGGGCCCCAGGCTTTGTCTGAGGCTAGGGCTGCCCTCCGCCCATCCAAACAGGTACTACCTTTGTTCGCAGGAATAGGAAAGAAAGTAAAAGAGGCCTGTGTGCCTGAAATGGTACAAAAGAGGCATGCTGTGTGATGGCCAGAAGTCCCTTTCACATGGACTAACGTAAGAAGGAATAATGGGTGTACAGAGTGTAGAATAAATGAAGAGGTCTGAGGCAAAGGTAACACTCTGGTTTGGGGATCCCACTGGGAGAGAAGAGTGTGGTTAAGACTGGCTAAAGAGACCCATTCTGCTTCATTTTTTATCCTAAATTTTGCAAAGTTCTCACTGAGTTTATTACACGTTCATATTTTTTCCCTTCATGTTCAACAGCCATAGCTCTTCCATTGATTCCACCATTTCTACCCTAAGTTCTATAAATACTGGAGTACTCCAGTACCTTTACAGCCTTCACTCTATTCTTCTAGAGCTAAACCATAACCACTTGCTTTTCACCACATATACCGTTTCCCTGTCTCCTTGCCAGTAGTCACACTTTCCTTGTAAACTGGACACTCCTTCCCTCTCCTTCCACCCACATTCAATTTCTAGATATAAAAATTCTACACATTTTTCAAATGTTCTCTTTGCAATAGCCCCCTCATCAGAAAGAAAAGTATCCTCTAAACTCTTCAAGGATACACATTATCTGTATTCTTTTTAAATAAACTCAGCACCATACTGTATTTTAGTTTTGTATATTTATATTGTCTTCGACTCTAGATGTGAATTTCTTGAGGGTAGGTTCTGTTTCTTAAAGATCTATATATATCAACAACACAGTCTCAGACAAAGTAACTTCCCAATAATGAATTAATAGTTGGATATTGTATATTAAATACATTAGTATTGAAAAAAACATTTTCAGCATATTTCTTAACTATGGCTATTTAAACTATTCTTATTTAATATAGTCTGCTGACCTACCTTTCATTTACTGTCTTTTACCCATATTTTTGTAGTAGTTCATGGTGTGGCTGAGCAAATAATAGCAACAGTAAACAACAAATGTAGAACAGAATAGAGAAAGGAAAGCTTGACACTTAGAGCTCAATTTTCATTGAGTGCATCATTGAATCTAAGGGACAATATCAGTGAATCAGGAATAGCATAATGTTCGGAAAATGCAAGTAGTGCTTAAAATGGTGTGAGTTTATATAAAAGTGGCCATTAAGCATCTCAGTCTCAAAGTACTAACCAAAACCATGTTGAGAGGTAATTCTTCATGGGTCTTTCATGTTCTGCATATCATATGAGCAAAGGACCCAACTGACTTTTCATTTGTACATTTTTTTCAAAGATGGCTGCACACAGGCATACCACTGCACTTCACTTTATTGTGCTTAGCAGATGGTCCATTTGTCACAAACTGAAAGTTTTTGGTAACCCTGAGTTTTTTAAGTCTATTGGTGCCATTTTTCCAACAGCATTTGCTTATTTCATGTCTCTGTGTCCTAATTTAGTAATTCTCACAATATTTCAAACTTTTCATTACTATTTATTATGGTGATCTATAATCAGTGATGTTTAATGTTACTATTGTAATTGTTTTGGAGAGCCATGAACCACACTCAATATAAGAGAGCAAACTTGATAAATGTTGTGTGTGTCCTATCTGCCCCACTGACCAGCTGTCCCCACCTCTCTCTGTCTTCTCAGGACTCTCTATTCCCTGAGACATAACAATACTGAAATTAGGTCAATTAATAACTCTACAATGTCTTGTAAGTGTTCATGTGAAAGGAACAGTCACATGTCTCTCACTCTAAGCCAGAAGCTAGAATGATTAAGCTTAATGAGGAAGGCATGTTGGAAGCCAAGACAGGCTGAACACTAGGCCACTTGTGCCAAAAATAGTTACCCAAGTTGTGAAAGCAAAAAAAAATTTTTTATTTTTTTTAAAAATATGTTATTTATTTATTTGTCAGAGAGAGAAAGAGAACACAAGCATAGTGAGAGGCAAGCAGAGGGTGAAGCAGGCTCCCTGCTGAGCATGGAGCCTGATGCAGGACTCGATCCCAAGACCTTGGGATCATGACCTGAGCTGAAGGCAGACACTTAACAGACTGAGCCACCCAGCCATCCCGCAAAGGAAAAATTCTTGAAGGAAATTAAAAGTGCCACTCAATGAAAATACAAATATTATGAAAATAAAACAGCCTTATTAATGATATGGAGAAAGTTTTAGTGGCCTGCATAGGAAATCAAACCAGCTACAGCAATCCAGAGCAAAGCCCTAACTCTCTTCAAGTCTATGTAGCCTGAGAAAGGTGAGGAAGCTGCAGAAGAAAAGCTTGAAGCTAGAAAAGGTTGGTTCATGAGGTTTAAGAAGCTGTCTCCACAGTCTTTTCAACAAATGGTGTTGGGAAAATTGGACAGCCATATGCAGAAAAATGAAACTGGATCATTTCCTTATGCCACACACAAAAATAGACTCAAAATGGATGAAAGACCTCAACATGAGATGAATCCATCAAAATCCTTGAGAAGAACACAGGCAGCAACCTCTTCGACCTTAGCCACAGCAACTTCTTCCTAGAAATATTGCCAAAAGCAAGGAAAGCAAGTGCAAAAATGAACTATTGGGACTTCATCAAGATAAAAGCTTTTGCACAGCAAAGGAAACAGTCAACGAAACCAAAAGACAACTGACAGAATAGGAGAAGATACTTGCAAATGACATACCAGATAAAGGGCTAGTGTCCAGAATCTATAAAGAACTTATCAAACTCAACACCAAAGAACAAATAATCCAATCGGGAAATGGGCAGAAGGCATAAGCAGACATTTCTAAATAGAAGACACCCAAATAGCCAACAGACACATGAAAAAGTGCTCAACATTACTCGGCATCAGGGAAATACAAATCAAAACCACAGTGAGATACCACCTCACACTAGTCAGAAGGGCTAAAATTAACAAGTCAGGAAATGACAGAGGTTCGAGAGGATGCAGAGAAAGGGGAAACGTCCTACACTGATGGTGGGAATGCAAGCTGGTACAGCCACTCTGGAAAACAGTATGGAGGTTCCTCAAGAAGTTGAAAATAGAGCTACCCTACAACCCAGCAAATGCACATTTGGGTATTTAGCCTAAAGATACAAATGTAGTGATCCAAAGGGGCACATGCACCCGAATTTTATAGCAGCAATGTCCACAATAGCCAAGCTATGGAAAGAACCTAGATGCCCGGGGTGCCTGGGTGGCTCAGTTGTTAAGCTTCTGCCTTCGGCTCAGGTCATGATCCCAGGGTCCTGGGATCGAGCCCGCATCGGGCTCCCTGCTCAGCGGGAAAGCCTACTTCTTCCACTACCATTCCCTCTCCTTGTGTTCCCCCTCTCGCTGTGTTTCTCTCTGTCAAATAAATAAAATCTTAAAAAAAAAAAAAAAAGAACCTAGATGCCCATCAACAGATGAATGGATAAAGAAGATATGGTATATAGATATACAATGGAATACTATGCAGCCATCAAGAGAGATGAAATCTTGCCACTTACAACAACGTGGATGGAACTAGAGGGTATTATGCTAAGTGAAATAAGTCAATCAGAGAAAGACAATTATCATATGATCTCTCTGATATGAAGAATTTGGGGGGTCATGGGGGGTGGGGGGGAACGAAACAAGATGGGGTCAGGAAGGAGACAAACCATAAGAGACTCCTAAACTCACAAAACAAACTGAGAGTTGCTGAGGGGTTGGGGGGGGTAGGGACAGGATGGCTGGGTTATGGACATTGGGGAGGGTATGTGCTATGGTAAGTGCTGTGAAATGTGCAAGCCTGACAATTCACAGACATGAACCCTGGGGCAAATAATACATTATATGTTAATATTTAAAAAAAAAAGCTATCCCCATAACATAAAAGTGCAAGATGAAGCAGCAAATGCTGATGTAGAAGCTGCAACAAGTCATCCAGAAGATATACAAAAGATAATTCATAAAGGTAGCTACAATAAGCAACAGATTTTCAATGTAGATGAAACAGCCTTCTATTGGAAGATGTCATCTAGGACTTTCATAGCTAAAGAGGAGAAGTCAATGCCTGCTTCAAAGCTTTGACTCTCTGGTTAGGAGCTAATGCAGCTAGTGACTTAAAGTTGAAGCCCATGCTTCCTTATCCCTCCAAAATTCCTGGAGTCTGTAAGAATTATGTTAACTCTACTCTGCCTGTGCTTTAGTAATGAATAGGTGCTGGACAGCACATTTGTTTACAACATGGTTTACTTAGTATTTTAATCCAACTATTAAGGCTCACTGCTCAGAAAAATGATTTCTTTCAAAATATGACTGTTTAATGACAATGTACCTTGGTCACTCAAGAGTTCTGATGGAGATGGACAACAAGAATTATGTTGCTTTCATATCTGTTAACACAACATCCATTCTGTAGCCTATGGATCAAGGAATAATTTTGGCTTTCAAGGCTTATTATTTAAGAAATAGTTTTTTTTTAAGACTATAGCTGCCACGGACAGTGATTCCTCTGATGGATCTGGGGAAAGTACATTGAAAACCTGTTGGAAAGGATTCACCATTCCAAATGCCATTAAGAACATTCATGATTCACTGGAAGAGGTGATCTTAATAAGTTGATTTCAACCTTCATAGATGACCTGGAGGGGTTCAATACTTGAGTGGAGGGAGTCGTGGCAGGTGTGGTAGAAACAAGAGTACTAGAATTAGAAGTGGAGCCTGAATATGTGACTGAATTACTGCAATCTCATGATCAATTTTAGTGGATGAGGAGTTGCTTCTTATAGATGAGCAAAAAAAGTGGTTTCCTGAGATGGAAACCACCACCACTACTCCTGGTGAAGATGTTGTGACGATTACTTAAATAACAACAAAGGATTTAGAATATTATATAAGTGAGCTGATAAAAACAGTAACAAGGTTTGAGAGGATTGACTCCAATTTTGAAATAAGTTCTACTGAGGATGAAAGACTATCAAACAGCATCACATGCTACAAAGAAATCATTTGTGAAAGGAAGACTTGGTAAGTGTAGCAAACATCACTGTTGTCTTAAAAAATTGCCACAACCACCCCAACCTTCAGCAACCACTACCCTCATCAGTAAGCAGCTATCAATGTCAAGGTAAGACAATCCACCAGCAAAAAGATAACAACTCACTAAAAGCTCAGATGATGTTAGCATTTTTTAAAAATAAAGTATTTTTGGGGGCACCTGGGTGGCTCAGTCGTTAAGCGTCTGCCTTCGGCTCAGATCATGATCCCAGGGTCCTGGGATCGAGCCCCACATCGGGCTCCCTGCTTGGTGGGAAGCCTGCTTCTCCCGCTACCATTCCCTCCGCTTGTGCTCCCTCTCTCGCTGTGTTTCTGTCAATAAAATAAAATCTTAAACAAAAAAATAAGAATAAAGTATTTTTTAATTAAGGTGTGTACATTGTTTTTTTTTATATATAACATCTTTACACACTAATAGACTACACTGTAGTATAAACATAACTTTTATATGCCCCAAGAAACAAAAAAAAATCATTTGTCTGGCTTTATTGTGGTATTTGCTATACTGTGGCAGTTTGATCTCAACCTACAGTATTTCTGCAGTACGTCTGTAGTGAACAGCCTTGAAAGATAATGTCTCTCTCCAGAGCAAAGGCAAGTTTGATTCCTGTCTATCATAAAAGCTTCAGGTTCCCTGTACTCGGGGTAACTCAGCTGTGACATACATCCATTCTGTCTGTAGCATCTAACTAGGTATATTATGTTGTCTCTGTGGGACTTGAGAGGCAAGACAGATTGACGCAAATAGGATATTCATGATGCTTCTGTGTCGTGAGTAGTAAAGTGAATCAGAAGGTTCAAGTTGCTTTGTTAAAAGTAAGTGAAACTAATTACAAGTAAGGAAGTTGGAAGGTGGAGTAATTATCAGAAGTACACACAGTGAAGAGTTAACAGAATAGAAGAAAGAGTTATGCAGTCAAATCTCATGAAAGAGGAGTCTAGGGATCTGAATAACATGGACACAGTGAAGTGTCATTTTCTGATTCTGACAGGGAATTAATCAGTATTAATAAGCCGTTTCATAACCCCCACTTTAAAAATCAATTCCTAGAAAAAATTATATGATTAGCTTGGTGAGATAAAGTGGAACCACATAATTCATATTCCCACTAATCAGATAATCAGTAAATCAATAACCAATCAATAATTAATCGATAATCAGATCAATAAATAAACATAACACAGACAACCCCTTCTCCTCCTTAAGCAAAGGGCTTTCTCTTCTGAAGAAACTACATTGTCTCTTGGGAGGGCAGTGGATGGTAAAAAACTTACTACACAGCCCTGTTTGTTTTGACTACCAGATAACCAAAAATTCAGCTGACTGTTAGTAACTATTTCAGACCAAATTCTTTACACATTCCTTATCTTGTCCTTCTACCCTGACATTTTGTCTTGTAATTTTTAAAACAACCATACACTTTATATGTGGGAAATAAACAAACAATACCATGCACAGACCCCCAAATAAACATGCTCAGCTATTTTACTTTTACTTTGCATATGTTGTGCCTTTTCCCTAACATCTCTTCTCCATTTTGTCCACCACACACATTTCTAACTTTTGGGAAAGGCAGTTACACACAGCTTGTTGCCCCCTGCACAGCTGTGTAAGAGTGGCCCTGAGCCTGGAACATTTCCTTGCAAAGAAATAAAGAGCTGGGGCGCCTGAGTGGCTCAGTTGTTAAGCGTCTGCCTTCGGTTCAGGTCATGATCCCAGGGTCCTGGGATCGAGCCCCACATCGGGTTCACTGCTCGGCAGGAAGCCTGCTTCTCCCGCTACCATTCCCTCTGCTTGTGTTCCCTCTCTCGCTGTGTTTCTCTCTGTCAAATAAATAAAATCTTTAAAAAAAAAAAAAAAGAAAAGAAATAAAGAGCCTTCACAGCCTGTGCTGGACACGTCTGTTTGCTTAGAAATATCTTCCCCTATTCCAGACTTGGTATGTATTTCTTTGTTCTGCTTAAGCAAGAGTGTCATATGGAACCATATGCCATATCTGTTCCCAATAGGTGGGGAGAGAACAGAGTTCACCTGCAGTACAGAGGGATGCATGCACACCATCTCTTTGCATCAGCTGTGGCTGAGACCCACTGGCCATGGTGGATGGACACTCATAGTTGAAGATGATCTTACTCTGCCTCTTTTCTTTATGAGCAAAGTGTTGTTCATTCTAGTGTTTGTGTGAGTCGTGTCTTCTTCACCCAACGTCTACAAACCATGCAGTAGGCTAACATCGCTCCTGGTTGAAGCACAATTAAAGCTTTGCTGTCTTCCATGCAGAACTCCTCTGAAGGTGAAAACAGGTGTTGCCTGCTCAACATAATTCACCGTTCAGATGTATGCAAAGTTATCCACCCTGTTCTTTCTGCGACTGATGTACTTTTACTTACCTGTAGAATCCTACCTATCTTAACATTATCTAAAATTCTTTAAGTATCTATATCTGATAGTAGATCAACATTTCTTTGGATAGGCCTATATCTTATTTATTATTGAATTACTAACACCTACTGTTTCCTGACATTTAAGAGGAGTTAAGTGAAGCCTCATTATTTAACTGAGTTAATAAATGCACAAATAAATTAGAGGTGGCAGAGAAACAAGAAGATCTTGAAAGGTGGTTCCACATTCCCCATTTTGGTTTGTCTCAGTATTTTTCTCTTTTCATTTACCTCTATACTACTCTCTAAGAACACTAACATTTTTTTTTTTTAAGAACACTAACATTTTCTTGTTCTTCATAATTTAATAGTAAGTTTAATACTCAACTCCTTTTGAGAAACTATATCATCAGATTTTCATTTTAAATGCCAATTTATCCTTTTTCTAATCATGCTGTTTCCCCAGTTCTATTCAATTTTGTTCACAATTTGGAAATGTACATTCCTCACTACAGACAAAGCCCACGTACTTCACCTATAGTTTCTTAAGAAACTATATCGTCAGATTTTCATTTTAAATGCCAATTCATCCTTTTTTTATCATGCTGCTTCCCAGTTCTATTCAATTTCGTTCACAACAATTTGGGAATGTATATTCCTCACTACAGTCAAAGCCCACGTAGTTCACCTAACCAGCTGGTGGTAGGCTGAAACTTTCAACCCATCACGATAATACCTAAAAAGTTTCTTTTTCCACTGCACTATTATCTCACAAACTCAGGTAAGTAATCTCTCTTCCCAAACTGCCTAAGTTCAGGCAAAATTATGGTTATGTTCTTCATTTTATAAATCACAGCAAATGCGCAATATTTCTCCTAGGATTTTAATAAGCAGAACAGGAAGCATGTACGTTTAAGAGGTAAAAGAACATATTTAACACCCATGAAAAACCTGACTCCCTATTAACGTCCTTTGAGAATTCTTCCTTTAAGTTTTGTTTCAAATCACTTTGCCAATGCCAAATAATGTGTTTTTTTGCTTAGTTGCTTTCTTTGAAAAGCCCCCCAAAAATTTTATGTTTACAATGTCACCTCTCAGAACTCATAAAGAAGAAAAAGTTTTCTTTGTTTCCTTTTTTCTTTTTTTTTTTTTTAAATCATTGAAACACACACCGTCTCTTGCTAATTGAGCGTATTTACCTGTGACAAATGCAAGTTGAGCTACAGTTAAGACAATACAAATCTGTCAGCAGGGTCACTCACAGAATGCACTTTGCCAGGGCAAAACTGCTGATGTTCCAGCATATTCTTAGTTGTTAAATTTTAGCAGATGAGCATAAATAAACAGCTCCATTTATTCAAGAAAGGGAAAGAGCTAAGAGGGGAGTGGAGATGTGACAACTGCTATTTCCATCCTCTTGCAAAGTCAACCAGATTCTGTACAGCATAATAAATCCATTATACATGATACATCTCTTCCACAGCAGAAACAGACTAGCTTAAAACTTCTTACACATTTTTTAATTTAGTTCTCTGTGCTGCTCCTTTATGTATGCTCATCTAGAGCAAGGGAATGAGAAGGAAAGAAAAATCAAGTGAAAATATAATGCCACCATAACTATTCACTATAACAACACTACCTTTCATAAATTAATTCTCCCACTCTCTGTGTACCCTTTCTTTCACAGATGGCTCAACTTGAGATAAACTCCTGAAGAACTCAACAATTTGTGCCACTTATTTATTATTTTCAGATGCATCTTCAACATATATGATTCCTAATATATCAGAAATATTTGAGATAGTTTTGTTACTTGAACAAGAAAGTGGATGAATAAAAGAATGAATGAATGAATGTGAATGAATTATTTGTCTCTCACAAGCTCTTTAATGTTAGTTTCCGGGGATTAATCTTTCCTTTTATTTCTACATAAATTAGCAAACGTACTTCCTTATCTTTCCCAAAGTTCTGAAAACAGAGCAAATTTGAATTAAAAATGCACTAGTGGTATTATTTCTAAATGATTTTATTAATTTATAAAAATCCTACCAGTTCACTAGTCTAGATCTTACAGCCTTTGAAAACACATTTCAACTCCTTCTGAGAAGCCAGTGACACCATTTTGTCCTTTAGAACAGCAAATGAAAAAGTTGAAATTAATCAAGAGAAACTACATGCTCTGCAGTCCTCTCTCTGACAGATAGCTGGCAACTCCAGGAAAGAGCTATTATTTCTTAGATAAATCTATTCTTAGATTTCTTAGATTCTTTAGATATATAGAGAAAGCTCTTATAAATTGTATGTTGTGCTAGAGTTCTGCTTTCACTCCCACTCCCAGACAACCCTATTGTGCCCTGACCTAAACTCGGCAGTCTTGGACCTCCCCAAGTTCTAGTCCATGAACTTGTTCTTAGAAGAACTAATAAGGATTAAGTCGAGGGCAAATGACCAGAGCCTAAAATAAAAAGAACTGTCCCCAGAGCTGAAGTGTTCTTATAATCTTTTTTTTTTTTTGAAGTGTTCTTATAATCTACACTCAAATTAGATAGCACATTTTTTAAAACACTGTTCTTGTCAAAGACATTACTCATGAGACGTCCTTAAGTCCAACTGATGTGTTTCTAGAAGTTGAACATTAAACCAATAACGCCATTAAAGGAAAAAAAGAAAGAAAAAGAAACAGCTGTCCATGAAATGATCCTAGGTCAGATTTCTGTGGTAATTTAGGCATGTAAACATCAAATACTGTTGGATGATCTGGGGAAAACAGAACTGCCTTCCTCTGATAAATCTCTCTTATCAGATCTCGTTCCTTTCTTCAAACTAATGCTATATAAAACTATTTTTAGATGCTTCACTCTTACCTTTCAAAGATATTTTGTCTGTCCAATTGGTTGTAAAACAGAATATGGTCTATGATGGAGATCCTTTATTAACACCCAGTTGTTACTGCTTGAGAAAATTTAATGAGTCAGGAAAAATAAGTTAAAGCTTCAATCAAGACAAAATCCAGAATTTTAAGGATAGGACAGACCAGGACAGACAAGGATAAACCATACTGACAAATATCCAAGAATGGGATGGTCTAGGAAAAATAACATTTTCTAGAAAAAATCAAGACACTGTCCACTATTTTTCAGTTGAGAGAGAGAAATCCACTACTGGGAGGTGCATAGTGACTAGTCATTATGATACCAGAAAATTTTAATGCAGCAAATATAATTGAGAAGCACCTAATAATGTTAAGTTATAGAGACAACTGGGACCCTGGCATGGAAATCAATCACTTTATTATGTTACCACATGGTTCAAGACAGAGGAATCCATTTACCGCAGGTATCCACACAGCAGGACTTTCTAAAGTCAAGAAAATAAAGTGAAATTTATATTTTTGCAATAGTTCATGAAAAGCCCAACATTGTGTGCAACAGAGACAATATTCTTATGTGATTTTTTTTTTATTGTTGGTTTTAGCATGCCTATTTCTTATTTTGAATTTTAAAGGAAATAAAGTAGATCTGTGCTGTTATAATAAACACTATGTACATGTATCACTCAGGACATAATCAAACCTACATATATTAACCTTCAAATTCTACAGACACAAAGTCTCTTGTATGTTTCATTTCTAAAAATTACCTGTATAAATATGTTAAAAGTCTACTTGTTTTAACTATAATAATGTTAGAACTTGCCTCTTATTTGAAACATTACCACTAAGGAGATCTTATCCTCTAGTACAAAAAACAAAATATTTTCCAAATGGCCAACAGACACATGAAAAAGTGCTCCGCATCACTCGGCATCAGAGAAATACAGATCAAAACCAACAGTGAGATACCACCTCACACCAGTCAGAATGGCTAAAATTAACAAGACAGGAAATGACAGATG
>CM053603.1:138054225-138080273 GCA_028646535.1 Procyon lotor
AAAAAAAAAATGTGGGAAAGACTGCAGGAAGAACGGGTTTCAAGGTGGAAAGTTCTGAGATCTTTTTGGATATATTACAATGAGATACCTGTTACCAAGTGAAGATGTGACACAGACATTTGGATAATGGTTGGGAATTAGAGAAAAGTCTGTACTTGGAATACACATTTGAGAGAATACATTTATGAGAGAAAAGATATTGAAATAGGGAAATGGAAGGACTCTATGAAGTAGAAGGTAGGAGCTACATTCCTACTTTACCCATGCTTCAGAATGCAAATAGTATATGTCCTCCTTGTAAAGGACAAGGAGTTAATGATTTCTTTAAGACAGATAACAACTAAGAAAGGACAGATGAGAATAACCAGACAAAGCTATCATGCACATATTCCAGACCACCAACACTAGACATCTTGACATCAAGACCCTCTGGGTACAAGGAATAACATCGGAGACTTCATGTTTGTTCTAACCAGTTCCAGGATGCCTGAGAGATCTGATGCACACCAGATCACAATCCTCAATAAAAATCCCAGAACCTGAACAAAGATGAGACTCATTCTCCTTTTCTTCCCTAGTCTTCCAGACCTTCCTTCTGTATCTGCTTTCTCTATATCTTCAATAAACTCTGCTCTCATTTCCTTCTGATCCTGTATTATGTCCATTCTGTGTGAAGCCAAGGACCCTCTTGGCTGGTCTTGTGGGACCCCCTTTCTGGATCCTCAGACCCAACCTGCTGATATCAATATTTAAGCCATAAGATCAGATAAATTCATCCAAAAAAAAAAAAAGTACTGAATACACAGAATCAGGATCCAAAGGACCAGATTTTTGTCTCAGCTATATGTGTTTGAATAAGTCATTTAATTTTACCATGGCTCCAGTTTCACATAAGTAAAATAAGAAAAATACTGCCTCTTCTATATTATAAATGAATTGTGTAATATATAATATACTACATTATGTAGTATGTAATATACTACAACATGTAATATATAATATGTAATATAAAAAATATAGCATCATAGCAAAGCAAACTAGAAAATACAAATAATTATCTAAATAATTCAGGAATGCAAATATTTTAAGATAAAACTAAAGACAGTTATCGATCTTTAAGTTCTTGTCTCTCAGGTTCAAATCCAACTTCTATATTCTGCTTTCTCAGTCTGGGGTCAGAACTCTGAAAATCACACTTCTAGTGAGTGAAGTGATATTAGAGGAAGACCTCAATGATGAAGGAGAAAGCAGGTGCCTGCCTTTTCCCATTTGCTAATTTTTGACTTCCTGTGTGTATCTTATTTCTGTCAGCATCACCCTAGCCTTGCTTCTTTGGCCAAGCAACAGCAATTTTTCTTCTAGCCGCAATTGAATCCATTTTGCAGTGTTTTTAACACTTGCAGATCTACCTTATTATGTGCTCTCAGTGACCCCAGGAAGAGCCAGTCACCACTCTCCTCTTCAGAGGGCTGAGTCCTAGCTTCCCAGACCTCTCCTCTGAGCTTAGAGACATCAGCACCATCTGACAATCACCTCCAAATCTAAGGCCAGGATTTCAGCTTTACATCGTTCTTTCTGTAATCATTTAAGTTCTAATTCCATCTTCTTTCCTTCCTTCTCCTAAATCTAGTAATGATAGGTACATTTACAATTGCTATTTCCATACCATGATGGAAATAGTCCTTTTTTTTTTTTCATTTCTAAACATCTAATCAACAATTCTCTATAATGAATTCCCTACAATAAAATAACTTGTATGATTCCAACCTCCTATTGATCTTTTAGTAATACACTGCCATGGAACCACTGGCATGGAGAGAGTAGATCCAAAATATTTTAAATAAAAACCTCAAACAAAGGAAATCCGTTTGAAGAATTACACTCTAAAATAGATCCTTAAAAATAGAATGCATATCCTTCACAAAAAAACTAATAAAATAAAATTGTTTATAGATAAATCAGTAAGGACAAAGTAATTGGGAGAAGAGATGATAAACAGAAAATTCTGGAAAACTGAAAAGCAAATGGAAAAATGGCAACTGATCTAGAAAACCTGAGCACGCTAAAACCTCAGCCCCTAGGGAAGAAAAAGCACAAAAGCAAGCCAATTTGCACATTAGAACCAAAGAAACATTTCAGCAATTGGAAGCATGGGTACCTCTGAGTAATGATTTCACTGGGTTTTCTTGTTGCATGATATATTCCAAACTGAGCGCAGAAGCAGCAAGCAACCTGGAAACACCAACAGGCACAAATATGCTTCCAAGAAAAGCCTTCCCAATCCAGTCAAAAACACAGAAAAGGGGCGACTTACTAAGTTTATTTTTCCCTAAAATTAGATAATAACTCTACTCCAGCCAAACACTACAGAAAAATTGTTACCCCATCCATACTTCTGCCATCAAAAGTAAGACGAGACAACTAGGAATCTACTCTCACCTGGGTGTAACAAATGACAATTCCTCTGCCAGGGAGGTGTCAGTGAAGGCTAAGAAAGAAGATGAGACTTTTATCTCTACTGAATGATAATAAGATTCCCTCCTTATTTTCTCTCTGATATTCAGGGATCTGTGGATCTCTCTGATATTCAGATCTGGGATCTGTGGCGACCACATGGAAAACGTGGTCTTCTACCCAGGTCCAAAGATACCCCTCTCCTTTCCTGCTGAGTTGGTATCAGATGAGGCCTAGTGAAGAGTTCTAGGTCTTTTGCCAATATCCAGCCATAACAAGGCACCTACTCCCCCAGACAAGTATCAGGGAGGCGTCACTGTGAGCTGTAATGAGGCACCTCTCCCACTCTCCCACTCTCAACCAGAGTGGTATTACTGGATGCATAACAAAGAGCCCAATTGCCTTATCCTCACCTAACAGTAGCAAAGACTGCATCTCCTCCCTCCATTGTCACTGGACAGTAAACGGGTAACCTCGACTTTTACTCCTTCCCCACTGGGGAAAGGAGACATCCATCTTTCCCCAATGGAGTGGTTATCAGAGGATGCCTGCTATATCACAAACTTTTATACAAACCAAAAGTCTCAAAACATAACCAAAATGTCCAGAATCTAATAAGTGACTCATAATAACAAAAATTACAAAATTCTAAACTACAATGAGATAAAACAATTGACAAATGCCAACCAATTGACAAATGCCAACAATGAGACAAATGTTAGAATTACCTAATAAGAATTTTAAAAGATCCATAACAAAAATGCCTCAACAATTATGAACATGTGTAAAACAAACTTAAAAATATATAAATTCTCAGTCAAGAAATACAAGATACAAAAAAGATCCAAATGCATCTTTAAAAAAACGACTAAAATTCTAAAACTCAGTGAATAGGCTTAATAGTAAAATGGAGGGTACAGAGGAAAGAATCAGTGAACTGAAAGACAAAACAACAGAAATTAACCAATCTGAACATCAGAGAGAAAATAAACCAGAAAAAAATTAATGGACTTGAAAAAGCTTAACAAAAGTTCTAGCATTCTTGTCATAGGTATTTTAGAAGGAAAGGAGGAAGATAGCTAAATATATATATATATATTCAAAGAAATAATGGCTGAAAATTTTTCAGATTTGTCAAGAAAGGAGAAGCTCACAAATTCAAAAAATTGAGCAGATGCCAAACAAAACAAACTCAAAGAAACCACACTTAAGCATATTATAATCAAACTCTGAAAACTGAAGACAAAGAATAAATATTTGAAGCAAGGGAAAAGAAATGACACCTTATCTCCAGGGGTAAAAAAATAACTCTGTAACAACAGATTTCTCATCAGAAGCTATGGAGGCCAGAAGGCAGTGGTACAAGCTTTATCAAGTGCTGAAATAAAAGGACTTCAAATCAGAGTTCTTTATCCAGCAAAATATCCTTCAGAAGTGAAATTCTCAGATAAAGGAAAACTAAGAGAATTTGTCACCTACTACCCTAAAAGAGTGGCTAAATAAAGTTCTCTGAACAGAAAAGAACTGATAAAATAAGAAATCTGGAGACATAGAAAGAAAAAACAAAGTAACAAATGAACAACAGAAAAAGAAAAATTATGGGTAAATATGATAGACTTTTCTCATTCTCTTAAACTTTTTAAATAATGTTTGACAGCTGAAGCAAAAATTATAACACTGTTAATGTATTATAAAGCTTCCTAAATGTCCTAGGAAATATGTAAGACAACCCATTCTACAAAGATGAGGGTAAAGAGATATAAGGAGAGATAAGATTTCTGTAGTTCACTTGAACACCAACAAACATCTGCAGACTATGATAAATTAAGCATATATAATATCTTGAAAAACCACTAAAAAAGCTGTATTAAAAGCTACACTAAGGAAAAAATACTATAGATAAGTCATAATGGGTTTTCAAAATATGTCCAAGTAATCTAATTAAAGGAAGGAGGAGAAATGGAATAATGAGAAACAGAGAACAAACATAAAAGAAAAACAAAATGGCAGGCATTTGCCTTAGCTTATAAATAATTACATTAAATGAAAGTGGTCAAAATATGCAAATCAAAAGACAGGGATGGGCACACCAACTATATGCTGACTAACAAAAGCTTCAAGCTTAGCAGTATAAATAAGCAGAAACTAAAAAGACAGGAAGATACACCATTCAAAGACTAATTAAAGAAAGTAGAAATGGGTATATAGGTATCAGATAAACTGGACTTCAGAGAAAAGAAAATTACCAAGAACTCTACTAAATGCTGAAGGAAAAGTTAACACCAATTGCATACAATTTCTTCTAGATAATAAGTGAGAAGGCAATGTGTTACAATCATTTTATGAAGCCAGTATTATCCTGATTCCAAAGACAGTACAGAAAGTGAAAAACTACAAACCAATATTCCTCATATAGTATAGCCACAAAAAACTTTTAACGAAATATTAGCAAAAGACTTTAAGCAATACATAAGAAGAAGTATATACCAAAACAATAAGATATGCTTCTCTAAAAGGCAAGGTTGGTTCAATATTAGAAAATCATGTTAACAGGCTAAAAAGGAAAATTTCATGATCATGTTAATTGACAGAAAAAAACATGTGACAATATTTATTACTCATCAAACTAAAAACTTTCAGAAAACAGCACAGAGGAGAACTTTCTCCACTTAATAAAGAACATCTATGAAAAGCCTCTGGCCTATATCATTATTTAATGGGGATAGACCAAAAGCTTTCCCCATCACTTCTATTCAGCATAGTTCTGAAAGTGTTAACTACTACATTAAGTAAGGCGAGGAAAGGGAGGAAAAGGCCAAAAAATCAGAAAGAAAAAAGAAGTAAAATTGTCCCCATTTGCAGATGACAGGATCACCTATGCAGAAAAATCAGATATTTATTAAACTACTTAGTGAGTTCAGCAATGTCAAAGGATATAAGGTCAACATACAAAACTCAGTAGTATTTTTTACTTACTAGCAATGAAAAACACATGGACACCAAAATTAAAACAAGAATACTTGTACAATTTATTTTTAAAAAGAAGAGAAATGCTTAAATGTGCATTTAAGAAAGCACGTACTGGATCTGTATATTGTAAATTACAAACTGATGATGAAAGATCTAAATAAGGGATGTCTGGATGGCTCAGCTGCTAGGCGTCTGCCTTTGGGTCATGATCCCAGAGTCCTGGAATGGAGCCCCGTGTCAGGCTCCCTCTCTGCAGGCTCCCTCCCTGCTCAGCAGGAAGCCTGCTTCTCCCTCTCCCACTCCCTCAGCTTATATTCCCTCTCTTGTTGTGTGTGTGTCTCTCTCTCAAATAAATAAATAGAATCTTAAAAAAAAAAAAAGATCTAAATAAATAGGGAGATACATTGTGTCATAGATTGAAGACAACATACTAAAGATACACAAATTGATAAAAGTTTACCAGAATTACTATCAAAATCCCAGCAAATAATTTTTAAGTATATAGATAAGACTATGCTAAAATATGTGGAATGACAATAGAATTTGGATATTTGATTCTGAAAAATAATAAAAAGGGATTATTCTATCTGTTTTCAAAGATTATTATATGCTAAGAGCAGTCAAGACTATGTGGTACCAACAGATAAATAAACACATAGATCAACGCAATATCACAGAGAACCAAGAAACAGATCCAAAAAGTATATACAATAGGTTTCCGTCAAAGGGGCAAAAGCAATTCAGTAGAGATTGATTGTATTTTTAATAAATGGTGCTGGGTCAATTGGAGATCCATATACAAAGGAATGAACCTTGATCTAAACCTCATACCTTATCCAAAAATCTAAAATGTCATAGATTATAGTGTAAAATATAAAGCGATAAAAATGTAGAAGGTGACATAGGAGAAAGTCTTCAGGACCCATGGCTTGGTTAAGAATCCTCAGGACACAAAAAAATAAGATCCACAAAAAGTAAACTTTGATGAATTGGACTTCATCAAAGTAAAAAATAAAATAAAATGGAAATGTTCGCTCTCTGAAAGTCCCTGATAAGAGATGAAAAGACAAGCTACAGAATGGAGGAAGATATTTGCAAACCATATATCTGACAATGCATTTAAATCTAAAATATAAAGAACTCTCAAAACTCATCAGTTAAAAAAATCCAATTAAAAAATGGGGAAAAGACACAAAGAGACATTTAACCAAGGAGATTCTATAAAAGGAAAATATAAAAATACTTTAATTAAACTCCTCTTAATGGGACATAGGGAGAAAAGTGAAAGATAGGGTGCTTACCACCACTATCCAACTCAAAAACAATTGCAGAACAATTAAAATAGAAGCAATATAATTTATGTTTACTTACATCCCTCATCACCCTTCCAACCCCAGCACCTAGCCTAAAAAATTACAATAGATTTTTAATTAATCAATATATCAAACCTGGAAAAGTGAATTAAACATCTTTAAGCCTACTAGAAGATATACACAATGCTAGGTGCTGTCTCATTTACCATTCATTTAAACCTCCCAACAAGCCTGTGAGGGAGATTTTATTATCCTCCTTATTACAAATGAAGTAATTGAGATTCTGGAAGTCAGTCATAACTGGTTAAGTCCATAAAGTTAGTTAAAGTGTGAATTCTGAATGTTAATTCTGAACAAATAATTTATTTGATTTCTATTTCTAGAAGATGGTACAATTTAACTTGAAAACATAATATTAGAGATTATCATTTTGTGCCAACATGAAGTAACAAGGACTGGATTTATCCTCTCACCTGAAAGAACTTTCAAAATTGTATATAAAATATAACACAGGGGCACCTGGGTGGCTCAGTGGCTTAAAGCCTCTGCCTTGGGCTCAGGTCGTGATCCCAGGGTCCTGGGATCAAGCCCCACATCGGCTCTCTGCTCAGCGGGGAGCCTGCTTCGCCCTCTCTCTGCCTGCCTCTCTGCCTACTTGTGATCTCTCTCTCTCTGTCAAATAAATAAATAAAATCTTTAAAATAAATAAATAAATAAAATAAAATAAAATATAACACAAAAAGCACCTAAAACATTGAATGTCAGTCACTGCAGGGACCTGACACAAAGGAGAGCAAATGCAGAGCCAGGTAACCTCCCTGAGTCGAAGAGATGGGGCTGGAGATTAAAGGAGAGCAACGTAACTAGAGTTTATTACAAAGGAAGGTCCTGGAGAAAAGAGAATTACACCAAAAGTTCTATACCTCTGCACAGTCTCAATCAGTTAAGTAGTAATTAGCATAAGGATGTGAAGAATCTACTCAAGGCAAGGGAGAGAAATAACCAAGGGATTAGAGAAGGAATCAGCAAACCAGTGGGGGGGGAGGGTTTAGTAAGTAAAATTGCATTGGAACACAGTCACATCTATCATTCACTTGTTATATATGACTACCTTCGGGGCACCTGGGTGGCTCAATAGGTTGAGTATCTGCCTCCGGCTTGGGTCATGATCTCAGGTTCCTAGAATAGAGTCCAGCATTGGGCTCCCTGCTCAGTGGGGAGCCTGCTTTTCCTTCTGCCTCTCCCTCACCCAGGTTAGTGCTCTCTCTCACACTCACTCGCTCTCTCTCTCAAATAAATAAAATCTCTCTCTCTCTTTCTCTCTCAATGTGTGTGTGTGTGTGTGTGTGTATGACTACCTTCATGCAGTAACAGCGAAGTTGAGTAGTTACAATGAATCTGCGTGTCTCACAAATTTAAATTCTCTACTACCTAGCCCTTGAAGAAAAAGTTTACAGACCCCTGAATTAGAACCATCAATCCTACAAACCAAGACTGGAACTATTGTAAGGCAAGTATGGTGCCTAGTACACAAAATTTTAGGAGACATGTATTCTCCCATGTAGACTCTGAACTTGAATGAACTACATTAAATTTTGCACCCTTGATATCTTGCTCTCCTCACCCTAGTTTCAGCACAGCTAGGAGCTCATATAGGGACAGGAATAGCCAGTTCACATGAGCTGTAATACGCAAAAGCTCATAATTTACAGAGCAATGGGTAAGGAATTTAGAGCAATTTTGTCATAGTCCTAGAAAAAACTTTAGTCATATACTTAAAAGCTTCTCTGGTTCAACCTAATGGAACTGACTTAAAAGCAAGATCGAAATTGATCAAACTGTTTATAAGTAACTTAACCAAATCCCAAAACAAAGATCAAGAGTGTTCATGTACACATCAAGGTAAAAATTTAAATGTCGGGAATTTCAATAAAAAATTACCAGGCAGGGGATGCCCAAAGGCTCAGTTGTTTAAACATCAGCCTTTGGCTCAGGTCTTGATCCCAGGGTCCCAGTACTGAGTCCTGGTCTCCACCTGTTGTGTTCTCTCTCTCTCTCTAACAAACTAAAAAAAAAAAAATTTACCAGGCAGGGGAGCCTGGGTGACTCAGTTGGTTAAGCAGCAGACCTTTTTTTTTTTTTTTTAAGATTTTATTTATTTGACAGAGAGAAACACAGCTAGAGAGGGTACACAAGCAGAGGGAATGGTAGCAGGAGAAGCAGGCTTCCTGCCAAGTAAGGAGCCCGATGCAGGGCTCGATCCCAGGACCTTGGGATCATGACCTGAGCCGGAAGGCAGACACTTAACGACTGAGGCACCCAGGCACCCCAAGCAGCAGACTCTTGTTCTCAGCTCAGGTTTGTATCTCAGGGTTGTTGAGTTCAAGCCCAACATTGGGCTCTACACTGGAGAAAAAAAAATTTAAAAAATTACTGGGCAAACAAAGAAGAAAAAGAGGAACCATGGCAAACTGAGAAATCAATCAGTAGAAAGTGCCCCAGAAACGACACAGATGAGAAATTAGTACACAAAGAATTTTTAAGTTATTTTATATTTCATATATCCAAGAACCTAGAGGGAAGATTGCATGTGCTAAGTAGATGAATACAAAGGCAAAAAAGGTACAAATCAAACTTCTAAGGATGAAAAAAAAAATGTCTAAGAGGAAAACTGCATTGGATGTGATTATGGCATATGAAACATCACAGGAGAAAATGATTAGTGGGCTAGAATACATGACAAATAAAAATATTTCCTTTAAAACTATAAGAGAAAATTTACTGAAAAAAAAATATATCAGGAATTGATGAGCTGTGGTACATTTTCAAGCAATCTGAAATATATGTAATCAGAGTCCCAAAAGAAAAGGAAATAAGAGAAGGAAGAAGAGAAATTATAAACCTGTAAATTGAAAAAAAACTCAACCAACCCAAAGCAAAGAAATGAGAAAAACTACATGAAAATACATCTTAATCAAATTCCTCCAAAATACTGATAAAGGAAAAATATTTAGAACTGCCAAAGAAAAAAAGACATGTTATGTACATAGGCACATAACCTCTGTTGACAACATTTTTAAATGACAGATATATCACTTTGGAAATAATATTAACAAGAAGGCAGTGGAGCACCATCCTAACAGCAATAAAAGAAAAAAACAAAACCTGTCAATCTATAATTTTTTATCCAGTGAGAATATTTTTAGAAAATAAAAGCAAAATAAAATCATTCACAAAACCAAGAAGAACTCAGACATGTATTACAAGAAATATTAGAGGAAACTCTTTAAGCAGACACACAAAACCAAAAAAGAATTCAGATATATATTACAAGAAATATTAAAGACAGGTTTTTGGGGGGCTTTTTGGTTTGTTTGGTTTTTTTAGTTTATTTAAGTGAGCTGGGGGAAGGGCAAGGGGGAAGAGAAACAAAAGAGGGAAAGAATCTCAAGCAGACTCCACACTGGGTATGGAGCCCCATGAGGGGCTCAGTGCAGGGCTCCATCCAACAACCCTGAGATCATGACCTGAGCCAAAACCCAGAGTTGGACACTTAACCTACTGAGCCAACCAGGTACCCTTAAAGAAAGTTTGTTAAGCAGAAGGAACAAGAAAGATATCTGACAGAAATCTGTATCTACACAAAGGAATAAGGTACACAGGAAATTATAATTACATGGGTAAACATAGGACTCTTATTATTCAAATCTCTTTAAAAGATAATTAACTATTTCAAGCAAAATAATAGCAGCATATTGTAAGGCTATATACAACCTATTTCAAGTAGAATGAGTGACAATACCTCAAAGGTGAAGAAAGGAGATACGGAAATAGACTGTGTTAAGTTTCTTGTATTATATGTGATGTTGTATAATATTATTTCTTAGTAGATTGTGAAAAGTTGCAAATGACACAGTAAACCCAAAGACAATCTTTAAAGTAAAACAACAAAGACTTATATCTAATAAGTCATAAAAGGAGACAAAATGGAATAAAAAAATCTAATCCAAATAAAAGTACAAAAAGAAGTAAAATGAGAACAAAGAACAGATGAGACCAGCAGAAAAATAGAAAGGTAGATGATCTAAACCTAACTCTTTCAATATTCTCAATGAATATGAATTGCCTAAAAACTTTCTTTTAAGATATTATTTATTTATTTGACAGGGAAAGAGAGATCACAAGCAGGCAGAGAGGCAGGCGGAGAGAGAGGAGGAAGCAGGCTCCCCACTGAGCAGAGAGCCCAATAACTCAGGGCTCGATCCCAGGACCCTAGATTGTGATCTGAGCCGAAGGCAGAGGCTTAACCCACTAAGCCACCCAGGCGCCCCTGCCTAAAAGCTTTGAAAGAGATCGTATTACTGGAATTAAATGTAAAACCAAGTAGAAACCAAGAAACCAAGTTTAAATAAAAAGACACAAATAAGTTCAAAGTAAAAGAATGGGAAAGAATATGCTACACAAACATTGGTCAAAAGAAAACCGAAGTGGGGCGCCTGGGTGGCTCAGTAGGTTAAAGCCTTTGCCTTTGGCCCGGGTCGTGATCTCAGGGTCCTAGGATCAAGCCCCTGCATCGGGCTCTCTGCTCAGCAGGGAGCCTGCTTTCCCCTCTCTCTCTGCCTGCCTCTCTGCCTACTTGTGATTTCTCTCTGTGTGTGTCAAATAAATAAAATCTTTAAAAAAAAAAAGAAAACCAAAGTAGTACATTTTTACAAAGTCAATTTCAGAATAAATAATATAAACAGGGACAAAAAGAGTATATTTCATAGTGATATTGAGGTCAATTCATCGAGCAGACATAACAATAGTAAACTTTTATAGAACTAACAAGAAAGTGTTAAAATACATGAAATGGAGCCCCTGGGTGGCTCAGTGGGGTAAGCATCCAGCTCTTGGTTTCAGCTCAGGTCAGGATCTCAGGATCATGTGATGGAGCCCTGTGTCACTCTCTGTGCTTAGTGTAGAGTCTGCTTGTCCCTCTCCCTCCCCGTCTATCCCCACCCTCTTAGCTCACTAGCATGCTCTCTTGCTCTCTTGCTCTCAAATCAATCAATAAATAAAATCTTCAAAATAACAGGAAATAAACACTGACAGACCTGCAAAAAGTAAAAAAGACAAACCTTAAATAGACTTAAATATATAGATAGACTTAAATAATTTCAAATTAAATAATTTCAAAACCCTTAACTCCATAAAGAAAGACAGTAAAAACAAGACTTCAAAAACATTACCAATCTACTAAACTGACATCTATAGAACATTTCACTCAACAATTACAGAATATGCCTTCTTTTCAAGTTTACTCAGAACACTTAACAACACAGACCATATTCTGGGCCATGAAATAACTGTCAATTCATCTAAAAGCAATCAAGTAATACCACAATGGAATTAAATTTGAAACCCACTACATTTATGATATCTGAAAAATCCCCAAATATATAGAAACTAATAACAAAATTATAAATAACTCATGAATCAAAGAAGAAATGAAACTGAATAAAAATGAGAATGCAACATATCAAAGTTTGGTTTGGACATAGCTAAATTATAAATCACAGGAAAGCAGATAGCACTACTTTAACAGAAAAGAAAAGGGCCTCAAATCAACAATCACAACTTCCATATTAGAAAACTTGAAAAAGAAGAACAAATGAAATCCAAATAGGCAGAAGAAAATGCAGCCAAATACCAGTAAAATATAAATCATAAAAAACTATGTAATTAATCAATGAAATCAAACACTGATATTTTTAATGAGATCAATAACACTGATAAACTTCTAACCAGAATGATCTGGGGGAAAAAAGTAAATACAAATAAACAGTCTCTGGAAGAAATAAGGTGACATCACTGCATATTCTACAGATATTAAAACAATAATAAGGGAATATTATGAAAAATTTATGCCAATAAATTTGACAACACAGATGAAATGGTCAAATTTTTTTTAAAAGGACAATTATCAAAACTCACTCAAGAAGAATTAAGTAACTTTTCATAGCAGGTATCATTTTAAACATTGAATTTGTAGTTAAAAATTTTCCCCCCAAAAAAGAACTCCACTCCTCAATGGCATTATTGGTAAATTCTACCAAACATTCAAGCAAGGAACACTGCTAACTTTATTCACCAATGCCAGCATTTCGCTGATAGCAAAAGCAGGGACATTTCAAAGACAAAACAAAACAAAATGCAAATTATAAACCATAGATGCATATTCCTTGCGAACTTGGAGGTAAACATTTAAAAATTAAGTATTTATGAGACTGTACCAAAATAAAAAGCTTTCACACAATGAAGGAAACCATCAAAAAAAACCGAGAAGGCAACCTAGTGAATAGAAGATATTTTGCAAATGATATATCTGATAAGAGGTTAATATCCAAAATATATAAAGAACTTATACAACACCAAAAAAAAAAAAAAAAAAAATCCCCACAAATAATTCATTTAAAAATGGTCAGGGGCGCCTGGGTGGCTCAGTCATTAAGCGTCTGCCTTCAGCTCAGGTCACGATCCCGGGGTCCTGGGATCAAGCCCCACATCGGGCTCCCTGCTCGGCAGGAAGCCTGCTTCTCCCGCAACCATTCCCTCTGCTTGTGTTCCCTCTCTGGCTGTGTTTCTCGCTGTCAAATAAATAAAATCTTTAAAAAAAAAAAAAAAAAAAGGGTCAGAAGACTTGAAAAGACATTTTTCCAAAGAAGACATAAAAATGGACAACATACACATGAGAAGATGCTGAACATTAATCATCAATATTGCAAATCAAAACCGCAATGACTCACACCTGTCAGAACCTAAAATCAAAAGCACAGGAAATAGCAAGTGTTGGACACCTGGGTGGCTCAGACCATTTAGCATCTGCCTTCGGCTCAGGTCATGATCCCAGGGTCCTGGGATTGAGTCCTGCATCTGGTTCCCTGCTCAGTGAGGAGCCTACTTCTTTTCTCTCTCTCTCTGCCTCCCCCTGCTTGTGCTCTCTCTCTCTGTCAAATAAATAAAATCTTTTAAAAAAGAAAAGAAAAGAAATAGCAAGTATTGGTAAGGATATGGAGGAAAAGAAATGCTCAGGTACTGTTCACGGGAATGTAAATTGGCGTAGCCATTATAGAAAACAGTATGGAAGTTCCTCAAAAACTTTAAAATAGAATTGCCATATGACCCAGGAATTCCACTACTGGGTATTTGTGCAAAGAAAATGAAAACATTAATTCGAAAAAATATATGTACCCCTATGTTTACTGAAGCATTATTTACGATTTACATTATTCCCAAGATAAAGAAAAAACCCCAAGTGTCCATTCACAGATGAATGGATAAAGATATGCATTTGTACACAATGGAATATTACTCAGCCACAGAAAAGAATGAAATCTTGCCATTTGCAACAACATGGATGGACCTGGAGGGTATAATGCTAAGCAAAATGAGTCAGTCAGAGAAAGACAAAATACCGTATGATTTCACTTATATCTGGAATTTAAGAAAGAAAACAAATGAACAGAGGAAAAAAGAAACAAAAAACCCAGACTCTTAAGAGAACAAACCAGTGGTTGCCAGAGGGAAGGGGGAAAGGTGATGAATGAAATAGATAAAGGGGATTAAGAGTATACTTACGGGGCGCCTGGGTGGCTCAGTCATTAAGCGTCTGCCTTCGGCTCGGGTCATGATCCTAGGGGCCTGGGATCGAGCCCCGCATCGGGCTCCCTGCTCTGTGGGGAGCCTGCTTCTCCCGCTTCCATCCCCTCTGCTTGTGTTCCCTCTCTCGCTGTGTTTCTCTCTGTCAAATAAATAAAATCTTAAAAAAAAAAAGAGTATACTTACCACGATGAGCAATAGGTAATGTACAGAATGGTTGAATCATCATATTGTAAATCTGAAATTAATATAATGCTGTGTGCAAAATGATACTTAAAACTGAAAAAATTAAGAATTTAGCAAATTGAATCTAACAATATAAAAAAGAATAATATATCATGACAAGAGTTTATTTCAGGAATGCAAAATTCTTTTAACATTCAAAAATCAACTAGTATAATTTACTATATTTAACAGACTAAAGCAAACCAAAAAACCACATGGACATCGCAAAACAGAAACCCCTGATAAAATCTAACATCCACCTCTCATGGAAATTTTCAACAAAATTAGAAACGGAAGAGTGCATTCTCAACCTCATAAAACGAATCTACAAAAAGCCTACTGGTGAGTGAGAGAATTAATACTGTTCTTTTTTTTTTTTTTTTATTTTTTTTTATTTTTTTATTTATTTGAGAGAGAGAAACACAGCGAGAGAGGGAACACAAGCAGAGGGAATGGTAGCGGGAGAAGCAGGCTTCCCGCAGAGCGGAGAGCCCGACGCGGGGCTCGATCCCAGGACCCTGGGATCTGACCTGGGCCGAAGGCAGACACTTAACGACTGAGCCACCCAGGTGCCCCGAATTAATACTGTTCTTATAAGTTCAGGAAAAATATAAAGATACCTGCTCTCACCACTTCTACTCGACATTGTAATGGAGAGTGATGTAAGCAAAGTGGCAGAATAATAGGTCCGCAGAACTCACTCCTCCCACAGAAACACTAATTTGGCAACCATTTACGGAAAAAAGTGTCTTCACAGAGGCTTCAGGATCCACATATGAGACTGGAACAAACTTGTGGAGCCTAAGACCAAGAAAAATCACTTTGAAAAAGCTGGTCCATACTTCAATACAGGCCCATCAACCACAAACCAATGCAGAGGGAAAAGATGCCAAGAGACAGGTTATCATTTAGTAAGTGGAAGCCTGCTCAATTTAATGTATCTATGCAGAAAAAGGGAATGCTTCACCTGATGGTTAATTTTGTGTTACCTAGACTGAGCTATGAAGATGCCCAGACATTTGCTCAAACATAATCCTTGGTGTTTCTCTGAGGAGGTTTTTATTATGAGATTAATATTGAAATTGGCAGAATGAGTAAAACAGATGGCCCTTCTTAATGTGAGTGGGCCTCATCCACTCAGCTGAGGGCTCGAAGAGAGGAAAAAAGGCTGACTCTCCCCCAGGTAAGGAGGACCTCCTCCCTCCTGACCCCTTTCAAACTGAGACATCAACTTGTTCTTGCCTTTGGACTTAACCCTGGGTACTGAGCCTGTCAGCCTTCAGACTGGAACTACAAGATAGGTTCTCCTGGGTCCCAAGCTTGCCATCTCATCCTGCAGATCGTGGGACTTGTCAGAACTGCATGAGCCAATTCCTTACAATAAATCTCTTCATGAAAAAAAACTCTGTATTTATATGTACGTATTTCCTATTGGTTTTGTTTCACTGGAGAACCCTGACTAATACAGTTAGCATTGAACATAGAAATTGGTAGAACCAAGAGGCAAGTAGTGCTAGCACTAACAGGAGTGCGGGGTAGTTATTCCCTGATTCACAGACTTCATCTTCCTGAAATCCCTTCTAGGCATGACTTCATTAAAGTTTTTTCAGCTATCACAGTTCAACACAACTTAATTTCAAACCATCTATGGATCTGTGTTCTGACTACACACTCACCAGATAACCACTGGTTTTAATTTAGATTTCCATGTACAACTCTCCCCTGGGGAAATACCCCCCTGTGCTAAGTCCATCAGACTGTGACAGACTGTATGGATACCTGTTCTTCTTGTCTAGTTGTCATTCATTCAGCCTTGTTTTAATGAAAACAGTTTTATTTCCTTCAATCCATGTTTGTGGAAGGATTCAACCTTCCAGATGCAGGACTAGGAACATGACTGAGGCCTACATAAATCAAAGTTACTGTGACTGGTTTAGTAATGGTAGGTGAACAAATCTAGATCGAGGAGAATCAGTCCCAGGACTTTTGCTAGAGTCATTTGCAAATATTTGGAATGAGACATGCTCTTTCTGCTCGAGTTGCTAAACTGTTAGAATGTAAGCACAGAGTTCTACAGCCAGATTTGCCATATTTACTTGCCTAAGAATAAAGCCAATGCAGAGGGAAAAGATGCCAAGAGACAGGTTAGTATCTGCACTACTTAATCTAAATATCTGAATCCAGCTGTCTCGGAAGATAGCACTGTTTTTTTCAATTATGGAAGCCAGCAATTTTTGTCTTGTTTTAGCTGGTTTTGCATAAGCTAGCTTGCACTGGGCTTTGTAACTTTGTAACTTTCTGCAGAAAAATATCGGCTCATGGAAATATCAGATTAAAACCCATTGGGGCACCTGGGTGGCTCAATAGGTTAAGCAGCCCACTCCTGACTTCAGTGGGGTCATGATCTTAGGGTCATGAGATTGAGCCCCAGGTTGGGCTCTGCACTGAATATGGAGCCTACTTAAAACTCTCTCTCTCTCCCTCTCTTCCTCTCCTGGGCCTCTCTAAATGAATAAATGAACGAATGAATAAATAAATAAAAAATGAATGAATGAATGAATCCTACATTCTCTGGCTTGTATATTGGTCTCTGTGAACCCAGTTAGTAAAGTTAGTAAACCCATCCTTCGTGTACTGAGAAACAGTATTTTTTTTTTAAGTAGGGTCCATGTCCCATGTTAAGCCCAACATGGGCCTTGAATCCACAATGCTGACATCAAGACCTAGCTAAGATCAAGAGTTGGAAACTTAACTGACTGAGCCACCCAGGCACCCTGACAGACAGTATTTTTTTCTTTTTTTTGAGAGAGAGAGGAAGCAGGGGGAGGGGCAGAGAGACTCCTGAGCCGACTCCATGCCCAGTGCAGAGTCTGATGCAGGCTCGATCCCAGGACCCTAAGATCATGACCTGAGCCAAAAATCAGGAGTCAGACGCTTAACTGAGCTACCTAGGCACCCCAACAGTATTTTTGAGTATACCGAACCAAGGATCAAATCCTAGACTAGAGGGGCGCCTGGGTGCTTAGTGGGTTAAAGCCTCTGCCTTTGGCTCAGGTCATGATCTCAGTGTCCTGGGATCGAGCCCCCGCATGGAGCTCTCTGCTCAGCAGGGAGCCTGCTTCCCCCTCTCTCTCTGCCTGCCTCTCTGCTTCTTGTGGTCTCTCTCCTCTCTGTCAAATGAATAAATAAAATCTTTAAAAAAAAAAAAATGACCTGCAGATCCTAGACTAGAACAAATTCACAAATTTAAAGTGAGATTTGTGAGTATGTATAGTGAAGGTTAGGGCATGCATTTCGCCACAGTAAAGAACTGGCATTATATTTCAGCAGGCTTATTTACTCAGACAACAGTTCTTGGGCAGATGAAGTTACTTAACATCTCTAAGTCTCAGTATTCACCATGTTAAATGGAGCTAATAGTACCTACCTCATCCTGCAAGGTGAGGATTTAGAGTAGGAGCAGCAAGGATAGGTAAGTTACTGATCACCCATTATGTGCCAACAGGGGCTGTAAGTCACATGTATGTGTAAAACAAGCAAGATCTCATGGATGAGACCCATCAATATGCCTGAGAAATTGAGACGTCTAGACAATGAGTTAAGAAGACTGTTTTGTCAGGAGCCCATTGCCTTTTAATCTCAAGGAAGAGTAATTCAATAACTACTTATGTTTATTGGTTATTTGGGTTTCTGTTTGTTTAGGGGTTATTTTGGTTTGGTTTTTGGTTTTGGGTTTTTGTCTTGTTGGTTGGAACAAGATATAAGAGAATATCTTTGTTTATAGTTTTTGGTTTGTTATCCTACCTTCTATTAAAAAAACTTCAAGGGTCGCCTGGGTGGCTCAGTCGTTAAGCATCTGCCTTCGGTCATGATCTCAGGGTCCTGGGATCGAGCCCCGCATCAGGCTCCCTGCTCGGCAGGAAGCCTGCTTCTCCCGCTACCATTTCCTCTGCTTGTGTCCCGTCTCTCGCTGTGTTTCTCTCTGTCAAATAAGTAAAATCTTTAAAAAAAAAAAAAAAAAAAAAACTACAAGTTCTTCCACATGATTAAAGAACTTCATCTAGAAATAGAAACACTAGAAAGGAAAAGAAAATATCAAAAAAGGATATTTTTAATCTTCTTAACTGGCTGATTTAAAGCTACAATTCACCGGGTTTCACCCAATCTGAGAAACCACATAATACCCCAAGACCCTGGAACTCAGCAGCTCATCACGAATAGTAAAGAGAGCAAGAGAGCAGGGTAAAAATCCTTTTGTGGCCTCTCTGACCTCATGAGCTCTAATCGCTTTTCTGGTTCTGATCTTTTTTGTGCAGTTCAACTTGTAACAAAAGCGACAGCTTTCAGAAAGCAGTGCTTCATCAGTAACCAGAATGTGGAGCTTATGAGCACAGGACCCTAGGTTCAACCAACTGGCTTCACGGACAAATTGGCTTCATGGAACGCAAAATCCAATTCCCTAACTACAATCAGTACTCCTATCTCAAACCAGCACTCCTCCTAATACATGCCCTTAATTGCAGCCGCAAGTTGGTAAGAGAATACGGGTGTCTCAGCATAAGCCTTCACTACTATGAGAAAGAGGAATGATAGCACAGGACCCCCTGGTTTACCTCATGTATACTTTGCATCAACTTTCCCAACTCGGGGACACAGATATATTGAACATCTACTCGAACCTACAGAGATTTCCATTCCAGTATGGCACTTAAAACACTTGTGAAACCACCAAACAACAATTCTGCAGAAGCAAATTAAAAACTCGTTTTAATAATCAGGGAATGTAAGAGTTTACTGTGTAGCCATCTGTGTCAAACTGGTGGACATGTAACTTGCAAGAGGACACTAACTTAAGGAAGCTGAAACCCCTAGAGCTTAAGAGGTTGAATTGATACCACATAGTTTAAAGATAGGAAAGCCAGGATCTGACCCAGTTTTATGTAAGGTCAAAATCACTGCTCTTAAACATACTAGTACTATTTTCCCATTAGAGCAGTACACAAAATACAGAGAAAGCTAGGGACCTCAGTCCTTTCATGCACATGGCATCTACCGAATGGGGCGGCTTGGCCAGGAAGTAGCCTTTCATGCTAAGGGACTACCTGTGTCTTCTGCATGTGATTGCTTTAGACCAGAGAATTCAGCAGTGGACTTTTATAAGATTGATAGGAACAGGGGCGCCTGGGTGGCTCAGTGGGTTAAGGCCTCTGCCTTCGGCTCAGGTCATGATCTCGGGGTCCTGGGATGGAGTCCCGCATTGGGCTCTCTGCTCAGCGGGGAGCCTGCTTCTCCCTCTCTCTCTGCCTGCCTCTCTGCCTACTTGTGATCTCTCTTCTGTCAAATAAATAAATAAAAATCCTTTAAAAAAAAAAAAAAAAAAGATTGATAGGAACAGAGTGATCATTACTTTTCCAAAACTGCCCATTGCACCTTAGCAGGTATTTATGTGTTTCTCAAACAGGAGAATGCCCAGAAGCACTACCAAGAATCTAAATGCATAAACCTTTTAGCAGGATACTTAGGGGGCAACTTTACAAGTGCCTGAAATAATGACCAAAGCAATTTTTAAGATGTGTTCAAATAATAGTCGTGAGCAGTCAGGTTGTTCCACCTAAGATGCAAAAGAAAGGTAATTACCTGTAAAATACATAAAATGTATATTGTTTACTCATCATTAACTCTGAACACCTTTATGCTAATGGATAGAGTAAGACAGGCTCCCAGCAATAAAGTGACACACACAGCCTAAGTGAGAGGGACAGGAAGACCTCCCCAGCTGAGTGAATGACATCCCGGTAACCTTGAAGAATCCCTGTGACCAACCATGGGCTTTAATCACCTGTGGAAACAGTAAATTATGGGAGAAAACCCAATAGGCACTAGAGACTGCTTCAGAGACATGATCTTGTCTTCACACAGTCTCTACCAAGGTGACAGCACAACCACACGCCAGGTGAAAAAACAGAGAAGCAAGGAAGAATATAAATGACAAGACCCAATGAAAAGTCAAAGTCTCATTCCTCTGACTCCCAAGAATTTTTTTTTTAATTGCCACTCTTCCAAAGTTTCTAACATGTGGGAGTCATTCAAGTTCTTTTGTAAAATGTTAAAAAAGCATTTCTGGAAAACTTTGAAATCACAAAACTAGATTCTTTCTTTTACAATCTATTCGTGTTTCCTCCTCCAGTCTCCAGGAAGCACAGAAGTTAAACTAATGTTTATTGAGTCCCTGCACTGTGCCAGGCAACTTATATACAGTATATATAGAAACACGTGTTCTCAACAAACTTTTTAGTACTTTTCTTTTTTTCGTAATCCATCCCTCCCTCCTAGAAGCAGAAATTATCCAAAGAGCCACTGCAAAAAGGCAAGCAGAATAAGAGGGCAGTATGTGTCACTCCTGATCTTGACATTATTCTTTTTTATGTCACAGCTTTGGTTGATGTTGAAAAGGATTTTGAGAATAAGAGTTTGTGATTTTTATCAAGCACTTTTACTTTGCTTCTGTTGACTTCAGTAACAGAGAAAGAACTAGGTAGCCAATAGCTAAAACAATTTCATTAAGGGGAGCCTGGGTGGCTCAGTGGGTTAAAGCCTCTGCCTTCAGCTCAGGTCATAATCTCAGGTCCTGGGATCGAGCCCCGCATCAGGCTCTCTGCTCAGCAGGGAGCCTGCTTCCCTGTCTCTCTGTCTGCCCCTCTGCCTACTTGTGATCTCTCTCTCTGTCAAATAAATAAAATATTTTTTTAAAAAAACCAATTTCATTGAAATAATTTATAATGATACATGGAAAGATATAAAAATAGGTAGATATATATCATCTCTACCTTAGTCCCTCCAGGAAGATAAAGGAGAATGTAGTCTGGAAAAAATGAGAGGATAATCCCTTAGATCTTGAGCTAGGTGGGGTTGGACTTTTGGCAAATGGAGGAGGCCTGTGTCCCAGCTACACACTGTGCCCCAGATGGGGGTCAGAGAGGAATAACTGCGGTTGGTCTCTAAAGGTCTAGGCCATGAGAGTAGCATTAAAGGCCTCTGTGGGCCAGTGGGAAGGAACTCTCAAGTGGAGAACTGTGAACTGGTCCAGAACACTTCAGCTAGAAAAATAACAAAGGATCAGTCTGTGTAAAAAGCATCATCCAACAGAATAAACAATGGTAGTAATAAAGACACTATGAGCTAGCGACTAGACCACTTGGTCACCTCTCCTTGTCCCAGCTCGAGTCTTAAAGAACCCTAGGAAGTAGGAGTCCCAAATCAAGACTAATACTATAATCCTTACTGCCCTGGTAATTGAAGACTGGACCCACAAGAACTGTTCTTTAAAAAGATTAAGTTCTTTAACTCAAGCAATGCATGCCATGAGTTTTGAGGTTGTTCTGACCTCAGTTTAAGTACAACTATGAAGGGGCACCTGAGTGGCTCTGCCAGTTAAGCGAGCAACTCTAATTTTGGCTCAGGTCATGACCTCAGGGTTAAGAGATCAAGCCCCACTTTGGGCTCTGCACTGGGCATCGAGCCTGCTTAGGATTCTCTATCTCTGTGTCCTTCTACTCCTCTACCTCGACTCCCTCCCTCTCTAAAAAGAAACTTAAAAATAAAATAATAGCTATGCATATGACCATGATGAAATTACTTAAATTCACTAAACTTTAGTTACCATA
Source organism: Procyon lotor (assembly GCA_028646535.1). Taxonomy (NCBI): domain Eukaryota; kingdom Metazoa; phylum Chordata; class Mammalia; order Carnivora; family Procyonidae; genus Procyon; species Procyon lotor. The sequence continues at coordinate 138,076,493 of CM053603.1, forward strand.
TTTGTAAAATCATGACATACCTTGAGGCAAAGGTATAAAAATTAGTAACATGGGGCGCCTGTGTGGCTCAGTTGGTTAAACATCTGCCTTCGGATCAGGTCATGATCCCAGGGTCCTGGGATTAAGCCCCGTGTTGGGATCCCCACTGGGCAAGGAGCCTGCTTCTCCTCCTCCCTTTGCCCCTCCACCACTGCTCATGCTCTCTCACTCACTTGCTTTGCTCTCTAATAAATAAATTAAATCTTTTATTAAATTAGTAATTCACAAATTGATAGACATGTTTTGTGGCATATAGTAGGTGCCCGATACATGGCAGTTATTACTATCATCATCATCATCATTTTATAAATGTGCTCCATTATGCAGGTGACCTTTCCATACAGGGAGCCTGTAGAAGGTGTTGTGGCACACAAACAAATCTGATCTCCTTCAGGACCAAGGAATTCTTGAACTGGGCTACCTGGCACGTGGATTACAGAACACACACTAGCAGAAGCTGGGAGAGCACATGTAAAACTGGATCTAAGGTGCAGGAACGAGGGGGCATGGAACAGTAAGTTGGACAAGGAAGAATCTGTAGCTATGGCAGCATTCCCCTGTAAGACAGGATTTAACATTCTGCAAGGACTTCAGGAGACAGTGCTAACACTGCTCATATGATGTTGGAAGCACAAAGAAAGTGATGGCCTACATAAGGTAAATGAGAAATAGCAGGGACTATAGCAGGACTCTTGATCTCAGGCTCATGAGTTCGAGTCACATGCTGCGTGTAGAGATTACTAAAAAATTTAAAAAATAAGTAAACTTAAAAAAGAAATCAGAAAGTCTTCACTCATAGATAGATTGGCTCAATGTAGAGGTACGAGCTGAAAATTCACAACTGGTATAGCCAGGCATCTTGAGTTGTGGGGAAAGTGGTAATGATATCGCTGGTGTCATGAGCAATGGCAAAGGCTTGGTTGGCTGAAGCAAGCATGAAAGGAAAAAGACTAGGAGACCTGGGACAGAGAAGTCTGAGAAACAGGCATGTGGATAGACAAAGAGGAACAGACCCAAGGTGTATTGCAGATTATATATTTGGAAAGCACTGTATAATCTGGCACCCAGATGATCCACTGGAGCAACCCTGGGTACTGCCCTATCCAATGTGAGGGGGTCCTGCCTCACATTCACTCACAGATAGTGTTGAGGGGCACTTCCCTGTAAACCTACTGCCCTGTGTACACATCTCTGAGTCTGTTTCCCAAGGAACCCAATCCAAGAAAAGGCTAATCATGTATAACTTAAAATGGACATATTGTATGAAAGATAATTAATATTTTCATCATAAAACGTGTATGTATTTTAAATCCCTGACTACTTCCAAGAAGACTGAAGCAAGTGGCTAAAATTGTTACCATCACCACCCACCCTACACCTGCCAACCATACAAACACACAGACTCACAACTCACAGACACACCCACACACATATACAACTCATTTCTTGGAACAGAAAAGAACAGAACAGTGGGCTTTCTTACAAAATCAGATTTCAGAATGGGAAAAAAATCAAAATATGATGTAGGATGTGTACAACATACATATCAGGCAATAAATGATTAACTAAATATGTGATACTTAACTTTATGATGGAATATTACGCCAAAAATGAAAATTGTCTCAAGTAAGGATATTTAATGACATATTATTACAAAGTTTGACATAATACACAATGAATAAAATATATTATAAAACAAATATGATACTACTTCACACTCATTAGAATGGTTATTATCAAAAAACCCCAAACGAAACAGAAAACAACAAATGCTTAGAAGGATGTAGAAAAATTGGAATAATTGTGCATTGCTAATGGAAAGGTAAAATGATGCAGCTGCCAGAGAAAACAGTACGATGTTTTCCAAATAATCAAACATAGAATTCAACATGATCCAGCAATTCCACTTCTCGATACACAAAAGAATTGAAAACAGGATTATTCACAATAACCAAAAGGTGGAAACATCACAAATGGCCACTGACAAATGACCAAAAATGTGGTATGTATGTATATATGCTGGAATATTACTCAGCCATAAAAAGGAGTACAATGTGGATATACTCTACAACATTGCTCTAAGTGAAGTAAGCCCTACACAAAAAAATAAATATTACATTATTCTGTTTAGATGAGGTACCTAAAATAATCAAATTAGTAAGTGAAAAGGAGTTAAGTGGGTAGACGGAGGACTTGGGGATTTATTGTTTAATGGGTACAGAATTACACCATGGAATGATGAAAAAATTTTGGAAATGGATAGTGGTGACGGTTATATGGCAATGTGAATTACTAAATACTACTGAAATGTACACTTAAAATAGTTAAATGAGTCCATTTATGTTATGCATAATTTACAATGGAAACAATAAAAAACAACCAAATATGGTGCAGTATTACACAATTTTCATGAAAACATACCTAAGTTCTATAATGAGCATCTAAGAATCCTTCCCTCCCCACTTCTTCTTTCATTCCTTCAAAAACCATATATTTAACACTCACTCAGTTTCAGATCCTACATACTGGTAACACAAAGATTTCTTTTTTTTTTTTTTTTTTTTTTTGAAACACAAAGTTTTCTAAGACAGAAAAGGATCCCTTAAAGATCACACAAACCCAAAATTTAATATGAGAGAAGAGATCCTGAAGAGAAAATGTCACCACCATTTGATTAAAGGCTCTAATAAATATAAAGACATAATGTTGGGAGAACAATCAATTGTGTTGTTACTCTTCCCCCAGTAAGTTCTGGGATATTAGGAGTAGGACTGGGAAGGAGCATTTGTATCAAAATATTTTTCAACAAAACAAATATTCTGAACACCTACCTCAAAGGATGTATATGACAACAAATATGCAGTATTTAAATACACTTACTTTGGCAGAGTTTATACTCCCCCGTGTTCTCTTGCTTTAGAGAGTTTGCACTTAAAAAACTTCTACTGTGGCCATCCACACTCCATGGAAATTTGTACTATGCATAGTAACAACCATTTACAATCAATCTTTCCAACATTAGATTTTCAGTTGAAGACATTACTGTATCCTTTTCACCACTGTACCCCTATTTCCTATCCCAGTGTCCAGCACTTAATAAAAGTTCAAGACCTGTTGGTTGAATAAGGATATGTTGGAGAAGGAAGAAAGAGGTTGAGTATCCTTAGAGCCTGTATGGGAACTAAGGACTGATGTCATTTCAAAAGATGGTCTGCTATTTAGTGTCCAAAATGGAGCAAAACACCTCCTTGTCTTAAAAGTGATTGGTGCAAGCAAAGGAAACAGTCAACAAAACCAAAAGACAACTGACAGAATGGGAGAAGATATTCACAAATGACGTATCAGATAAAGGGCTAGTATCCAAAATCTATAAAGAACTTCTCAAACTCACTACCCAAAGAACAAATAATCCAATCAAGAAATGGGCAGAAGATATGAACAGACATTTCTGCAAATTTTTTGGCTGTTGGATAGCTGTTGGATGCTGATGTTGGATGGCCAACATCCAATTTGTTGGATGTTGGCCATCCAAATGGCCAACAGACACATGAAAAAGTGCTCAACATCACTCAGCATCAGAGAAATACAAATCAAAACCACAGTGAGATACCACCTCATACCAGTCAGAATGGCTAAAATTAGCAAGTCAGGAAAAGACAGATGTTAGCGAGGATGCAGAGAAAGGGGAACCCTCCTACACAGTTGGTGGGAATGCAAGCTGGTACAGCCACTCTGGAAAACA
>CM053603.1:138080773-138104583 GCA_028646535.1 Procyon lotor
GTAGGATCTCCAGAAGGCCGTCTTTGTTTGCTCTAAAGGGAAAATATATTTCAGGCTTCCCTGTGGTTGGCATGAGTTTGCTCCAGCATATGAGCATGTAAGCATCTGTGATCACATGGAAACTGTTAGTTTATTAATGCACCACAGAAAGTGGCAGGAAGCTAATGACTTTTTATAAGAATTATAGGCAATTCTGAGCAGTTTGGTATCATATTTAGAAAGCAAGTTTTAGAACTTCTGCCAGCATGTAACATTAACTATATGTCACCTGTTTGGCCATTTATATGAATTGCAGAACTTTACAAATTGAAGGTGTTACCGAGTGTGTCTCAAGGACAATCTTTTAATAAAATATGTTTTTATATTTCAAAATTTGTGGTTAGCGATGGGCAATTGTGTGTGACTCTTTCGAAGTTTTGTTACTAGATTTATAAGCATTGCCTCTGCTAAGAAAAAAAATACGAACATTTGTATTTATGATGAAATATAAGTAAGTGTTTGATATGAGCTAATATTTTGTTAACAGTGCTAAGAGTATAAGGTTAGGGGCACGTGGGTGGCTCAGTTGTTAAGCCACTGCCTTTGGCTCAGGTTTTGATCCCGGCATCCTGGGATGAAGTCCCATATAGGGCTTCCTGCTCAGTGGGAGCCTGCTTCTCCTCCAGCTCCCCCATGCTTCTATTCCTTCTCTTGCTCTTTCTCTCTCTCATAAATAAAAAAAAACGTTTAAAAAAAAAAAGATTGTGAGATTGTTCATACTACTCTGGGTAGGGCTAATTAATTTTATATAAATCCCTGACAGTGGGATTTTTTAAAAAAGGGATTTCTTTCTTTCTTTCTTTCTTTCTTTCTTTCTTTCTTTCTTTCTTTCTTTCTTTCTTTCTTTCTTTCTATCTATCTATCTATCTATCTATCTATCTATTTATTTATTAGAGTAGGAGAGAGAAAAGGAGAGAAGCTGACTTCTCACTGAGCAGGAAGTTGAATGTGGGGCTCAAACTCATGACCCTGAGATCATGACCTGAGCTGAAATCGAGAGTCAGACAGACACTTAACCAACTGAGCCACCCAGGTCCCTTAACAGTGGCCCTATTTTTGATGCACATATTTATACACCTGGTGTCTTCTATGCAGCACACTGCATAAACATCTTTAAAAACTCTGGATGAAGTCACCTCTTTGTCTTGTGGATGGTTTATTGCTCCTTAATTATCAAGATCCATCAACAAGTATGTATCTTATAACAATAATTTCAACTTAAAGGTATGGTAACAGCTTTGTTACAGATATGATTAGAGAACTGAGGAGATTGGGGCTTAAAAATATCTTTCTTGGGGTGCCTGGGTGGCTCCGTGGGTTAAGCCTCTGCCTTCCACTCAGGTCATGATTTCAGGGTCCTTAGATCAAGTCCCGCATCGGGCTCTCTGCTCAGCAGGAAGCCTACTTCCCCCTCTCTCTCTGCCTGCCTCTCTGCCTACTTGTGATCTCTCTCTCTCTCTGTCAAATAAATAAAATCTCTAAAAAAAATTAAAAAAAAAAAACAAAAAAAAAATCTTTCTTCCTTCCTTTTTTTTTTTTTTTTAAAGATTTTATTTATTCATGAGAGAGGCAGAGACAGAGGGAGAAGCAGGCTCCCCACTGAGCAGGGACCCTGATGCGGGAATCAGTCCCAGGACCCTGGGATCATGACTCGAGCCAAAGGCAGACGGTTAACCTTCTGAACCACCCAGGTGCCCCCAAAACATCTCCTTTTATGGATCCTGAGATTTAAAGTAGTATCTCGTATAAGGTTATACTCAGTTTAGATGCTTGAACATTCATATTCTTGTTGCTGGTAAAAATTTCCCAGTAAAATAGTATTTTTAAAAATGTGTGTGCTTTTGGGATACCTTTTGCGTGGCTCAGTTAGTTAAGGTTCTACCTTCAGCTCAGGTCCTGGTCCCAGGGTCCTGGAATCGAGTTCTGCGATAGGCTCCTTGCTCAGTGAGGAGTTGGCTTCTGTCTCTGCTTGCCGCTCCCCCGCTTATGCTCTCTCAGTCACTCGCACTCTTTCTCTGACAAATAAATGAAATCTTTAAAAATGAGTGTGATTTTCATTTAGTGTGCAAAAACAGTATTGTTTCTTAGATCAACCTGTTTTAGGATGTTGAATGGGATTTTGTACGTGTGGAGACTGCTTCTAGCCAAAAACAAAATTGTCTTCAAAGCTCATATTGGGAATCATAAGTGCCATATTTATTGCTTTTCAAGGCCCAACATTTATATATAGATATACTACCTGCCACAAAACCATATTTGATATTCAAATATTCAGTTTGTATCTTCCACTCACCACCAGGACTATTTCTAATATTGAGATATCTTTCTATGTGGTTTACATTTTTGTTTTTAATGCCACTCATCTCAAATACACTTTAACAATGGAAATAATCATTGCTGCGGGAGTTCTTTATGGTCTTAGAAATACAATAATTTAAAAAATATTTTTTAAGTGTTATATCCAAATTTTAGTATGTTTCAAGCTTCAAATTCAGAAAGGATAAAGGAAAATCAGAGAAGAAAGAAAAGGCAGCTAAATAATGGTGAGCTGTTGAACATTTGGGTGATATAAATTTATGTGAATCTTAAAAGGATGAGACAAAAACAACTCAGCTCTCCATGGTTGAATAAATAAGATTGGAGCTGCCTCTTCCCAAACTATTTTAATCTTTTTCAATTTTTCTGCTGTCTCTTCATATAATTAGTGGTCGATAGTTATTAATTTATTTGGCATTTATCATGCCAGTGCTAATTCATGCATATCTAATATACCTTAATTAGAATTGGGAGAAAATTTCCTGATATGATGGGCTAATTCTAATGTAATATTTATTGAGAGAAAATAAATATTATCACATGAATCCCACTGCAGTTTACTAATTAATATACTCTTACTCTAGGATATACGGAGTTACATTGGAATTTATACTAAATTAAATAGCAGCAGTTTGAAAATTGGCCAATATTTATGTTGATACTTAATGCATCCCTCTTCGAAGCCATATACAAAATAAATTACCCAGCAACCAGGCTGTCTTATTAACTATATTTCCATATTGTGCTTTGTGGATTGGAATCCGTACAAGTTGAGCTAGATTCTATTGGTGGGGAGATCATGGCTGAAATGAACACCGTCTCTCATGATCACTGTTACCAGAACTCTCTGCTCCTTGAGTTCATCTTCCTGGACCTCCTCTCTACTTCTGGCTTCGCTTTCATGTTTGAATCTCACTCAGTGTTTGGCCTCTTCTCTGTTTCCAATTTATAGCAGGGTGTAGGGTTGAGTTCTGTAGAGTCAGGTTCTGGGAATTGAGTTGTAATTAAACTAGAGCCCACATTTTTCTGTGATTGTCTATATTAAAAAGCTTGCTAAAATTGAGGTCTTTTACTGCTTTTGGTGCAAATAATTACTCTCTGATTTCTGAGTTGACTTCATGTTAAATGCTTAGGAAGAATAGTTTAAATTTGTTTCCATGGCTATGTTTCTAGGTTGGATTATGTATTTTTACCTCTACTATTACTAGTGACATCTCTTATTCTATTTTTTCTTTTACGGAGAGCATTCTGATCACTTGAATAGGCTTTAGGTATGAGAATGAAGTCAATTTAAAATAAAAAAATCAAACTCTGAATGTTGTATAAGTGTCAGACAGTAAGATGGATCTATATTTTATAATCCAACCCTTTGTTATTCAGAAACAATGGAAATAGTTACAGACTACCTGAATTTTAATATTTTTTTTTTTTAAAGATTTTTTATTTATTTGACAGAGAGAAACACAGCGAGAGAGGGAACACAAGCAGAGGGGACGGTAGCCGGAGAAGCAGGCTTCCCGCCGAGCAGGGAGCCCGATGCGGGACTCGATCCCAGGACCCTGGGATCATGACCCGGGCTGAAGGCAGACGCTTAATGACTGAGCCACCCAGGCGCCCCCAGACTACCTGAATTTTAAAAACCAAATTTGTAAAACATTATTTAAATATGTGAAAATGTAAATTTCTTGGTAAGTAGGCTATCAGATTATAAATATTTTGAGAGGTGAAACTATCTTTTTCCATTTGCATTGGCCAGACCTTCACATAGCATGCACTCAGTAAATTTCTTAAGCGAAATATATAACTTTTAATTTTTTTTGTCAGTGTAAAATGTATATAAATTTGTGAACAATTTTCAACATATGCCCTAATTTCCTCATTTGAGGACTTTGGATTTTCTCTGATTTCTAAACATTTAAAAATTATAAAAACTTCCCTCCAAAATTTTAGATATTACTACTTGTTAAGGCAGCAGTTTTAGTGTAAGAGTGTAACAGCAAGCAAACTATTATTTTAACACATAAGTAGACTCACCCAATAATCTCAAACCAGAAACTTTTTTCTGGGCATCAGTAAAATATCAATCACATATTGCATATGAGACTGAGTAGCTATTATGTTTTCCTTTAATGTCAATTAAGAAGGGACTCCGTAGTGTTAAGTCCTTCCCAAAGGTTGTAGTAAGTAGCAAATACATCGCTAATCTAAATTTTTTAGATTTCAATCACTATTGTTATCGTGAAGATGACTACATTTATACTTATAAAACAAGGTTGTTTTTGTTACCTGGAAAATGTTAACTCTCAATTTCTGCTATTCATTTCAAATTAGAAGTTAAGTCCAAAGACAGAGACCGAATCAAATTACCCTTTTGAAGAACTTGAGTCAACAACTACTGGCCAGTTTGTTCCTTTGTCTGCAGCTTCAACATGGCAGACTTAATCAGGTCTGTTGCAACCTCTCAGAATAAGGTATTTATTTCCCTGAAGTACCCAAGTCGATGGTAATAATAGCTACCACTTACTGAGAAGTTCTTAGTCCTGGAAACTTTACTAAATGTTTTCAAGCATTAACTCTCCTTCAACACCTCCCCCTATCTATCCTCCTACTGTCACCCAAAGGAAGTCTAGAAGATCTACTAAATCTAATCTAATTTGAAGGTGCTCTCTTTTGAAGCCTTCTGTCAGCAGCAAAGTTTAATGATAATTGGATGTTGGGAGGGGAAGAAGAAAAAGCAACCAGTTGAGCTATCACTATGAAGCTGCCTGTTAGACTTATAATCAAAATGCAGATGTCAATATTTAAATACTTTTCGCTACAGTACAGAAGAGAGAAACAGTTCAATAATATACACTGCAGGAATCGAGTGACAATGCCTTTTCAATTTTCTGGAAGTTACATAAGAAAGAGTAAAACACACTCCAGTAAATTAAGCTTTTAAGATAACATGTTTGGTTTTTCATTTAAGAAGGGAAAAAGAAGATCAAACTCCAAATCGCTTCCCATTTCATCCATCCTGACAGCTTTAAATGAAGCAAAGTAGTTTTCTGATTATTACCTTCTGCCACGATAATACTTGTCTCTTACTTCTCCGGTGCACGTGGCATACCCTTCGCTGCTGTCAAGGTGTCACCGCATTCTCCCTCCATATTTAACTTGCTTTGCTCTAACCCAACTGAATCAAGTAGATAGAATTTTTTGTGATGATACTCCTCGCACCACCACCTGCCACCTGAGTGGAAATGCCAGGTAAACGGAATTTAATTTTCTGAAATGTTTTTTCTTAGGCTTTGTGGAAATTCCGATTTGCATTTTCTTTCATTTTCCACTGAGTTCTGTGCTAACAAGATAAGTGATCCTTTCTGGGAACAGAAGTTTATCGAGACCACAGGAGTGCCCTGGTTTATGAAGAATGATATAAGAAAACCTACATGCAAAAAAGAAGTTGGATTTTTTTCTTTTTTAAAGTGATCTTTAGTTTGCTGAATGGATCCGCCAAGGGGTTGCTTCCAAAAGCGTGCTGTAAAAGTACATCAGCCTATTTTACACATCATTCATTATCAAAGAAAACAGGGCAGAGGAAATTAAAGAATGGGGAATCTGCTGCCAATTATAGAGCAATTGAAAATGAGGGCACATTATCTGAAATTATAGTGCAGATCAACCTGAAAACATGATTGCCATGCCAAATGGCAAAGTCAGCTTGAGAACATGATATTCTTCAAAAAAAAAAAAGAAGTTGTGATCTTTTTTTAAAAAGATTTGTTTATTTGAGAGAGAGTGTGAGTGAGTGGGGGGAGGGGCGGAGGGAGAGAATCTCAAGTAGATTCCTTGCTGAGGGTGGAGCCCTTAGTGAGTTACAGGGGAGGGACTTGGGACTTGATCTCACCACCCTGAGATCATGAACTGAGCTGAAAGAGGAGGCTTAACCAACTGAGCCACCTAGGGGCCCCTAGAACAGGATGTTCTTGCTATCCATCGGGTCACCAGTTCTCCTGGGCTGGGCTCTGTTCAAAAGCCACAGAATTTGTTTTAGTTTAAATAAGATCTTTGCCCTCTAGGGATTTATGATCTAGTGAGAAGGATCAAATTCATGAGTTTGATCCTTTGAATGTACTTAACTGGCCTGGAAATGAGATGCAGTAGTATAATTAGTGGTTCTTGGCTAATCAGAAAAATCTGTAAGAAAACAGCTTTTGATTTGTGGCCTATTGAAGGAAAACTTACACAGTCTCTGGAGCAAACCAACAATTTAGTGGGGTAGGAAAAGCATGCAGTTTGGCATCCGGAATCATCCAAATTTGGCATTTGGAATCTTGAATCGTCTCTTAGGTAAGGAAGCATGTCACCTGGGGCAGAGATAATTCACTTCTGTGAGCTTTTGTTTTCTTGTCCTAAAACAAGACTGATCATCTTCATCTATGTCCTAGTGCGGCTGGGGAACCAAATGAAATCTAGGTGGACACTGGAGAGGCTGGGAAGAGAGCCTTCATGAGAACATGATCGAGGCTAATAAAGAGCAGCCTGTTCAGGGGTTGGGGTCGCTCAGCTTAGGAGCAGTAAATCTGCAAGACTGAATGTGAAAAACTTAAGTAAGAAATGGGGGAGGGGAAGAAAAAATAAAAGGTTAACATTAAAAAGGACCTAAACACAGAGAAAAGAGGTAGAGAACTCCTTTGATGAATGATAATTTTCTTGAGAACAGAGATCAATGTTCTACAATTTAAAAATTAGTTTGTAATTATTTAATGACAGTAGAACGAGAAATCCCTATTTCCTGTGTACGAGCAGTGGGTTTTTCCGCATGGATGTGTCCAGACACCGCCATGCTGGCACGATGGGTTAGGTCTTGTACGTGACTTTCCCATACCACTGTGCCTGTCAGTGCCTGCTCTGACTTTATTTCTTTTTTAAAGATTTTACTTATTTATTCATGAGAGAGAGGGGGGCAGAGGCAGAGGGGGAAGCAGGCTCCCCACAGAGCAGGAGCCCAATGCAGGATTCGATTCCAGGACCCTGGGATCACTACCTGAGCTGAAGGCAGATGCTTAATTGAGTGAATCACTCAGGCGCCCATGACTTTAAAGAAGAGATGATAGCCTTTTTGAAATCTGGGGTGCCAGCGCTTGGAATTTAATTTTTCCCTAGATTCAGTCAGGGAGGACTAGAAAACCAGAAGACCTGTGGTTAATGCAGTGTTAGAGGGGGTTCAGGAGAAAGAGCTTGGAACGTAATTTTCCCGTCTGTGGCTGGAAGGTGTCTATGGGTCAGCTCAGGAGTGAGAAAACTCAGCACCTGGCAGGAGATACCCCTTCCTTCTCACTGGTGATAAGAAGGTAATAGAAAGGTCCAAAAGCAAGATCATTTATGGAATGGATTCCTGTGAAAAAGACAGGATTATATCAGGAATTTCCCTGCTTCAAAAACTCCCCCTGCTCTCTGGTTATATTCTTGGCTAAAGTATCCAATTAACAAGGTAGCTCTGAGGCATCCAGGTGCTCTCCCCTTGGTTATGACAAGCTTTAAAAAAAAAAAAATCCATCTATCTATCTATCGATTGATCTATCGATCTATCGATCTATCTATCTTTTTACTAAGTGCTCAACAGCTTGTCAGATAGTGACAACTTTTATATCCTCAAATTAATCTTCAGAAGCCACCTGTTACACAAAATCAGAAAATGGTAGGGCTGAAGGGCCAAGTGAAAGGTTGCCCGCTTTCATTCACCCCTCTACCTCTGTGCAGTCAGAGTGCCCCAAACGCAATACTCATGTCAATTACACTTACTCCGCTGAGTTTGCTCTTATGCCATTTCCTGCTCCAGCCCCTCAGCTGCAAATTCTATAGGGCAAACATTTGTTTCATTGATAATGCTGACTACTGCCCTAATGTTATTTATTAAAACAGGATCCGATTTTGTGATTGAAATGGCAGATGCTACTGTCATCTGATTTCTTTCTAAAGATACATTTGGCTTCTGTCTAATCCTCTCTGCTTTGGTTTTGCTAATATCCCGAGGTGGATTTTGCTACTCAAGAGTGAGTGTATCCTGTCAGTATACAAAGAATGACCAGGGGATGAGGAGGAATGGGGACCCAGGACTTCGGGAGCTCTTGGCCTTGTTTCTGGCTCCTTTCAATAAAACATGCTTTTGATAATACTTTATCCACTGGGAAAAACAGAGGTGAGGTTAGGAGTCCACCATACTGTTTCTTCCTAGGGAAAAAGCTCATCCAGACCTAAGGTTCCTGTGTTACAGTGAAGGTGAGCTGATGACCCACTGGCCCTTCTAGCTTCTCTGCAACCTCCGCTGAGGTCTCAGAAGGCTAGCTGAGCTCTCTTTACCTCTGACACTTAGACAACTCACCCAGCTTTCAACATGTTACAGTCTAGCTGCAAACTGGCTGCAGTGCTTCTGTTGATCAGGTGTGAGACCCTCTATAGCTCCAGGAGATCCTAAGTCCTAATATATGTAAAAATAGAAAATAAATTTAATTATATAAAATTTAAATTTAGTATATTTAATGAGTATATAAAATATAAGTATATAAAATCCTTACATAGAAACATATACATTTTTAAAATTTTGCTTTTTTAATCAGAGAGTGAGCACAAGCAGGGGAGGTGGCAGGCAGAGGGAGAAGCAGGCTCCCTGCTGAGCAAGGAGCCCAATGCGGGATTTGATCCCAGGCCCTTAGGATCATGACCTGAGCCAAAGGCAGCCGCTTAACCAGTTGAGCCACCCAGGCATCCCTAAACTTTTACATTTTAACAAAATTGTATAGAAATAAATATTTCTATACAATTTTGTTGTTTTTTTTAGTCGGTGGAATAGCCACAAATAGTATAGCACAAATGCATTCAGGAAGCAGATAGACCGTTATTGAAATTCTTCTCTCTAATCTTTCCAAGAGTTTAGAATTAGTCTACATGTACCCATATGTATGTATGTGTATGTGTGTGTGTGTGAGAGAGAGAGAGAGGGAGAGAAATAGAGATAAAGGGAGGAAGGAGACGGAGAGATTGATTTTTCATACTTTACCTTATAATTTAATAATTAGTTAGCATCTTCCCTGGTGATGGAATGGAGAGATTGCTCATTAAGTCTGCAGATGGGACTATGCTGGGCAAGCTAACAAGATATAAAGTTAGTTAATTCAGAGCTGCACAGAGCAATGGAGAAGTAGATGAGACTGTCACTAAGTGTGGAAATTAGGTTAGGTCATGAATGTGAAATAAAAGCACATGGCTTTGCAGGGGGAAAGCTAGGAAATTTTAAATGAAATGGAATCAATTTTCAGAAATAGATATTTTAGGAAAATACTCTTCAGTGAAAATTGAGAAGAGGAAGAAGGAAAACTTTTGTCCTTTTTAGATAATAAGGCTGGAGTAAAACTGCTCAAAAATATTAAGAATGTCTGAATAACAGAAGATCAATGGAAGACAGATGACCGGATCACATCTTGTGGGAAGGTAGAAGGCAACTAAATCTGGAGACAATATACTTGATTTCTTGTAAAGATTAGATTATTATTTAGACATACACTTTCCTTGGCTACTATATGACTCCCTCTAAAGCGTTTCTCATATGATAAAGTAATATTTTATTTTTTAAGGTTTTTATTTTGAACTAAATTTAGATTTACAAAAAGGATTCAAAAATAAAAATGGTCCATATAACCTTCACCTAGATCTCAGATCCTAACATTTTACTACATTTAATTATTCTTTTCTCTTTTCCTCTGTCCCTCCTTCCTTCCCTCTCTCCCTCCTTTTTCTTCTATCTTCCTTCCCTCCCTCCCTTTCTGCCTTTCTCCTTCCTTTCCTTCCTCTTCCTCTTTTTTTATTTTTATACATTTGGGGGGAACTTCTTTTTTTAAGATTTATTTATGTGAGAGAACAAGCACTGAGCAGGTGCAGAGGCAGGAGAGGGAGAGAATCTCAAGCAGACTCCCTGCTGACTGCAGAGCCCGGCTTGGGGCTCTATTCCACAATCCTGAGATCATGACCCAGGCCGGGATCAAGAGTAAGTGCTTCACTGAGCCACCCAGTTACCCTCCTTGAGGGTCACTTTTGGGAGAGTAATCGCAAACATTGTACATCCTTACCTCTAAACAGCTCAGTGTGTATTTCTTGAAAAGAGAAATCATTTTATATAACCACAGTATGATTAAGATCAGAAACGAAAGTATAATACTATTATCTATAGACTTTTGATAAAAATTTCCAGTTTTCCATTAGTGTCTTTGTAGTATAATATTTTTCCCCTCCTCTGGTTCTGAACCCAAATCTGTGATCACAAATGACATTTAACGGTCATCAGAGTAATCTTTTGGAAAATCAGGTGTTAGAATCACTACCTGGCTAAAACATCCTCTGATAATTTTGTATTTTCCTTAAGATTAAAAATGGGACATTCCTGGCTAAGGCTCATACTCAGCAGTTCTACAACCCCAAGACCATATTGATTTGTTAATAGCTTTTGTGACTCTTAAATTGATTCAGATTGCATAGTGTCTGTGCTAGATGGTTAAGTATTTGCAGTCTTACTCTTGACCATGTATTATAAGATTCTGCTTTCCCTTCCAGAGTCGTATTTTGCCGTTCACTCCCAAGTTGTCTTTGTTTCACTCGCATTTGCCATGAAATGTGAAGGGACTCAAGTTTTATGCTGCTTAAAAGCTAACGGTGTAGTCTGCCACAAGTCATGGATGTTGGCAGAAGACACAAGATTCCTGGGTCAGAGACCGAGGATATTATTGTGCACAGCACAACAGGCAGATTCTACTTCATCTTGGGCCTTCCTGACTCCCAAGTCCCATGAGACTGATGTGGTTGGGGGCCTCGGTAGATGCCTTACACACAGTGGGTCTAAATCACTGACAAACCATAAGCCTAGGAAAGCCTCCATCTTATAACTAGGCTCCTAGCAAACTTGTCCAGGCTTTGTCCTGGAAGGAGATACTTTTATTCTTCTGGTCAGGAAACAAATAGACTCTTTTGCCCCAGAGAGAGACACTATCTCTATATATTCCATGGTTGTTGCTATACAAACATCCTTGGAACGAGAGTCGGCACAGCAGTTAATACATGGTATCCATAAATACTGTGGAGAATTGTCTCTCGAACACACTGGGCCTCTTTCACTTTCTCTAATGGGCTGTGCTCCTTCCAAGTGCCATTGCATGTGTCATTTTTCTTTTGGAAACATTTTCTTCTCCTTCCTCTGCCTCATCTAATTAATGTCTCATCATTATTTAAATCCCTGCTGTCATGATTTTTCTTCAGCCTCCCAGATGAAGTTTGGTTCTCCTATAGATCACTGTACATTTCAGTAACGGGACTGATTACACTCTGTGATTTATTTCAGTGTAAATATTTTATTAGTGTCTGTCTCTTATATTAGACATAATTCCATAAATGTTAGGGAATGTGCTGTGTTGCTTGATTTGACTCTAAGATCTAGCACAGTAACTGACACATGGGAGATACCCAATAAATGTTTGCACTGTGAAAAAAAAAGTATATGTCAGACATGTAGTATTTAAATTAGCAAGGCCTGTGGTTACACAGTCTCTTACGTAGCAGTTATTCCAGAGTTTTCTAAGTGTTTCATTCTGTGATATCAACTGCAATTAATGAGAGTTTGGCCTTTTTTCTAATATTTATATGTCTTCGTGTGTGTGTGTGTGTGTGTGTGTGTGTGTGTGTGTGTGTGACTGCAGAGACTAGGATTTCCAGTATAATGATACAAGTATTAGAGTAGATAATCCTCTTTTTTTTAATTGAAAATTTTGTTCTATGAAAGACTCCCCGTGCCCCCATATTTCATTTATTTGTTTGAGAGAGAAAGTGGGGAGAGAAACAGGAAGAAGGAGAAGCAGGCTCCCCGCTGAGCAGGGATTCCCAATTTGGGGCTCAATTCCAGGCCCCTGGGATCATGACCTGAGCAGAAGGCAGATGTTTAACTGACTGAGACACCCAGGCGCCCCTCCTTTTTTGTTCTGATGAAAAAATGAATAGTTGTGATCTTTCATTAGGAATGGTCTTCTGGAAGATAACCTTAAAGTAATTTCTTTCAATTCATAGTTGGCCACAATGTTCTTTAAGGATGTGTATTTGGTTTTATCTGCCACTTCTTTTTTTCAGTATTTTCCCTTTTAACCTGTTGGTGAGTGAGTAGAACAATTCTTAGAGTCCAAGAAAAATTATATGGTTTTATAACCTTTAGGAAGGTTTTGACTATATTTAATAGAATATCCAATTAAAAGTGAGCTAAGTAATAAAGGCAGATATTATCTCACATTACAATAAGTCTAGAGTTAAGTTGTTCCAAAAAAGACTAGGCTCAACAATGTTAGGACTCAGGCAAACTTCCCTTCACGATCCTTAGAAAACTCTAGCAATGACTAGTATCATGTTCTTTATGAAGTCAAAATCATAACCTAAGCAACCTTTAAATGAAAGCATATACTCAAAAACATCAAATTTGAAATTGTTTCCCCTCAATATATAATATTTAATTTATGTGCCAGTATATTAGCTAAATACCATAGGAAAGCATGTATATCTAAAACATCAAGATATCAATCTAATAGTTGGTGGACATGTGTTAGAATATTCATATTATTAAAGATTAGGTTTTATACAGTAAAATCCAGTTACATTTTTAATACTCAGGGAATCTATTAAGCATTAATAATTTTCTTTTATAAAGATATATATAGCACTATAATCCTATAACCTAGACATCTTAAGGATAGTATGATACATTGCATTATTATTCTGAAGTTCTAGATTAATTTTTCTGCATCTGTTAAACATGTATTAATATGTAGCTTATTATTTATAAGTTGAAATTATATCCATTGAAATGGGTTTATGAATGTAAATTTATAAGTTAATTTTTAAAAGTACTTTTTGATGGGTTTGGATACATAATATCACAATGCTAATGATGCATTTTGCAGTCAAATGCTTTACCACTTAGCTATACCCCCTAAAGGTGCATTTTGAACATTAAATTGATAACTAATAAACATTCATAAATATTGTACTTGAAAGTGAAAGTTGTTTCCCCCTCTACATTGAACAGATGTTATTTTGAATCACAAATTCAACATATCTCTTAGGACTCTACCCCAAAATTATGCTGAAAAGCTGGTCTTTCTTGGAAATACACTTGAATTAGTTCTAGCTGAATATTTTAGATATGGCTTATTTTTATTTATTTATTTATTTATTTATTTATTTATTTATTTATTTATTTTTAAAGATTTTATTTATTTGTCAGAGAGAGAGCACAAGCAGTCAGAGAGGCAGGCAGAGGCAGAGGGAGAAAGAAACAGGCTCCCCGCTGAGCAAGGAGCCCGATGTGGGACTCGATCCCAGGACCCTGGGATCATGACCTGAGCTGAAGGCAGCTGCTTAACCAACTGAGCCACCCAGGTGTCCCTAGATATGGCTTATTTTAAAAACACACAGCACTTAGATAATGCAAAATTTATTATGTCAAAAAGATGAAACAAAGAAGTAAGGGGAATAGAAGGAGGAAAATAATAAAGATCAGAGGATAAATAAATGACATAGAGACTTAAAAAAAATAACAGAAAGAAAAACAGCAGCCCTTGGGTGGCTCATCTGTTAAGCGTGTTCATTTGGCTCCTTTCATGATCCCAGGACCTGGGATGGAGCCCTGCATCGCATTGGGCTCCTTGATGAGCGAGGAGTCTGCTTCTCCCTCTCCCTCTCCTCCCGCTTGCTGTCTCTCTCTCTGTCAAATAAATAAATAAAATCTTAAAAAAAAAAAAAGGCAAAGATTATCAAACTGGATCAGAAAGAAAAATCCAACAACATGCTTTCTGTAAGAGACAGATTGAAAGATACACAAAAGTAGAAAATAAAATGATGAAAAAATGTCTATTATATGAACAGTAAGCCTGAGAGAACTGAGATGGTTGTATTAATATTATAAATAAAATTTAAGCAATATTACTAGAGACAAGGACATTGCATTATGTTAAATTGTCATGACAGCATGAAGATGACATTATGAATGTATATACATCTTACAACACAGCCCCTAATACATGAAGCCAAAATTGACAGTTGAAAGAATAAACAATTCAATAGTTATATGTACACCTGTCATGATAATCATGAAATCATGAACACCTATGTGTTCATTTGGATTTTCAAATCTAAAAGATATATTTAAAATAAATATATTATTATTGATAAATTTAAATCCCTCCCATCCCATTGTCTTTCTTCCCTCCTCAGAGAAAACCTCCATGATGAATTTTGTATATCCTTTCAGTTCATGGTTTTCCTGCATGAATGTGTAGCCCAAAACTTTAGATTCCTTATTTTTAAATAATGCATGTAAATATCATACTACAGAGATCTTTTGCAGCCATTCATTTTACTTAGCACTGTCCCCATGCTGATACATATAGATCAGTTTCATTCATATAAATACATTGAATAAATGTACATTTTATTTGTCTACTGATGAAAAATAATCCTCATTAAATCAGTGTTACCTAGTAGTAGTTAGAGAAAATAATAGCTACTTAAGAAAATAATAGCTATTTATGTTTTGTTGGAGAGGCACCCTAATCCCATTTCAAGCATATTTTACAAGGTCATTGTTTATTTATTTATTTATTTAAGATTTTTATCTATTTATTTATTTGTCAGAGAAAGAGATCACAAGTAGGCAGAGAGAGAGGGGGAAGCAGGCTCCCCACTACTGAGCAGAGAGCCTAATGCTGGGCTTGATCCCAGGACCCTGAGATCATGACCTGAGCCAAAGGCAGAGGCTACAAGGATATCTTTTAAATAACCTTTTGAAGGTTGCTGGTATATGATGGTGAGTTCTCCTGGTCAGCTGCTGTCATTATATCTTGCTGAATGTCAGAGGCTTCTCTTCTCTTGAAAACTCAAGAAAATTCATGGAGGACTCTTTTTATAAGTTCCTATATGCTAAAGAAATCCTATGATTTTGATATTAAGGAAACATTCAGGTATGGTGTTTGCCTAGTTTTTGGATGCTAAATATTTACCCCCTTCCTTCCTGCATTGAAATTCTAAGTAAATCACCAAATTTTATTTGAAATTTTAAATCTGTGGTCTTACTTTTCATAACACTCTTCTCTGATCAATTACCATTGCATTTTCAGTGTAAAATATCAAGATTTTATGAAAATGATGCATCATGCATATATATATATATTTTTTTAAGATTTTATTTATTTATTTGAGAGAGAGATTGATCACAAGTAGCAGAGAGGCAGGAGGAGGGAGAGGGGGAAGTAGGCTCCCTGCTGAGCAGAGAGCCTGATTCAGGACTCAGGACTGGATCCTAGTACCCTGAGATCATGACCTGAGTGGAAGGTAGAGGCCTAATCCACTGAGCCACCCAAGGACCCCACATTGTTCATATTAATATGTGTTTCTTTGGGCAGAGTTTTTATGGAAAGTTTCTGTAGGAAAACACTTAGGCATTGAGTTATTGGGTCATATAGGGCTTCAGTGTTTTGTATTTTTCTAGATGCTGCCAAATTGCCATTCTAGAGTGGCTATTCTAATGTCTTGCTTTCTGGATGAGTTTAGGTTTCCTATCATTCTGACCAGGAGTTGATCCTGTCAGACATTTAATCTGGTTGGTGAAAGTGGTATCTCCTTGTTGTTTTCACTTACATTTACATGACTATTTGTGACATTGTTCTACATTCTGTTTCATTTATCTATCTAGTCTTACCCAAGTAACACACTATTTTAATTTCTGTAGCTTTATAATACATTTTGATATTGCTAGAAGCTTCCACTCTTTGTTTCATGTGACACTGCTTCAATATCCTTTTTTTCCCTTTTACTTATCTCTCCAGTACCTTACCTTGGTAAAATCTTGTGAGCTTCTGGAGGTTAAGGAATGTTTATTAGGCACCGTTTGTATTCATACATGGGTTAATTTGTTTCATCTTTATTAGCACTTACTATGTTGTGATACATATAGCAGGTAAATGACTCAATAAATGAGGTAGCAGATCTCTGCCTCAATCTGTCAGTGGGTGAGTGAGAGATCTCATTAGGCAGTGGCCTTGCCTGATACATTAATTTATTCCATCTTATTGCACCCACACCCTGCACCTGCTTTACCGTTCCTCTCGTAGTTTTATCAGAGTTCTTAGAAAGAGTGCTCTGAAAGCTGGTCCCTGAGTTCTTCCTTTAGTTTCTGGATCATGTTTCCATGGAGTCTTCTCTGCCCTACAGTCTAGAGAGTATTACAGATGGATTAGGAAGGCGAGGAACAATCTCTCGAATGGCGCATAGGACTGGGTATGTGCTCCTTGCACGTTGCCTAATGTACACGATTGGAAAATGATGAATAATAATAGTAATAGGAGCTTAGAGAAAGCTGAAAACAAAAGCAATAGCAATAAATGACAATTATACCAGCATTATTGTTTTATATTTACTTTAATCTTTTAGTGTTGAGTATTAGTTTCCCCCTTTTTTTTTAACTGCTAGAATGATTTGCCCAGGGATACACAAATGAAACGGTAACTCGATTTTACTGAAATGCATAAGATCTGCATTTGAGTCCTGATCTCCCCCCCATTTAGCCAATGCAAATCCCACTTGGAAAGGTGTAGAATGCTTTAAATAGCTAATTTAAATAATGTTAAATAACGCTGAATTTGACACATTGATTTCTGAATCATTTTTTTAATCAGGACAGCCCATCTGGCATTGCCACAACTTTCAAAATACTATAGGGACTCAATAGATTAAACCTAGACAATTCTACAAGTTTATAGTCCTGTGTTGTACGTTTTCCTCTTGTTCTAAAGTCTGTTTTGTGGGAAAAGGCAATACTGGCTGGATTTACTTCTTATTTTAGGATCTAGGTTTGGTGAGCTGGAGGCACTGAATTGTTCTGATCTGATCAAATAATTCTAGTTAAAAGGATTTTCTACCTGTAAGGACTTTTATTAAAAACAGAGCAAGGCAGATATTGCAATAAATTTTATCTTTTGTCCTAAGTATTTATCTCTTGGAAATAGAGAATTTTGTATCATTGAGCTAAACTTCTGAGGAGGGACTCACAAGTATCCTACTCTTGGTGGAGTCCCTGTTACTAGAGGAATGACTTCCATCCAGAACAATGTCGGATCCCAGGAGAGTCCAGGGGAAATCCCATTCTGGATTTCTGAAGTGCAGCAGAAGTGGTCAGAGAATGCAACTTCCACAGGTACCCCTGAAGTCTCTGTGTGAGGTGTATTTATAGAGAAGCTTCCTTACTTCCTGTGAATAGCAAGATACTGTATATAATGGTATACAGGCATCATTTTAAATAAATGTTACCAGAAAACTTTTTGGAAGGAAGCCCAGATAGCAAAGGGGTACAAGATGGGATTCCCCTGGGGCGCTTGGGTGGCTCAGTCGTTAAGCGTCTGCCTTAGTCTCAGGTCATGATCCCAGAGTCCTGGGATCGAGCCCCACATGAGGCTCCTTGCTAGGCAGGAAGCCTGCTTCTCCTGCTACCATTCCCTCTGCTTGTGTTCCCTCTCTCACTGTGTTTCTCTCTGTCAAATAAATAAAATCTTTAAAAAAAAAAAATTAAAAAAAAAAAAAAAGATGAGTTGCCCCAAAATGTGCCACGTTGGTATATAGATTATTTCAAGTTGAAAGTAATAAAAACCCAACAGATGCAGGAAAAGCTCTTTGCTGCCCCCATAACTGACTAAATTTACATTGGAAAGGAGAGCCTGCAACAGGAAGAAAAGTATTCACAGGAACTTATCTGCATAATAGAGCAACTTTGTTTTTCCTAAACACCCCTTTACAAGTTCTTGCTGGTGAGTTTTCTTCCTTTTGTATCCCCAGATCCCTACCCCTCTCCTTAGCTCCTAAAGCTTCCTATTGCCTCACTGTCTTTGGAATGCATGTCTGTGTGGATTCCCTGTACTTATATGCCTATTAAATTGGATTTTTCTCCTGTTGGTCTGTCTCATATCAATCTGATTCTAAATCCTTTTGGAAGGACAATAGGCAGAGTGAGGTCTTCTCCCCAACAATAGCAATAAGTCATCCTCAGGAATATTACCCAGAGAATGGAGAAATGTTTTCACTGCATTTTCATGTCCAAAGAGCAGTGAGAAGTTTGAATCACCACTTAACCTGAAATTCCCTCAAACTCACAGGCACTATACCTGTTGGGATATAAATGATTTTGGATTTCTGTTAAGCTCTGGTCAAAGGAAGTTAAAAAAAAAAAAAATGAAAGAAAAAGCAAGATATCCCCCCTGTATCAAGATTCATTCTTATATTAATAACCTTAATTACACTAATAACTCAAGACTCTGGCCAGTAACAATTAGTTAATAATTGGCTTCAATTTACTAAACATTTAAATGTGTCCCAAACATAAATTTTAGAAAGTTTACAAGCACTATAATTTATGAGGGTAGGTTTTATTTAACAGGCTGATGAGTGTAATTTGTTTTCCAGTATCAACATTCCGGTAGAGTACATTCGACAGTGCAGTCCAAGGATCATTGACACCCAGTGCTTCATCATTCCTAAAAGGCTTCCATTCTGAGCATGTTGGTGGCTAGAATAGACCGTTTGGAGGAGGAGAAAAACCCTCCACTTAATAAATACATTATTCTGTGTTTTAGTTTTAGTCAGCAGTTTGGAATTCATAAAGCACCTAACATACATCATTTTCATGGACTCCTTTTACTGATCCAATTTTTGGGGTTTATTCAATCTTTTGTAGAAGAGCTTTTCCCAACGTCACAGGGTCAGAAAATAGAGGATTCGGGGAGAAAACAAAACGTGTTCATCCAAAATGTGTTATTTTTGGTTAAAATTCCACAATTCCTGTACATTCATTCAGCAGGAAAGGACGTTCTTAAGAAGCATTTTCTTCATTTCCTCCATCTCTTGAGTATTAAAGCTTCAGGTGGCATTCTACTGCTACTGACTTACAGATGAGAAGGCATAACTTTAAAAGAACTTAATTGATTTTAAGAAATGCAGATTGCTCTTTGTGATAGAAAAGAACTTTTACAAAGTAAACAATGAAATTTTTCTCTCTTTAGCTCAGCAAGTGAAATGAAGACTCAGATTATTTTGCCAAAAAGTATGCCTAAAACTCAGCTGCAGGGCATATCACAGATAAGAGCACATTTCAACTCTCGAAATTATCATATTTGCCACTGTTGGAAACTAAAAATACTCAAAATCCTTTGTTTCTAATACTGCAGTCCTCATTATTAAGAGACATGGGGTGCACTTTTATGTGTTGTTTCCTGTCTTGAAAATGGAAACAGAGGAATTTAAGAAGTGACCTTGTGTTCATTTCCTGTTGTTGTGTAACAAATTACCATGAATTTAAAACACCTCCAAGTTGCCTTACAGTTTCTGTAGATCAGAATTCCCTGCATAACTGGTATTGGTCAGTGCTGTGGTCTGT
The DNA here is from genome assembly GCA_028646535.1 of Procyon lotor. Lineage (NCBI taxonomy): Eukaryota > Metazoa > Chordata > Mammalia > Carnivora > Procyonidae > Procyon > Procyon lotor. Next base: position 138,100,617 of record CM053603.1, read on the forward strand.
CTCATTTGTAGCTTTAGAGAGTTCTTTGTGGCTTATTTAGGCAACTGACAGGCCAGATTCAGTTCCTTGGGTTATAAAATGATCAAGACCCTAATTTTCATGTTAGCGGTTGACTCTCAGTAGTTCTCAGGCCTTAGAGGCCACCCTGTGGTCTTAGGCAAGGCATAAGGCCCCATCCAAAAGACAATTCATGGCTTTCTAGTGCAAGAACTCTCTGATGCTTCTAGTCTCTTTTAAAGTCGTCATCTGATTAGGTCAGCTCTACCTGGGATAATCTCCCTTTTGATTCACTTAAAGACAACTGATTAGGGAGTTTTAATTATATCTGAAAAATCCTTTTTGCCATATAATGCACCATAATCGTGGGAGTGATATTCTGTCATATGCACAGGTTCTGATGATGTTTCTTTCAAGAGGAGGGGTTAACACAAGGTGGGTATTCCAGGGAGTACCTCATGGGCATTTTAGAAACCGCCTGTTAGAGACCTCTTGATTAAGTATGCCCACTAGAAAGAATATTACCCTCTGTTTTAAATTTTTAATTCTTTAGAAGTCATATTATTCTCTGACTCTAGCATTTTGAGTTTTCGTTGGGATTTTTCTCTTTCCTAATTCTTGCCCTACATTCATCCAACAGTGTTATTCCCTTCCTCCCTACATTCCAAGTTGTAAGAAGTGACTTGTTCTTGGCCAGTCGGCATATTCTATCCTCTCAATAGTGATTTATTTAGATATAGGTGGATGACAACAGAAGAGCATTAGAGTGGTTTCTGGAAATGTGTTCAAATTATTGAGAATTTCCAGTGGTCTACATCTACATCCTGTTAGATGTAGGATGAGACAATGCTGGAATTGCATGGAAGCTACCATATTAGAGAATGTCTCTGAGAGGAAATTCTCCACTGAAAAAGTCAAAGTCCAGGATGGTTCAGGAATCTTGATGACGCTGTGGGAAGCTATTAAGGTTTGATGTCAGATCCACTTTATATTTTTTAGTTATGTGAACCATTGTTATTATTATGACTACTGCTACTACCACTACCATTATTATCACTCTTATTGTCTGAGTTAAGTCTGTTTCTTCAACTGTAACTTAATCCTAAATTTCATATCCCTAAAATTTTCTTGGTAATAGAAAACCAAGTCAAAGATTTGAGTATATTTGGAGATCCAGAAACAGTATGCTTCAGGCAACATCATGAACTTAAATTGGGAATGACTGAGCAGAGAGTTTATTTGATGCCTCTTCTAGAACTTTCTCCCCAAATTCTAAATGAAGAATCATACTTACTAAACGACCAGAAATAAAGCATTTATGATATTGTTAAGATAATTCTATTAGTCAAGGTTCTACAGCAAAGCAGAATTCATATATATCTGAATGAGAGAGATTTATTTTAAGGTAGTGGTTTATGCTATTGTGGAGGTTGGCAAGTCTCAAATTTGTAGGGCAGGCCAGCAAGGTGAAAATTCAGGCAGGGTTTCCATGTTGCAGTTTTGAGAATTCTTTCTATCTTGGGAATCTTTGCTCTTAAGAGTTGGTGAGGCTTACTCTGGAAAACAGTATGGAGATTCCTCAAAAAGTTGAAAATAGAGCTACCTTATAACCCAGCAATTGCACTACTGGGTATTTACCCTAAAGATACAAATGTAGTGATCTGAAGGGGCATGTGCACCTGAATGTTTATAGCAGCAATGTCCATGACAGCCAAACTATGGAAAGAGCCTAGATGTCCATCAACAGAAGAATGGATAAAGAAGATGTGGTATATATTATATACAATGGAATATTATGCAGCCATCAAAAATTCCGAAATCTTGCCATTTGCTAGAACATGGATGGAACTAGAGGGTATTATGCTAATCACAATAAGTCAATCAGAGCAGGACAATTATATGATCTCACTGATATGAGGAATTTGAGAGAAAACTAGAGAGGGAGACAAACCTTAAGAGACTCTTGGTCTCAGGAAACAAACTGAGGGTTGCTGGAGTGGGGGGGGGGTGAGAGGGATGGGGTGGCTGGGTGATGGACATTCGGGAGGGTATGTGCTATGGTGAGCACTGTCTAAGTGAGAACTGTCTAAGATTGATGAATCGCAGACCTGTAACCCTGAAACAAGTAATACATTATATGGTTAAAAAACAAAAGAAAAAATTAAAATTAAAAAAATGAAAGATAAGTCTTGCTTTTTAATCTAATTTGGTAATCTCTGTTTTAGTAATGTGTTTAGTCCATTTATACTTAATAAAATTTTGTCATGATTGGGCTTAACTCTAAAAGAAAAAAAAGAGTGGGTGAGGTCTACCTGCGTTGTGGAGAGTAATCTCTTTTTTGTAAAGTCTACTGAATTAAATATTCACATCTAAAAATACGTTCACAGTAACATCTATATGGGTGTTTGCCAAACAATTATGCACAATTATGCACAATAGCTTAGCCAATTCGGCACATAGAATTAACCATCAAAAGATGAGGGTCTGATACTGTTTTCTCTTTGCTCATTCAATAAAAGAAGAATGTTGAATAACAGAGATTTTAATTGCCTCATTAATCTTAGATAATTGATACCATAGGTGAAGATATTTAGATTAATAATCTTATTCATGATAAAAGCCTTTTCTCTTTTTTATCTTTTCTAATACAATTTGATCATCTTTCTAAAGCAAATCTGGTAGCCACAAATTCAGTTATAATCCTAGACGTTACAAACTCCGAGATACTTCACCTGGTTCTAAGAGCACAATGAGCCACAGTGATGCTTGTGGAATTCAGGAAAAATAGCCCTGAAAGAACCTGAGTTTTCCCTCCAGTGTTCTTATTTTATAGATGAAGAAACTGGGACCCAGAGAATTAAATAATTGATCCGTGGTTACCCAGTTTTAAGTGGTTGAATTAGGATTAGCATTCAGTGCGTCTGATCTCAACTACATTTTTCTTAACACATTATATTTTTAAGAGATTTTATTAATTTCTCAGAGAATGAGAGAGTGAGCACACAAGCAGGGGAAGTGGAAGGCAGACAGAGAAGCAGGCTCCTCACTGAGCAGGGAGTCTGACCTGGGGCTCAATCCCAACCTGAGACAAAGATAGATGCTTAACTGAGTAAGCCACCCAGGTATCCCATTAACACATTAAATATTTCCCATTTTCTATTCTAATATGTATTTTTTCTTAATTTCAAAAAAGATTTTCTTTATGTATGTATGTATTTATTTGAGAGAGAGAGAACATGAATGGGGAGAAGAAGGGGCAGAGGGAGAGGGAGAAGCAGATTTCCCACTAAAACAGGGAGCCCATTTGTGGGGTTTGATCCCAGGACCCTGAGACTGTGGCCTGATCTGAAGGCTGATGCTCAACCAACTGACCTCAGGTGCCCCTCTTACTTTAATTTTTAAATAGAGACTTTATCTTTCCAGAGGTGATAGAAGTTTGTTTGTTTATTTATATATTGTGGATATTTTATTTTTAATTCAGAGATTTATCATAGTCTACTAAACAAAGTTTCATCACATAACAGTTCAACATACTGCTAGGGTTCCCACCAAAAAATGATGAACTACAGGGCTTTCAACCGTCAGCTATCATTTAATTGCACCAGTCACTTTTTATTTTATTTTTTTTATTTACATATAATGTATTATTTGCCCCAGGGAACATGTCTGTGAATCGTCAGGCTTACACATTTCACAGCCCTTACCATAGCACCCCCCCCCCCCGCCAATGTCCACAACCCAGCTACCCTATCCCTACCCCCCCCACCTCCCAGCCACCCTTAGTTCGTTTCATGAGTCTAGGAGTCTCTTATGGTTTGTCTACCTCCCCATCCCTTCCTGTTTCATTTCTCTCCCTCACCCCCCAACAAACCCCCGCCTTGCCTCTCCAATTCTTCATATCAGAGAGATCCTGTGATAATTGTCTTTCTCTGAATGACTTATTTCACTTAGCATAATACCCTCCAGTTCC
>CM053603.1:138105083-138126170 GCA_028646535.1 Procyon lotor
GATCTCTCTGATATGAAGAATTTGAGAGGCAAGGTGGGAGTTTCGGGGGGGTGGGGGAGAGAAATGAAACAGGAAGGGATGGGGAGGGAGACAAACCATAAGAGACTCCTAGACTCATGAAACGAACTAAGGGTGGCTGGGAGGCGGTGGGGTAGGGATAAGGTGGCTGGGTTGTGGACATTGGGGAGGGTATGTGCTATGTTAAGTGCTGGGAAATGTGTAAGCCTGACGATTCACAGACATGTACCCTGGGGCAAATAATACATTATATGTTAATAAAAATCAATAAAAAATTAAAACACACACACACACACACACACACACACAAAAAGAAGTGGTAGCTGGGTGTTATCTGTCTCCCTTACTCTTTTTTAATGGCTGCATGGTATTATGATTTCACATTGTTTAATATAATTTTTTTTAACATTCTCCTTATGGAGGGGACCACAAATATCAAAAAGTTACTATAAAAAAAGTTACTATAGTTATCATAATCTCCTAAACTAATAAACAAATACAGGAATGAGATGAGTCAAAAAACAAATTCTAGGGCACCTGGGTGGCTAAGTCAGTTAAGATAGTGGCATCAATATTACCGTTGTATATAGTACACATGAAATTGCAGAGGTATCTAAGTTTTTTTGGTCACTCATCTCACAGATATGCCCTTTTCCAGCACTATTTCTTAAGAGAGATAATTCTGGGTTCACAGCATCTCAGTGTTTTGTTTTGTTTTGTTAAGTTATCCATATGCCCAATGTGGGGTTTGAACTTAAAACCCCAAGATTTAGAGTCACATGCTCTACCAATTAAGCCAGCTAAAGACCCGCCTTGAGGTTTTGAGGTTTGATCTGTGGCTCTGACTTTCTTTCTTTCTTTCCTTCCTTCCTTCCTTCCTTCCTTCCTTCCTTCCTTCCTTCCTTCCTTCCTTCCTTCCTTCCTTCCTTCCTTTCTTTCTTTCTTCTGGCTCTGACATTTATAGCTGAGTGACCTAGGGTAAATCACTTAACTTCTCTGAGTTTCAGTTTCCTTATCAGTAAAAGGGAGGGATGTAAAGGACTATAGGACTACTGCTCTTAGTAATGGTGTATCTTACTTTCCGATTTAACTTACTTCTAGTTAATGAACATTTTTCTGCTCAGTTATGATTAAAATAATTTTATTTAAAAAGAACCACAAGGACGCCTAGGTGGCTCAGTCGGTTAAGCATCTGCCTTCGGCTCAGGTCATGATCCCACGGTCCGGGGGTCGAGTTCCCCTACAATAGGCTCCTTCCTCAGCAGGGAGCCCGTTTCTCCCTCTTCCTCCTGCTCTCATTCTTCAGCTCATATTCTCACTCTCTCTCTGACAAATAAAAAAAATCTTAAATAAGAACCACAGTGGGACACCTTGGTGGGTCAGTCAGTTAGGCATCTGCCTTCTGCTCAGGTCATGATCTCATGGGTTCCAGGATAGAGCCCCTCTTGGGGCTCCAAGCTCAGCTAGGAGTCAGCTTCTGCCTCTCCTCCCACTCATGCATACGGGCTCTCTCTCTCAAATAAATAAAATCTTTTAAAATATATATAAAGAAGAACCATATCCAAATGTTGAGTCTCAAGTGACTTATGAAGCCACAAAACTGTACCTAAACCCAAAGTCATCATTCTATCAACAGGAGAGTTTGAGCTTTGGCACACCTGACATCAGAGCAAAGGGATATGGCCCTAGGAAAGTTTCTTAGTAGACCTGATAGGAGAATCACTTGAAAGCAGTACACAGTATTTCCCAGAGGAAATCAGACCACTGGTACTTTAAAAATGATTAATAATGTTAATGAGTGTTTAGCATTCTTGAAAGGATAGCTTAATTGACTACCTAGTCCTAGGGGACTAGAAGTACAATGTAAGAATGCAATCCTGGCTTTACTTAAGCCAACTTTTGAAGCCAAGAAAATTAAACAAGGATAGGAATTCATGTGTTTCAAGGACATTATTTGAATAGGGTTTTTTAAAAAATCATCAAGAGCCACTGGGGCATAGTGAGATTAGGAGGAGAAAACAAAGCCCTACAATTTATACTGGGCTGGCATCATTGCTTTAAGCATCCTGCATTTGCTTGTAGACTGAAACTCTGGTATAGAGAAGTTAGGCTATCCCCAAATTTCATGTAGCACATGGAACCTGATAGCAGCTTGCCCAATAGGGGGCGCTCCTGAAATAGAATGATTTACAGTGGAATAATACTTGGGGAAAATAGTACTGTTGGCAGAAATCACTGAGAACCATAGACCCATGTGGTTTTTAGATAAGAAAGTCCTAATTCCTTAGATGCATTGTCAAAATTATCAGTGAAGGGGTAATTGGACCTACAGACTTCTTTTTTAGAATTCTCTAAGAAACATAAATTACAGATATTAGCATCTTGGTTGGACACCAAGAAGTATAACAATACAATCACTGCCTTGAGGAAAAACTTATTGAAAAGACAAGTGATACTCCTAATGCAAAGTTAAATTACAACAAAAAGCAGTATGTCGGGGCACCTGGGTGGCTCAGTGGGTTAAAACCTCTGCCTTCGGCTGGGGTCATGATCCCAGGGTCCTGGGATTGAGCCCCTGCATCGGGCTCTCTGCTCAGCAGGGAGCCTGCTTCCCTCTTTCTCTGCCTGTCTCTCCGCCTACTTGTAATCTCTCTCTGTGTGTCAAATAAATAAATAGAATCTTTAAGAAAAAAAAAAAGCAGTACGTCAATAAAAATTCAGAAAACAAGAGACAAATTCTACTCCAGAAACCAAGATTGCACTGTATGTTAACTAACAAAATTAAAAAATTAATTAATTGATTAATCAATTAATAAAAAAAAGAGAAACACTTCTTAACTCTTATGTGGGGAGGGCATTGCTGTTTGGTCTTTTTATTGGAGAGGATGGAGGCAAGGAAAGATGGGTGGTCACAGGGCAAGACAGCTGAAACAAAGGCCTAGAAGTAGACAAGAAAAAGTTTTGTTTTTGTTTTTTAAGATTTTATTTTCATGTAATCTCTACCAACATGCGGCTCAAACTAACAAACCTGAGATCAAGAGTCGCAGGTTCCAGGGCGCCTGGGGGGCTCAGTGGGCTAAGGCCTCTGCCTTCAGCTCAGGTCATGATCTCAGGTCCTGGGATAGAGCCCCACATTGGGCTTTCTGCTTGGCGGTGAGCCTGCTTCCCCCTCTCTGTCTGCTTCTCTGCCTACTTGTAATCTCTGTCAAATAAATAAGTAAAATCCTTAAAAAAAGAAAAAAAGAGCTGCAGGCTCCACCAACTGTGCCAGCCAGGCACCCCAAGAAAACGAGTTTTTTTTTGAAAACGAGTTTCTACAAACCAGTCAGTCAGCAGGAGTAGAGATTTTATACTGCAGAAATTTGAAAAAAAATAACAGCTTATGAACAGACATGAACTTCCTATTAAGCCACTAACTGACAGAGATAAAAAAAAGATTTCAAACAGGAGTGTCAAATGAGGGGAAAAGTTAAAGATTATTTATTTGATGGTCAGGACATTTTGGAAGAAATTGTTCTTGGAGGTATGAAACAAAGTGCTATCTATCTCAGTTCCTACTCCAAGCCCTTCATAATTTTCCCGATTCCTGCCTGAAACTGGTGTATGTTCTCCTTCCTTTTCCGCATTTTCTTCTGTTAAATGGTTAATAATTACCATTTTTTTTAAAGATTTTATTTATTTATTTGACAGAGAGAGGGAGATCACAAATAGGCAGAGAGGCAGGCAGAGAGAGAGGGGGAAGCAGGCTCCCCGCTGAGCCCAGGACCCTGAGATCATGACCTGAGCCAAAGGCAGATGTCTTAACTCACTGAGCCACCCAGGCACCCCAATAATTAACCATTTATTAAGGATCTGTTTCTGCAAGGAGTTTTTTTAAAGATTTATTTATTTAGAGAGACAGAGAGTGGTGGGGGGAGGATGGGCAGAAGGAGAAGGGAAAAGAGAATCCCAATCAGACTCCTCACTGAGCACAGAGCCCATCATAGGGTTCGATCAAACCACCCTGAGATCAGAACCTGAGGTGAAACCAAGACTCAGATGCTCAACCCACTGAGCCACCCCCCATACCTCTCACCAAGTTTTATAGACACTCTGTCCAAAACAACAGCCTAGCATTAATAAGAAACATCACTGCCCTTTTCTTAATGAGGAAGGGTAAGGAGCACTCTCCTTTCTAATGGCTGTTAAGTGATTAAACCAGAATTCAACGACAGCTCTGTTTAGTAACATCTTTTTTCACTATGCCTTTAAAATTCAGGGAGATTGAAGACAAGGGATAGCACTCTTTCTGAAATTTAGCAACCTGTGGGGATTCTCTGGATGGCTACATTTCATAGCTAACATTTTCAGGATACCTCCTCCTTTCACTGGTCCTCCTACCTGGTGAGGAAACATGTAGACTGAGAAATACAGTCTCCTTAAACATCTCCTTCCCCCCCCCCCATCATTCCCCCATTGGCCCGCAAAGGCATTCGGAGATGCCAGGGCCTTTGGAGGGTCTGTCACGTGGGCAAGCATAGCGCAACCTGAGTGTGAATGGTGGGGGCCATCGTCCTGTGATGCCACAGGCCCCTCCATTTGCCTTGCTGGGCTCGTCAGTCTCACAAAGCACCCTTGTGTTGCTTGGAAGAGCTCACGTTTCTCGTAAGAGCAAGTAAGGGAATCAAGGCGCGCACACACGCTGAGCAAACCAGTAAGTTCTCACATGGCGCTGGCACGGCGGCCACCATCGCTCACACCCGGGCATGCAAGCCTGCAGAAGTAGCACAGGGCGTGCGCCCACCAAGTCAGTGCCAGCCCGACCCCTCCACCCTCCCCAAACACACAGTAGGATCACGAGGCACCTGTCCAAGCAAGGGTCCAGGCGTGCTTCCCTTACCGACGGTACAACTGCCTCTTCCTCGGCAGCGGCAGCAGAGACCCCAGGCGTGGGGTTGCTGGGAGCGGAAATGACGCCAGGGCTGGGCTCCCGCCCAGGAAGCCCACCTGAAGCGAGGCCTGGGACCACAGAGGTAGAGCCCAGGGAGCTTGCAGCAGGGGCGGAACAACTCTCCCTGCCCCTGGGAGGGCCACCAGGGAGACACAGATGAGAGGTCAGTGCCAGTGTCCACTGCATCAGTGCGCCAAGCCTCCGAAACTACGAGGCAGAGGGCAGGAGGACGAGATAAGGACAGCATCTGCACCCGGGTCCTGCACACTCCGCCAGCCCCCTGGGGAGGAGAGAACACTTGGTCACCACGTTGATCATCTCCTTTGATCTTTTATGTATTAGCTATTTATTCACTCGTGAAAGGAATACCGAATAGTTACTATATGCTAGGCATAGGGGATCCTAATCCAACAAGGAAGATGTTAAAGGTTCTTGAAACGTTCCAGTAGGACACATTTATATGCAAACAGGCAGCTGTACGTTTCATGATCTCATATACCATTATCTAACCTGAAAGACAAGTTTAATTTTTAAAAATAGATACAAACCTTAACTCGATGGAACATTTACTTCTTAAGAGTTTCAGGAAATAGATTTTGCTAATAGGAGAATGTCTTGGGCTTTTCAGAAAACCTTTTCTTTTTTAAATGTAAAATCACTTTCAAGTAATGTTAGATAATTTATCATTTTGGCCATATACGCACCAATTTGCTTTCATAAAATAGATGATAAATAGCAGAAGGTCGGGTGTGTTTTCATTGAGTTGTTAATCTCCTTCCCTGACTAGTGCATTTTAGAATTATAGATTATTATTTAGTATTATAGATTAATAATACTGCCACTGTGATGCCACACTCATTTTCAATTACCTGTTAATTAATAGGTAACACTTTTTAATTTTTTATTAAAGATTTTATTTATTTATTTGAAAGAGATCACAAGTAGGCAGAGATGCAGGGGCGGGGGTGGAGGAAGCAGGCTCTGTGCTCAATCCCAGGACCCTGAGATCATGACCGAACTATGTATGACCTGCCTTCATGACCTGAAGGCAGAGGCTTTAACCCACTGAGCCACTCAGGTGCCCCCATGGGTAACACTTTTTAAAAAAAGACAGACCACTTGGTACTTTGCCCTCTTTCTCCTGATTTCCTGACAGCCTTACTGAAAACTAAATGGAGGTTTTAAAATCACATCTGAAAGGCAATGCATATAAATATTCACATACATATGCACAAAACATCTCTCGAAGGCCCTTTGAAATTCCTAATGATTCTCTCTGGAGAGAAGATCTGGTGGACGGAGAACAGAGGCTTTTCACTTCTTGGTACTTGAATTTTGAACTGTGTGAGTGAATTCTCTATTCAAAAAAATAAAGATAAACAAGTCACATTTGTTCCACCTGTTCTCACTGCTGGATTAGGATTCTGCTAAAATAGCCTTTGACTTTGTGGACTACAGTAGAACTAAATTTCATTTCTCTAGATTTACAGAGTCTTGTTTTAGTTATTCAAATGAAGAATTGCGGAAATTGACAAAAGTGAAGTCTCTCAAAAAAAAAATGTGTAAAGTTTAACCTGTAGAAACAAAGAAATGGATATTTCAACTCTGTAGTAGGTATTAATGCACGAGTTCTTTGTGGTATGTTATAGTGATAATGGCCCTAATTTGTTCATATCTGTCTATATCCCTCCCTTGACTAATCCCCTCCCTCTCTAATTTTGTGAATGGCTGTGTGACTAGTTTTGGCCAGTTGGATGATGGAAATTGTGACTTACACGGAGTTGCAAGGTGTTTGTACATTGAGACTTGCCTTCCCTTGCAGCAGGGAACCCTTCGGCCACCATGGGAGGGAGCTCGGCCAAGAATGCTAAAGGATGAGACTTATGTTGCCATTGTCCAGCTGACATGGAGCTAACCACCAAATACATGAGCAAGGGTCCCCCTAGAACGACTAGCCCATCCTCTCCAGCATATGAGTTAGGCATCCTGGATCACCCAGCTATGCCTAAACAGCCCAGACCAAAAGAACTCCCCAGGGATTGTTTCCATTGATATCTTTTAGGATGGTTAATTTCTTTCTTTCTTTCTTTCTTTCTTTCTTTCTTTCTTTCTTTCTTTCTTTCTTTCTTTCTTTTCTTTCTTTCTTTCTTTTCTTTCTTTCTTTCTTTCTTTCTTTCTTTCCTGAGATTTTATTTATTTATTTAAAAGAGAGCACGAGAGGGGAGAACAGAGGGAGAAGCAGGCTCCCCACTCAGCAGGGATCCCGATGCGGGATTTATCCCGGGACTCCAGGATCATGACTTGAGCTGAAGGCAGTTGTTTAACCAACTGAGCCACCCAGGAGCCCTTCGGGTGGTTTCTTAAACAGCAAAAGCTAACAGTCTACAATATGCATTTATTCAATGCAATATTCATTATATGCATGTATATATGCATATATACAAGATTCATTTAGAAAATATGTTTACGTAAATCTCAGAGCTACTTCAGAAGTTTTTCTTTTAATTTATATGAGCATATGAAGACAAGACACAGCTGTGATTGGGGCCCAACTGTGGTCAACAGTAGCAGAGTTTATTTAATCAAAAGTTCTATACCAGGGAATGCTCTTGGCTGTTTATACCAATTCCCTTTCTTGCTTATCCTTATTGACCATGGGCTTTTCATTAACCTCAGAGGCCTATGATGTAAATGATGCAGTTTGCTGAGCCAGAGTAGTCAGACCATTTTACAAAGGCTTCTTTCTTGAAAGTGTCCAGTTAAAGAATACAACCCGAGAACCTTGAAAAGGTGAAGCAACTACTGAGAGTGGTGGATGAAGAAAGAGGTGAATGGAAAACAAGGAGGAATTCCTCTTTTTCTTCACTTTGGCCTCTCATGCTATGCTGCTCTATTGTCTGTTGACAATAGACTGATGTCTATTGATGTCCTTTCCTACATCTTGGTAACCTTGATATTCTAGATCCTGGTAGAGTACTTAGAGTAAGCATACAACCTTATCCTGGAAGAATATCTCACTAACACTGAGCATGGCTAAAGTACTGACCATGTTGATTACTCACTTTGGGCCTAAACTAAGTTAACTGATTAATATTAAACACTTTTTCTTGTCTAATTTTGCTTAATTAAGAACAATCGTCTTAACTCTATTGATCTTCTTGGAGGAGGTAGGACAAGTTGAAGGATGGATTAACTAAGAAAAGTGGTAGGCTGTGGCTCTTTCTCTGAGAAAGTTTAGTTTGATTGAAAACTTGAATTCTAAGTAGCTTTTAAACAGGCAAAAGTTTAGTAAAAGTATTCAGTCATTGGAGGTGAGTAAAAGGCTGGTAAATATGAAAGAATGAAAAGAAACTCAGTTTAGCTGAAGTCTAGAGAGCTAGAAAGGGTGTGAAATGGGGGTGCCTGGGTGGCTCAGTGGGTTGAAGCCTATGTCTTCAGCTCAGGTCATGATCTCAGGGTCCTAGGATCAAGCCCCACATCGGGCTCTCTGCTCAGCGGGGACCCTGCTTCCCCCACGCCCCGCCCCGCCTACTGTGGTCTCTCTTTCTGTGTCAAATAAATAAATAAAATCTTAAAAAAAATTATAAAACCATTTTATTAGCATTCTCAAAAGACAAAACATGTTTCTATCAAAGACCACATCCAAGGATGCCTTGGTTGCTTAATTTGTTAAGTGTCTGTCTTTGGCTCGGGTTATGATCTCAGGGGCCTGGGATTAAGCGCCACAGGGGGCTCCTTGATCAGTGGGGAGAGCCTGCTTCTCCCTCTGCCTGCCACTCCCCCCTGCTTGTACGCACTCTCTCCCTGATAAATAAACAAGATATGTACATGTGTGCATATATATTACACACATAATATATGTATCTATAAAATACAGAAAAAGAAACTTTATTTAAAATGTGACAAATTGGGGCACCTGGGTGGCTAAGTGGATTGAAGCCTCTGCCTTCTGCTCAGGTCATGATCTCAGGGTCCTGGGTTCCAGCCCCAGAGTAGGCTCCCTGCTTGGTGGGAAGCCTGCTTCTGCCTCTCCAGCTCCCCCTTGCTTATGTTCCCTGTCTTTGTATCTCTGTCAAATAAATAAAATCCTTAAAAAATATATTAATAATAAAAGCTAACCTAAGAATATCTATACAGGGGCACCTGGGTGGCTCAGTGGTTAAAGCCTCTGCCTTTGGCTCGGGTCATGATCTCAGGGTCCTGGGATGGAGCCCCGCATCGGGCTCTCTTGCTCAGCAGGGACTCTGCTTCCTCCTCTCTCTCTGCCTGCCTCTCTGCCTACTTGTGATCTCTCTCTCTGTGTCAAATAAATAAATAAAATCTTAAAAAAAAAAGAATATCCATACAAATCCATAGAACTGAATTAAAACCCCAAGTATAGACCAAAATACATAGATGCATTTAAGATATGACAGTTAGCATTTTCGGACATCTGGTTGGCTTGTTGGTGGAGCATGTGACTTGATCTCAGGGTTGAGAGTTTGAGCCCCACATTGGGCATGGAGATTACCATACAAAAAAGAAATCTTAAAAAAAGAAAAATAAAAAAAGATAAAAGTAGCATTTCAATTTGGAGTGGATTATTTAAAACTGTATTGGTACAATTGGGAAGCCATCTTAGGATTTAAAAAAAGTAGTTGAGGGGCACCTGGGTAGCTCAGTGGGTTAAAGCCTCTGCCTAGGACTCAGGTCATGATCTCAAGGTCCTGGGATCAAGTCCTGATTCGGACTCGCTGCTCAGCAGGGAGCTTGCTTCTCTCTCTGTCTACTTGGGATCTCTCTCTTTCTGTCAAATAAATGGGTAAAATCTTTATTTATAAATAAATAAATAAATAAATAAATAAATAAATAGTTGGGTCCAACACAATGAACAGTAGCAAGTATAAATATCAACTGCATAAAGGGGGAGTGTGTGCAAAACTGTATATAAAATTGATCTCCCCTCGCCCAGTGGTGAAATAGATCAAAAAAATAGAGGAATTGCATTTAAAAGATTGAGCTCATAGCTCCCACCTTACATCAGAAAACATTCCAAGTGGATCAAAGACTTAAATATTTAAAATGAACCTCAAAAATAAATAAATACATAAAATGAACCTCTAAACATAACCAGAGTAAATCACAAATATTTGATATTTGTTTGTATATATATAAAATCTAGGATTGAGGAAAGATTTTCTAAGTATGACACAAAATCCAGAAATCACTAAGAAAAAAAGACTGATAAATTCAACTATATAAAAACAAAAAAGGCAGATTGCCTGATGGCTCAGTCAGTTAAGCATCTGCCTTAGGCTCAGATCATGATCCCAGAGTCCTGGGATCATGTCCTGAGTTGGGCTCCTGTTCAGCGGGGAGTCTGCTTGTCCCTCTCCATCAGCTCCTCCCTGCACTCATGCTCTCCTTCTCTCTCTCACATAAATTTAAAAAAAAACAACTGTTTGAAAATATGGCCAGCCACATATGGTGACTTCCTTCCAAAGAATAAAGCTTGGAAAGGAGGCAGGGGAAAAATAACCTTATGGTGGAGAAAACTTACAAGCACTAGTTCAGTCAGGCAATCAAGTCAACATCAACAGCAACATCATGCTGATAGTATATACTCTTTGTTTTTCTTCTAAGACTATTTTTATATTTAAGTAACCTCTCCACCCAATGTGGGATTCAAACTCACAACCCCAAGATCAAGAGTCACTTGCTTAGGGTGGCTGGGTGGCTCAGTGGGTTAAAGCCTCTGCCTTCAGCTCGGGTCATGGTCCCGGGGTCCTGGGATCGAGCCCCGAATCGAGCTCTCTGCTCAGCGGGGAGCCTGCTTCCCCCTCTCTCTGCCTGCCTCTCTGCCTACTTGTGATCTCTCTCTCTCTGTGTCAAATAAATTAATTAAAAAAAAAAAAAAAGAGTCACTTGCTTCACTGACTGAGTGAGCCAGGTGCTGGGCTAGTATGTACCCTTTTAAATTTCTTTTAAAGATTTTTTTTAAGAGAGAGCATGTGCACACGGGAGTGGGGGCGGGGGGTGATGTGTAGAGAATCTCCAGGAGACTCCGGATTGACCATGGAGCCTGACTCAGGGCTCAATCTCATCACCCTGAGACCATGACCTGAGCAGAAATCAAGAGTCTGATGCTTAACCAACTGAGCAATTCAGGCAACCCTTGATAATATGTACTCTTGGTATGATATGATGAGAATGGCGGTTTACCTCTGTGGTCTTCTTCCCCAAAACTCATAACCCCAATCTATTCATGAGAAAAATATCAGACAAATCTGAATAGAGGGACATTCTACAAAATATTTGACTAGTATTCTTCAAAACTGTCAAGGTTATCAAAAATAAGGAAAGTCTGAGAGACAATCATAGCCAAGGGAAGTCTGAGATTTGACAACTAAATGCAGGATGTTATTGTGGATGGGATCCAGGAACAGAAAAAGGACTTTAGTAAAAACTAAGGCTATCTGAATAAAGTATGGAATTTAGGTAATAATATACCAATATTGGTTCACTAATTGTAGTAAGTGTACCATACTAATGTAAAATGTTAATAGTATGGTAAATTGGTCTGGAGTATACAGAAACACTATGTTTATTTTCACAATTTTCCCATAAATCTGAAACTAATAAAAAATGTAGCTTTCAACAAAACAATCCTCTATAGATACGCCATTATCAGTTATCAGACTGACAATGCTTAAAATTTGATTTTACACTCAGTTGGTGAAGGAGTGAAAAAAATAAGCCTTCTTATATATTGTGGAATGAAAAGTATGCACTGGGCTAATCTCAGTCTTTGAAATAAGTAGAAAGGAGTGACAATTCACTGACAATTTGGCAATAAACTTTCAATTACTAATATCCATACTTTTACTTAGCAATTCTACTTCTAGAAATTCATCATAAAAATACTCATGATGGTACAAAATAACATATACACAAAGTTATTTATTGTAGCATTTTTGTAAGAATGAAAGATTATAAGTAGTAAGTTTACATGAATGCACATGTAATATTTTTTCTTTTTTAATTTTATTTATTTATTTGACAGAAAGATCACAAGTAGGCAGGGAGGCAAGGGGAAGCAGGCTCACTGCTTAGCAGAGCCTGATTTGGGGCTCGATCCAAGGACCCTGAGATCATGACCTGAGCTGAAGGCACAGAGGCTTTACCCACTGAGCCACCCAGGCGCCCCCACATTTAATATTTTGGAGGGATACACAAAAAACTTAAGGACAGGGAGAGACCATATACCTTTTCTGCAACTTATGAATTTTGAACTACACTAATGTAATAATGTTCTATTCTACCTATGAAAGTCTCAATATTTGAAATGCACTTATTTGATAATTCCTTAAGTACCTACCATGTGCTAGATTTAAGATAGGTTAATAAAAATACAGACTGAGCTTGAGAAGTTTACTTTCTAATAGTATTTTTTTTTAAGATTTTATTTATTTATTTGACAGATCACAGGTCACAGATCATGACCTGAGCCGAAGGCAGAGGATTCAACCCAGTGAGCCACCCAGGCGCCCTGAGAAGCTTTACTTTCTGAGTAAACATTGAGTCATTAAACAGCAATATGGCTTTGGCATTAGACCAACTTAATTTGAATTCTGGACTTTAAAAGTATTAGTTCTGTTTTTTAGGCAATTAGCCATCTCAGGGGCGCCTGGGTGGCTCAGTGGGTTAAGCCTCTGCCTTCGGCTCAGGTGGTGATCTCAGGATCCTGGGATTGAGTCCCGCATGGGGCTCTCTGCTCAGCAGGAAGCCTGCTTCCCCCCCTCACTGCCTGCCTCTCTGCCTACTTGCTATCTCTCTCCTCTTTGTCAAATAAATAAATAAAATCTTAAAAAAAAAATTACTAGCCATCCCAGACCTCGGCTTTTTGAATGGCTCCTTTTCCTTCGAGTCCAGAGGTGACTTATTAAAAAGTCTTTCCCTAACTACATAATGGTAGATTCCATTTAGTATTGACTCTTCTTAGCCCTTGTTCTTTCTTCATTGAAGTTGGATCTCCATTTGTACATTGCATAATTTGCCTTTTCTACTATACTCTGAGCTATCTAGGGGTAGGGGCTATGCCTATTTTTTTTCACCAGGGTCCACCTAGCTCCAAACTCAACCCCTGGCACAGAGGTCACTAATAGGTATAAGCCATTCTTAATCTCCTTAGCCTGGTCTCCAGGATTAAGCTTAAACAGACCCATTCACTCTGTTGTCTCCTTACTTGAGTCAGGCACCTCTCCCTTATCTATCCCATCTGCAACATTGTCTTTTTTTTTTTTTAATTTATTTATTTATCTGAAAGAGAGAGAGATCACAAGTAGGCAGAGAGGCAGGCAGAGAGAGAGGAGGAAGCAGACTCCCTGCTGAGCAGAGAGCCCGATGTGGTTCTCGATCCCAGGACCCTGAGATCATGACCGCAGCCGAAGGCAGAGGCTTTAACCACTGAGCCACCCAGGAGCCCCCAGCAACATTGTCTTTCATTTGTCTGTGCCCCCAACCACAATGTCAGCATGAGTGTTTCTAATTAGTCTGAATCATGAGGGTCATTAAGACACAATAAATGAACAAATAAAAGTCTGATTGCAGCAACTTTATGTTAGTGGCTTTTCAGTCCTTAAAAAAGATCTCTTTGGATGGAGTTGTCTCACTCAGGCAACCAAATTCACTATAAAATCCTAATCACTATGATCCCATGTTGTAAATCACAAAGATTCGTTAAACGATCTCCTAGGGTCATCTGGGTGGCTCAGTGGGTTAAAGCCTCTGCCTTCGGCTCAGGTCATGATCTCAGGGTCCTGAAATCAAGCCCTGCATCAGGCTCTCTGCTCAGCAGGGAGCCTGCTTCCCCCTCTCTCTGCCTACTTGTGATCTCTCTCTCTCTCTGCCAAATAAATTAATAAATAGAATCTTTAAAAAAAATGGTCTCCTATTCCTTCATCTTAGGTTATAAGGTCCAAAAGTACATCGCTTTTTCTGTAGTACCTGGAGGCAAACCTGGAATCATAAATACAAATCAAGAGTGGCTTCTAGCTACATGCATTGATTTTGAGGTCAAGAAAGATGAGTCTTTGGTGCACAACAGTAAGGAAAAAAGAAAAAAACAGAACTTTTAATGAAGAAAGAATGACAGATTGAAACAGTAAATAATAAATAACATATAGCCAGAGTTGGTGTTCTCTGGGTCATTGAGTTAGACTCCTTTCTAGTTATTTCAAAGACTGATGATATTGTGGGTTGTTGTTTTTTTTTTTTTAATTCTGCACTGGTCTTTAGGCAAGAAATATTTACACTAGAAGACAATTCATTTGTGATATTTTTGAAAGATAGACCTCCTAGCACTTTGCCCTAAGCCTATGTGGCCCTGAGAGCCCAACTATGCGCTCTACTGGGAAGGCTGTAACATTTGATCTTTCTCTTTGGGCTCTAAAATAGACCGACTGATGGACAACTGTGCGATTAACCATCAATAGCCTGAGTTCACAGGAGCTTCCAAAGAGTAATTCTACAAAATATATGGCAGGTCACAAACCCTCATATTCTCAAGCTTATAGAGTTCTAAACACAAGCAACAAAAGTGTAAAGAAGGGTGAGATTAAGTGCTTACTTGGGACTGTAACATCTCCCTTCTCTGCCCTCCCCCCTTCCCCCCACCCAGAGCTAAAACAAGTATAAGAAATTGCAGACACCTAGGCTTCAAAATGTAGCTCTGAAATATAAGCATTTGTAAAGAGTATAAAAGCTAGAAGACATTTGTTCTGTTGGCTGATTGGATATAAATGTTAATGAAAAAAAAAAGAGTGAAGCAGTCTGGAGACCCAGCTGAGTTGTAAGTAACAATGGCAAGTGTTATCTTTTCTCTGCCTTTGGGTGACCCTGGACATAGTAGGAACCCCCACTGGCTTGTTGAGGAGGAGTGAGTGCCTTTCACAGTAGCATAAATTTATTCTGGGCATTTACATGGCTCATGTATCAGAAGAGAGAGAAGAATCTAGGAACTCCTTGCTCAGAACTCTTTCTGTCTGACAAATGCTTACCAGTCTTGGTCTTCCAGACAGAAACCCAAGATAAAGTTATGAAAGAGAAATTAAGAGCTATGAAGGAAGAAAGTTAACAATATTTAAAAAGAGCCCTGGAGGAGGAGATAAGCCTAATACAGGGAGGGAATGTTTTAAAGAAATAATGATTGAGAACTTTCCAGAACTAGAGAAGCAGTTCTCGTGAGGAAACTTCTAGCTTCAAAAATATTGATCAGAACAAAAGGATTGAATATAAATGAGCCAATAATCTAATTCAAGGAAAATTACAACTCAAGCTAGGAAAACATATGAAGAAATTCAAAAGCCATGGAGGAAGGAAAAAAATATTAAGATAACATCAGAAATAAGGACATAGAAAAACAGCAAGGTAGAAGAAAAATCCAAGACAGAGACTGATCAAAATCAATTATCAACCTGTACATGATAATGAACTTGGACTTGAGTTGTGCAAGTTCCCCTTCAGTGAAGGAGAGTGTTGTGGAGACAGCTTCTAGCTGCCAGCCCCTGGGAGAGTCTCTCACTGACAGATGAATGCCCTTGCCCAAGGTCATGGCCTCCCCTGAGCAGCCCACAACCAATGACTAATTTGGTTAGGGTGTAGTGCATACACACTTGATCCTCATATATTTTCACTTGATAAGCCAACCCTGATATTTTCACTCCAGAACTTCCCCCAGAGTTTGGCTAAGGCTTTGATTCTGGCTTCCATCACAGTCTGATTTCCCTCACCTCAGTCCTGCTTTCTCCCTTTCCCCTCCAAGGGTGTCTGTCAATCCCAAAAGTGCTCCCCAACATTCTATATCCTGCACTCTGTCTCAGTCTGCCTCCTGAAGAATCCCACCTAGTCATTCTTCTTTGGAAAGATTAATAAGAAGAATGAATCTCTAATAGGACTGAATAAGAAAAATAAGTATAGGGGCGCCTGGGTGGCTCAGTCGTTAAGTGTCTGCCTTCGGCCTGGGTCATGATCCCAGGGGCCTGGGATCGAGCCCCGCATCGGGCTCTCTGCTCTGCGGGAAGCCTGCTTCTCCCGCTACCATTCCCTCTGCTTGTGTTCCCTCTCTCGCTGTGTTTCTCTCTGTCAAATAAATAAAATCTTTAAAAAAAAAAAAAAAAAAGAAAAATAAGTATAGAATCTACAAGAAAAGTTAACTTAGTGAACACACACAAAAAAATATATATGGTGTTAACATATATATAACATATATATAACAAAAGTTAACATAGTGAACACACACAAAAATATATATATGGTGTTAACTTTGAAGACTTGGAAGAAATAAAGTTCTAGAAAAAAAATGTAAGATGAAACAAGTAGCATAAAACTATAGAAAACTTGGGGTGCCTGGGTGGCTCAGTGGGTTAAAGCTTCTGCCTTCGGCTGCGGTCATGATCTCAGGGTCCTGGGATCGAGAACCACATCGGGCTCTCTGCTCAGCAGGGAGCCTGCTTCCCTCCTCTCTCTCTGCCTGCCTCTCTGCCTACTTGTGATCTCTCTATGTCAAACAAATAAATAAAATCTTAAAATATATATATATATAAAACTTGAATAAACCAATAATGATTAAAGAAATTGAAATGAGAACCATATATTCTGTTCTCTCAATAAAAATCCTTGCCTAGCTGTTTTTACACGTGAATACCACAAACTTTCAAGTACTAAATAATTCCCTTATTAAACAACTTATTCCATTAAATAGAAAAGAGGTAACATTTCCAAATTGTTTATGAAGCCAGTAAAATCTATAAGACCAGTTAAGTCAGTATGTGAAAAATCACTCATGTAAAGCAACAATTTTAAATAAAATATAAAGTAATTGAACCCAAGAGTATCTTAATGCATCATAATAACTTTAATTGTGGGGTGCCTGGCTGGCTTAGCCTGAAGAACATGTGACTCTTGATCTTGGAGTCCCGATTTCCAGCCCCACATTGGGGGTAGAGATTACTAAAAATAAATACAGAAAAAAACTTTAAAAATATATGTATATTAAAAAAATATATATATATATATATGTATATTAAGTGGTCATAGCGTAGCATAACTAAAAGTTAAATTTAAAAGCAATTTGTAAGGGATGCCTGGGTGGCTCAGTCAGCTAAATGTCTACCTTTGGCACGGGTAATGATCCTGGGATACTGGGATCTAGTGCCCCACTGGGCTCCTTGCTCAGTGGGGAGCCTGCTTCTCCCTCTGCCTGCTGTTCCCCCTGCTTGTCACTCTCTCTGACAAATTAAATAGAATCTTTGAAAAAATTAAGAAAAATAAAAACAATTTTTACAATTAAAAAATAATTTAAACGGTACTCAAAAAGAAGAGAGGGAGAGTTTTCTCTACAAATGAATGCCAGCTAAAAAAAAAAAAATGAATAAAGGCCAAAAAGATTTTACAACCATCAAGGTAATCATTGATTCAGATATGAATGATCATTGTGATAGAGTAGGCAGTTAGCTAGAAACGAGCAGGGAAGGGGACTTTCCCACCATTAAAAGATAAAAATCAAGAAACTGCCAACCATCCCCTAGTACACAAACAGCTAGAAAAAGCACTGAGGAGTAGAGAAGTGCCCTTCCCTATAACTGCTGCCCAACATTAAGCTACACCTTCAATATATTTACACTGTGGTTTCCACACCCCCTGAGAGGGACACCAGTTCCAAGGACCATATACGGCCAAAAAACCCCTCCTCACCAGTAGGAGTTGCTTAGATGATTGGAAGGGACCTCAATCAGTGACCGTCCTAGTTATGACCTATAACCTCTGCAAACACATAAAGAAAAGGCATCTCAACCCCAGTGCGGTTGCCACCTCTGGGCCAGCATGCTCTCCTCTATTCAGAGTGTGCTTTCCCTTTAACTGCTTTAATTACTTGGGGGGTTGGCTCTAAATTCTTTTTTAGCTTAACTCAAGAATCCAGGCCAGCACAAAGGCAGGGAAAAGGCCAGCAATGACAACTGGATGCTAAAATTCACTGAGTGAAGAGTTGCCAGGAAGGGCCAAAAGAGTCACATTGTGTCAAGGTATCACCCTAGAGAAAGTTATAAATTCCAAAATGAAAAGTGCCAGTAGACCTTAGAGAAGTCTAGCAGTTATCACTTTAATAAGGTGATAATATTTTTAATATGAGGATAATCTGAATTATGTAACTTCTCATGCAATGCAATATGACGTTCTCTTAGGCATGAAGCATTCCTGCCAAAAGTGTTTTATCTGAATCTAATCAAACCTCTGGCTTTAATTTTGAGCTTACAGGAAGAGAATTAGTCAAAGAACACCATGAGGAAACAATCCAGAATGTAGTATACAAGAATACTGACCTGGGGCACCTGGGTGGCTCAGTGGGTTAAAGCCTCTGCCTTCTGCTCAGGTCATGATCTCAGGGTCCTGGGATGGAGCCCCTCATCAGGCTCTCTGCTCAGTGGGGTGCCTGCTTCACCCTCTCCCTCTGCCCGCCTCTCTGCCTGCTTGTGATCTCTGTCAAATAAATAAAATCTTTAAAAAAACATACTGACCTTTTCTCTTCACAAACTTAGTATCATTAAAAAGAGATCTTTCTTGATTAAAAGGAAATAGAAATTATAATCAAATAGAATGTCTGAAATTCTATTGTATCCTAGAGTTTAAAAAGTACAAAAAGTATTTTTGGGACTATTAAGCATATTTGAATATGAACTAGATATTATATATAATTATACAATGACTGTTTCTTAGGTTTGATAATGGTACTGTGATTACATAAAAGAACGTCATTTTTAGAAAGTGCATGCTGAAGTATTGAGGGGCAAAGAGTATGTCTGCTTACTTTATCTGGCAGGGTAACCAGTCGAAAACAAATGGAAAAAGTTTCATCAAATGTGGCAAAAATATTAACAAATAGTGAATTGTATTCTTTCAACTTGGAGCAAAATGTTTCAAATATGTAAAATGTAATAATAAAAATGCATCATAATAAGCTAGCAATATAAAAAGCACAAGCATGTTCCTGTATTTGCAATAGGTCAGTGTATTTTATTACACTAATGAGCCAAGAGGGAAAAGTAGTTTTCAGCAATGTTTTATAGTCTTTGGTGTACAAATCCTATACCTCAAGTTTATCCCTTACTTTATACTATTTTTGATGCTACTGTAAATAGTCATTTTAATTTCCTATTCAGATCATCAATGCTAGTATGTAAGAATACTGCTGATACCAGGGCATCTGGGTGGCAGTCGGGTAGGCTTCGGACTCTTTATTACAAGGACGGTCATGATCTCAGGGTCCTGGGATCAAGCCCCATCTCAGGCTCTGTGCTCTGCATTGGAGTCTGCGTGGAATTCTCTTCCTCTCCCTCTGCTCCTGCTCTCTATATAAAATAAAACCATAAAAAAATACAACTGCTATTTTCTCATTTTTATATTCTAAAAATTTGCTACATTGGTTAATTAGCTTTAACAGTTTTTTGAGGGATTAATTTTATGTATGTAATGTGATCTGTGTAGTTTTACTTCTGCCTTTCCCATGTAGATTTTTTTCTCGTCTCCTCTTGTTTCTAACTTCAGGAGAAAAATTTTCAGTCTTTTACCATGGAGTACATTACTTGTGGGCTTTTCCTATATGGCCCCTATTATGTTAAGTTCCCTTCTATTCCTTGCTTAATGTTTTCATCTAAAGGGGTTTTGGCTTTTGATAAATGCCTTTTTCAAGGTACTTTTTTCTTCATTTTATTGATAGGTATATTACATTGATTCTCATAAGTCAAACCACCCTTATATTGCAGGGATAAATCCCACTTGGTAGTAGTATATAATCCTTTTAATATGCTATTGAACGCAGTTTGTTATTTTGTTGAAGGTATATTGTATTATATAGTGCTTTTGGATTTATGCCCTTCTAAATAGGGGCACACTGTTTGCAGCTGCTATGGAAAACAGTAGGAAAGTCCCACGAAAAACTAAAAACAGAAGTACCATATAATCTGGCAATTCTACTCCTGGGAACTTACCCAAAGAAAATGGAAACAGTGGGGTACCTGGGTGGCTCAGTGGGTTAAAGCCTCTGCATTTGGCTCAGGTCATGATCTCAGGGGCCTGGGATCATGCCCCACATTGGGCTTTCTGCTCAGCAGGGAGCCTACATCCCCCCTCTCTGCCTGCCTCTCTGCCTACTTGTGATCTCTCTGTCAGATAAATAAAATCTTTTGAAAAAATTTAAAAAATATATTAAAAAAGAAAAAACATAGAAACAGTAACTCAAAAGATATATGCACCCTTCTGTTCATTATACAATAGCCAAGACATAGAAGTAGCCCAAGTGTCTACTGAGAGGTGAATGGATAAAGTTGTCATGTGTATATACACAATGGAATATTAGAGCCATAAAAAATATCTTGCCATATGGACCTAGAAGGTATTATGCTAAGTGAAATAAGTCAGAGGACAAATACCATATAATTTCACTTACATATAGAACCTAAAAAAAATAAGCAGACTCAGAGAACTGGTGGTTGCCAGAGGGAAGTGGTTTAGAGGATGGGCAAAATAAAAGGATTTGGGGGATTAAGAGGTACAAACTTTCAGTTATTAAAAAAATAAGTCATGGGAATAACAAGTACAGCATAGGGAATATAATCAGTAAAATTAAAATAACCTATGGTGACTACATTTACCCTAGTAAGCATTTTATAATGTATGTAAATGTCAAATCACTGTTGTACACCTGAAACTGATATATTTTGTCAACCATATTTCAATTTTTAAAAAGATTGTAATAGTAGCAATGTACCCTTAAGAGCTTATTGATCATTAAATACTCACAACACATAAAAAAGAGCAATTAAAACAAATACAGATCTTAAGCCATTTATATCAACATCAATGGTCTAAACATACAAATTAATCAAGAGAATAAAACAAGCCACCAACTAGGAAAAATATCTTCAAGGCTTATCCAATAAGACTATCACTCAAAATATGAAAGATCCAAATAAGAAAGTGAACCAGATGAAAAAATGGGCCAAAAACCTGGATAGCTACCTCACCAAAGATACACAGATGACAAATAATCATATATGATACTGCCCATTTCATGTCACTGGGGAATTAAAATTAAATGAGATACT
>CM053603.1:138126670-138162534 GCA_028646535.1 Procyon lotor
GGTCTCAACAGAAGCAGGAATGGAACGTGAATTCACAGTCTTGGACTGAGTGGCTCTTGCAGCAATTCTTGACCATGCTGCCATCATGCCTTCCTGTGCTGAAGTTACCACCTCGACTGTATTAATCCCTTCCTTTCTCTCACTCTTCTTACAACTTTTCCAAAGCCTTGCTTTCTTGGCCACCATCTCGCCTTTCCTCGAACATGACTGCAATTTAGCTTCTGGTGGTGTTTCAGGAATATTCTGCAAATGGGGTTCATGGTGAGTTTTCAGAGAAGTGCTACTGCCCTAAAGACTTGTGTTTTGTGTCAACCTTATCATTTTTTATACACCGACCCATATCATATGTGTAAATGTTGGAAATATTTAGGATTATTAGTTCCCTTAGAGCAACTAGGAGAACTTTTTGATTATTAAAACTGGGGGTAAAGGAATAGGGAAAGCAGAAGGCATTACCACTGACATTTAGCGGGTAGAGGCTGGGGATGTTTAGGCCTAAAATGCACCAGACAGCTCCCTCAACCGAAACGAGTTATTTGGCCCAAAACGTCCATAGCCTTTTTTTTTTTTTTAGCCTTTTTTCTTTTAACTGAAGTATAGTTCACATACAATATTATATTAGTTTCAGGTGTAAAACATAGTGATTCAACATTTATATACATCACCAAGTGATCACCGTTAAGTACCTACTGTCTGTCACCATAAGAAGTCATTATAATATGACTGACTGTATTCCCTATGCTTTACATTTCATCCCCATGTTTTATTTACTTTATAACTGTCTTATTTACCGTAGAACTTATTTTGAACTCCCATCCCTTATTTTGTCCATCCCCCCACACCTTCCCGTCAGACAACCTCCAGATCATTCCGTTTCTATGACTCTGCTTCCTTTTTGATTGGTTTTTTATATTCCACACATAAGTGAAATCATGTATTTCTCCTTCTGTCTGACTTATTGGACTTAATACCCTCGAGGTGCATCCACAGTGTCATAAATGGCAAAGATTTCATTTTTCTTTATGGCTGAATAATATTCCTTCGTATTATATACACAACATCTTCTTTCTCCAAAATGTCAATAGCCCTGGTTGAGAAATCTTGCCTTAGAGATACAACATCTATAGAGATGGTAGGATGGAAAGAACAATTCACTATCAGAACTCACCTTTACATTCTCACCACACTCCTTACTCACCTGGTTTATTTCAGGGTAAAAATGTTTCTGGAGTCTCAGATAAACCTCTATTTTCTAAGGACATTAAAAGGGGAAATGAAAATTACAAATTGGCAAAGCTTTCCACACTTACCCTGTGCAGCAGAGTTTCCCACCAGTGTACTCACCCGGCCATCAGTACTCAAATTCAGTTGTTGGCACCAGTTCCGCAAAGTATCCCAACGCACTTTATTAAATGAAGGCAAACTGGTTGGCAAGGGAAGGATTGGTGTATTACAACTATGTTTTGGGCAAAAGTTGAATTGTTCATTTACTTGAGGATGACAAACTGGGAAAAGAAGGAAATCAAAGTAGTAATAACTTAATTTTTAAGATGACAATTTAACCAAGTTCTTGCTAATTTCTTACAACCCAGTTTACACTTAAACACACACACACACACACCAGATATCTTTCCTCCACTACAAGTAATAGATTCTGTAATTCAAGGATTTACCCAAGATCACATCTCCATTAAAATAGCAGTCCTGGAAATCCAACCTACAATTTGTTAATTCTAAATCCTACGTTTTTTACAGACACCAACAGCCACCTGGATAGACCATTATATTGGATTGCTACTCCAAAATGTCTAGATTTGGGACCAACAAAAATACAAGTTGTCCCTAGAGAAATCAAAGAAACCCAAGCACCAATGATCCTATATAGCATCAGCCTACCTCATTCTCCTCGGCAGCACCCTATCTCACCTCACTCTGCTCAGGTGTAACCTGTCACTGTTCAGTTTGCATTGAAGTCCTCATTCTTGGCCCAGAAAATAAAATCATTCTGAAAATTCTTATTTGATGCCCTTATGTGAAACACTGAGAACAGATTCAAAGGATCATGACATTAAAAGCTGCTAAATACTTGATCAGTAATTACTTACCATGCAAAATACTATCTGAGGAGATGTTGATCAAACGGTACAAATTTTCAGCTATATGAGTAAGTTCTGGGGATCTCATGTACAGCGTAGTGACTATTGTTAACAATATTATGCTGTATATTTTAAAATTGCTGAGGGCAGGGGTGTCTGGTGGGTCAATCGGTTAAGTGGCTGACCCTCTTGATTTTGGCTCAGGTCATGATCTCAGGGTTGTGAGACTAAGCCCCACACTAGGCTCTGTGCTGGGCATGGAGCCTACTTAAGATTCTCCTTCTCTTGGGACATGTAGGTGACTCAGTTGGTTAAGCGTCTGCCTTCAGCTCAGGTCAGGATCCCAGGGTCCTGAGCCCAAGTCCCATACCAACCTCCTTGCTCAGTGGGGAAACTGCTTCTCCCTCTGCCTGCCACTCCCCCTGCTTGTGCGCTTGCTTACTCTCTCTCTGACAAAATCTTAAAAAAACAAAAACAAGGGGCGCCTGAGTGGCTCAGTGCGTTAAAGCCTCTGCTTTAAGCTCAGGTCGTGGTCTCAGGATCCTGAGATCAAGCCTGCATCTGGCTCTGTGCTCAGCAGGGAGCCTGCTTCCACCCCTCTCTCTGCCTACTTGTGGGCTCTGTCAAATAAATAAATAAAATCTTTAAAAAAAAAAACAAAACAACAAACTAAAAAACAAGGAGGTTCTCTCCTTCTCCCTCTGCCATTCACCCTCCTCAACAAGCACTCACTCTCTCTCTCTCAAAAAAAATAAAGTTGCTGAGAGCAAACCTTTAATCACCACAGGATGTGGTGGGATTAGGGTGTGAGGTGATGGACATGCTATTTATTTATTTATGTATTTGCTTTTTGTTTATTTTAAAGATTTTTATTTGTTGACAGACACACACAGCTAGAGAGGGAACCCAAGCAGGAGGAGTGGGAGAGGGAGAAACAGGCTTCCCACTGAGCAAGGAGTCCGACATGGGGACTTGATCCCAGACTCTGGGATCAAGACTTGAACTGAAGGCAGATGCTTAACAACTGAGCCATCCAGGCGCCCTGGATATGCTATTTAACCCTATTTTGGTAATCATTTGGCAATATAAATGTGTATCAGTCATCATCAACCTTAAAATTATATAAGGTTGCTTAGGATTACGTAAGGTTGTATGCGGATTATATTTCAAAACTGGAAAAATCATTTTTTACAAGAGGTATGTAAAGTATGTATTAACTAAAACAGACTATTAAGCTTCATGGGTTGGGAATTTGAATTTCTTTCTGACTGTAAGAACCATGCTCTGTCCAAGGCACTCCACATGCCTACTTTTTGGGTCTTAAAACAAGGCATGGTGCCTAGCAATTGAGAAGTATGGGAGTTTGAGAACTCTTACCACAGGTAATCAAGGTCAGATTTAAGATAGGTGCTGTACAGTCAAAGGATAAGAAAGAGAAATATTTTTTCTGGGCTTCCCAGAGCTGAGGGAGCAGCCAACTGAGCAATCCCTGTCTTCATACCTTTATCACTTGACCCAGGCACCTTCAGGCTGATTTCTGAAGTTGAAGAAACACTTGGTTCCATTTGATGTTCTTCACTAAGTTCCTCATTAACTGGAACCAATGTGAGAATCACACTTTCTTCCTCTAATGCCTCCTCAGAGAAATTCTGGAAAGGAAAGGGTCAATCGAGTATTCTCATTTGATGCCATACAACCAAACTGCTTACTTTTTTTTTTTTTTAAAGATTTTATTTATTTGACAGAGAGGAGAGAGATCACAAGGAGGCAGAGGAAGGCAGAGAGAGAGAGAGGGGGAAGCAGGCTCCCTGCTGAGCAGAGAGCCCGATGTGGGGCTTGATCCCAGGACCCTGAGATCATGACCTGAGCCAAAGGCAGAGGCTTTAATCCAACCAGGCACCCCAAAACTGCTTACTTTCAAAGCACAATTAATAAGAAACTCA
This sequence comes from Procyon lotor, assembly GCA_028646535.1. Lineage (NCBI taxonomy): Eukaryota > Metazoa > Chordata > Mammalia > Carnivora > Procyonidae > Procyon > Procyon lotor. The sequence continues at coordinate 138,130,710 of CM053603.1, forward strand.
GAAACCAATAAGGCTAGAGAGAAGACTCACGGTGATTCTTTGAATTTGATGTTAATGAGCAGCCTTTTCATTAGATAAGAGAAACAGGGTTGCCTAGCTAGCTCAGTGCATGTGGTATGTGAATCTTGCTCTTGAGGTTGTGAGTTTGAGCCCCACATCGGGTGTGGAGAATATTTTAATAATTTAAATTTTTAAAGAAGAAATGGTAAGAGAGGTGCCTGGGTGGCTCAGTCAGTTAAGTGTCTGCCTTCAGCTAAGGTCCTGATCCCAAGGTCCTGGGATTGAACCCGGCAGGAGGCTCCCTGCTCAGCAGAGAGCCTGCTTCTCCCTCTCCCACTGCTGCTCCCCCTGCTTGTGCTCTCTCTCAAATAAATAAAATCTTTTAAAAAATAAATAAAAATTAAAAATGGTAAGAGAAACAATGAGGAAATGGACAAAAGTAGATTTACAGGTGGATGTAAATGAAAGGATAGGTCTCCAGTTTGGGGAAACCACCTCCCTCAAGGCCATCCTCTCCCTCAGCTAAAACAAATACTTGCATTTTATCTGCTAAATCTGTGTGGAATGTGTTCCTGCCTTCCCAACTTCTATGAGGATTCCTTATAATTCCCAATTTCAGCTATCAAGTCTCACTGGTATAAGCACTAATTTCCTATCACGCCAAACTCCATTCTGAAACCACTCTTTCTGCAAATTGTTCTCCTGCTTTAAAACAAAATAAAAACCACTTCAATGGCTTATCATTGCGAAAGACAAAACTCCCTTGTGTGACCTACAAATTTCTGGAGTCTGACCTCTGCCTGTCACTCAACACAAGTCCCCATAGCATTCTGAGCTCCCGCCTTACTGGCCTTATTTCAGCTCCATGACCTGAGGGGGAATGAATGTGTATTTTACTCTGTTGCAATCAGAGCAGCACGTGCAGTGCCCAGCTCCAAGTGGCAGTCAAAGCTCTTTTAATGAGCGAATGAAAGACAGATATAATGGACAGGTAGGAAGGAACGAACATTTACCGGTTTTGTGTAGTACATCCGTACTGTGCTAGGTACTTTCTGGAGTTTGCTCATGTAATCTTCACAGCACCTTCATAGCAATTTATCCATTTTCCTATTTTACGAATTAGGTAACTGAGTCTCAAAAATTAAATGAACCATGAAATAGAGTATACTATGCTTAAGTTTCCTCCCCAAATCCGACGGTGAATAAACTCCTTTCCAACAGTATTGCAATACTTTCTTCTCAGAACAGCCAAGTGGATCTAATGGGGCCCATGCCCTTCCCATTTCCCTCCTGAAATGGCTTCCCGTTGCTCGCACTCTGATCCTGCATACATATAACTTTTTTTTTTAAATATTTGATTTTTAGGTCATCTCTGCACCCAGGGTGGGGCTTGAACTTAGAACGCTGAGATCGAGAGTCACAGGCTCCACCAACGGACTGAGCCAGGCGCCCCTGTGTAACACTCTTTCCAAGCACACCTGCACACATTCATACAAAATTATCGGGCAATATTACTCCACTCTAGAGATAAGTGGGGGCTCAGGGCAGCGATAGGACTCGTCCACCATCATGTACTTATACCTGCGAGGAGACACTCCCAGAGGAAAGACAACAAACTGGTCACTTCACTTTCTGACCTTATACCACATTACCTTTTCTCACTGTCTTTTTAGTGTTGCTCGGCTTTTCTTTACGTTTTTCCCTTGCTTTCTACTTTTCAGGTCTTTCTACAGAATCGATCTCTTACTTTGGCCTAGGAATGGCAATCTTTCCTTTTTCCTTTTCACTCTCACTTAAGTTTTCTCAAAGCCATGATCCGTGCAAGAAAAGTAATAATCCACTTGTAAAGAGGAAAGATTACAGACCGGAGATTTCTTACATCCAGACAGACACTAAGATTCGGGGCTAGGAGGAAACATAAGCAAACTCTGGAGAGACTTTGAAAAGCAAACCTGTGGGGAAAATCGATTCTGTTGGAACTAAACTTACCTGTTCATTGTTGTCGTAAGTTGAGTACGCCATTTTCAGGAATAATCAGAGGAGGGCAAAGAGAGCAACCTCGGGACGTCTGCCCTTAACTTCTTTTAACCTGAGGGCTTCCAGCCTGATTTCTCCTTTTATAAGCAAATGTCGCCGTCTACTTCCTGTTTCTCAGAAGAGCTGTTTTCCTTCCTCCTTTTCTTCCCCTCCCATACTATCTGACGGTGTGATAATGTCATCAGTTTTACACCACGTCTTGTCCATTATATGACAGTTGAGTTGTTGGGTAATTAATATCACTCCTACTACATTTTAAAATAAATATTTTTAGGGGCGCCTGGCTGGCCCTGTGGCTAGATCATCAGACTCTCCATCCTGTGGTCTGAGTTTGAACCCACATTGGACGTAGAGTTTACTTAAAATAGTCATAACAACAACAAAATATTTTTGTCTTTATTTCTTTAAGGTGAAACTTGGGAGAAAACCAAAAGTGACGAATTCTTGCTAACACGTTGCAATTGAATGAAAAAAATATTTTTAGGGGTGCCTGGGTGGCTCAGTCATTAAGCGTCTGCCTTCAGCTCAGGTCATGATCCCGGGGTCCTCGGATCCAGCCCGCATCAGGCACTCAGCCCAGCAGGAAGCCTGTTTCTCCCTCTCCCACTCCCCCTGTTTCTGTTCCCTCTCTTGTTCACTGTCAAAAAAAAAAAAAAACTTAAAAAAATATTTTTAGTGGCGCCTGGGTGGCTCAGTGGGTTAAAGCCACTGCCTCCAGCTCAGGTCATGATCTCACGGTCCTGGGATCAAGCCCCACATCAGGCTCTCTGCTCAGCAGGGAGCCTGTTTCCCCCTCTCTCTCTGCCTGCCTCTCTGCCTACTTGTAATCTTTCTCTCTGTCAAATAAATAAATAAAATCTTTAAAAAATATATTTTTTAAAGCATTTCTAGGACAATATTGGTGATGGATTGAATGTTACTATAGAGAGGATTAAAAAAGAATTATTTCATAACTGACTTATGCTCATGGGCGTGTCATTCACTGGGCGATTAGATTTAAATTCCTGAATTTAGTTCTAAACACAAATATTAAATCTGCTTTACTGGTGAGCTGGCTAAAGGGAAGGGTTTGACTGTTCAGCTAGGAGCGGCAAAAGCCAAAACACTAAGGCAAATGGTGAACTAATGAATACAGAGCTTCAAGCACTTGCTAACTACTGTAACGATGAGGCTAGAGAAGTCACAGATGTTTTCATAGGCCGCTCTTAAGAAATCAGGGCTACTAAAGGAAAATATTCACAAAAAGTGTATGGCAGTGCTAGCACCCATTTGTCTCACTGTGGGCTTTCTCTGTCCCTAGGAAAATGGTCTAGTCCCTCAGTCTGCTCCCTCCGTCTCAGGACCCAGGGCACCCAGATCAGTCTAATTTAGTATATACTACTTTCAACATGTGGTCTGCAAGCGCTCCACTTCAGTTCACAGAAAAACTGGTTGGAAAAACAAATTTTAAGACTTTATCCGAGACCTCCAGAATTGGATCCCTGAGGGCAGGACTCAGAATTCAACAAGCCCTTAGGGTAATTCTTTTTGCACCTAAAGTCTAGAAACGTTGACTGGATCAGGGTGTGCCCAAATGCATTTGGATTAGGCAGATAAGGGTTGGAATCCTTGCTCCTCCCTTCCAGGAGGGAAACTAAATCAGCCCAAGGAGATTCAGCCAAGAAAGTACTGTCTACACCCATCTGGGTGTGACCCCACCTGGTGAGCTTTTTCTAGCTGGTTTAGAAGGTAACCCACCCAGTTACCTGAACTGATACCAGTGTCAGACTAGGGATGACTTCCAATGTGAAAGAGCATTTTATTATCATATTTTTCTTCCCCTTAACATTTATTACAATACAATTATTTTATCAATTTTCTTGCATTTTCCTCCCTCCTCTTTGAAAATTTTGTGTTATGGGAAAGTTCAAACATGTGCAAAAGCAGATACTATCATGAAACCTCATGTATCCATTGTCCAGTTTTAATAACTGTTGACATCCAGCCAGTCTTGATTTCATCAAAACCACCAGCTAGGGGTACCTGGGTAGCTCAGTGGGTTAAAGCCTCTGCCTTCGGCTCAGGTCATGATCTCAGGGTCCTGGGATCGAGCCCCACATCGGGCTCTCAGCTCAGCGGGGAGCCTGCTTCCTCCTCTCTCTCTGCCTGCCTCTCTGCCTACTTGTGATCTCTCTTTTTCTGTCAAATAAATAAATAAAATCTTTAAAAAAAAAAAGGAAAAAGCCACCAGCTAGTCCCCTCTCCTCTGGGTTATTTTGAAGGAAATACCAATCTGTAAATTACCCTTCCATCTTTTATTTTGCTTAGAATTTTTTGTTATTGTTCTTGCTATTGTTTAAAGAATTGTGTGAATTTCCTGTAGTCTTCTATCTGGATTTTGTTAATTTCATTTGTTCCTCCATTTAGCCTATTCTTTTTTTTTCTTAAGATTTTAATTATTCATTTGACAGAAAGAGATCACAAGTAGGCAGAGAGGGAGGCAGAGAGAGAAGAGGAAGCAGGCTCCTCGCTGAGCAGAGAGCCCGATAGGGGGCTCGATCCCAGGACCCTGAGATCATGACCTGAGCCGAAGGCAGAGGCTTTAACCCAGAGTCACGGAGGCGCCCCTAGCCTATTATTCTATCCTCTGCATTTATTGTAAATTGGTTTGAAGAGATTCAGGGGTGGCTTTTTTTTTTTTTAAAACACTTTCTCCTCCCTCTTCACTCATCTGGCTTCTCATTCTTTAAAACTCTTTTTTTTTTTCCATTTAAGTGTTTTTGATATATAACATTGCGTAAATTTAAAGTACACAACATTTAATTTGATACATTTTCATATTGTAATACTATTGTCATTGTAGGGATCCTTAGCACCTCTATCAGGTTCTATAAGCTTAAATGTCAATGTCTTGGAGTCACCCTTAAAATTCTGCTCCTGTTATTTTCTCACTCTTTTCCTTCATAGAGTATGTTTGAATGTGTTATTCTGTATATAGCTGAGATTTTACTTGTTTAATTTCATCTCCCCAATTAGACAGCAGGCTCCAGAGAGCCGTGGCCCTGCACTGTGTCTGGCTCAGAATAGAGGCTCAGTCAATGCTAGCCATACAGATTGCATTCGTTCCCACCCTCTTCCTCATCCCATGTGATTGATTCCTTTTTAAGTGAAGTTTATCTTTGTGCTGCTCCTGAAGGATATAGGTTTGTAGATGCTGATCACAGATTGATGTGACTCTGTCCTACCAGCCTGTGACACTCTAAAGTTCTCCAACTCATCTTCTTTTCTCTTGGTGCTCAACACAGTGCCTGGCTCAAAGAAAGCTCTAAAATATGTGCAACAAATGATTCTCATATTGTACCAACTTAAGTTTGGCACTCAGGATTTACCTAAAAGTTCAAAAGCAGCCATTGAAAGAATGCTAATCTATAAAATACGACTCAGGCTGTAGGATAGAAATAGTTTTTTAAAGAAAAAAATTGTTGGGGCGCCTGGGTGGCTCAGTGGGTTAAACCTCTCCCTTCCACTCAGGTTATGATCTCAGGGTCCTGGGATCGAGCCCTGCATCGGGCTCCTTGCTCGGCAGGAAGCCTGTTTCTCCCGCTACCATTCCCTCTGCTTGTGTTCCCTCTCTCGCTGTTTCTCTGTCAAATAAAATCTTAAAAAAAAATCTTTTTTTTTTTTAGTCTCACCTTCATTTTATTAAACAAATGCCAAACATTTAGAAATTATATAAAACAAATTTAAATGTGTGGAATGCATGCAACATGGGTGCTAATTCTCATATTTTAAACTATTAAAATTTTCCATATTAGGAGAGAAATTTAAAGCTTCTTTTAGATTTGACTAATAACTTAATATTTACTCTTCTTCGGGTTGGTCAACAGGAAAGTCAACAGGCTCTCCCTTTGCCTCTCTCGCTGTTTCTCTGTCAAATAAAATCTTTATTTTATTTATTTATTTGACAGAGAGAGAGAGAGAGAGAGGGAGGGAGATCACAGGTAGGCAAAGAAGCAGGCAGAGGGAGAGGGGGAAACAGGATCCCTGCTGAGCAGAAGAGCCCGATTTGGGGTTCGATCCCAGGACTCTGAGATCATGACCCGAGCTGAAGGCAGAGACTCAACCCACTAAGCCACCCAGGTGCCCCTAACCTGTTATCTTTGAAGGGAAGGAATTCCATACAGCATTCTCCAGCACAGAGGTGGTGCTACTGCTTTCTAGGGAGACATGGACCACTTCTGTGAGTTCTGAGAATTCTGCAGAGTTGACCCTCTCAGCCGCATTCATCTCAGTGTTTCCATCCAATGTGTCAGGGTCCAAGATTTTCCCAATCAGGTTACTTACTTTAGCACAGCAGACCTGCCTTTGCTAAAATATTAAGTCCTTGTAGTCGGGTAATTTTAGCTATTAGAGCTCCTGTTTGCTGCTCAGCTCTGTCCATTCTTTTAACAACATGAAATATGGACCTCTGTAACTACAAAAACCTCTTTGGGTTTTATATCTCATGCTTAGTCTTTCTTTTTCTTTTCTTTTTTTTTTCATAAATATTTTATTTATCCATTTGAGAGAGAGAGAGTGAGAGAAAGCATGAGAGGGAAGTAGGTCAGAGGGAGAAGCAGACTGCCCATGGAGCTGGGAGCCTGATGTGGGATTCGATCTGGGGACTCCAGGATCGTGACCCGAGCCAAAGGCAGTTGCTTAACCAACTGACCACCCAGGCATCCTCATGCTTAGTCTCTCAATGCTTGTTACTGGCCCTCAGTTCTTTGTTATCCCATTGATGAGCATTAGTACGACTTACCAGTAACCAACCAACTCCATCATATTTGTAGTCCTCTTAACCTCTATATTTTTCAAATGGTTGAATTATTGCATTTGTAAAGGCATTCTCCTCTACCAGAACATTTTTTTCCAGGTCACCTCCACTAAAATCTCTAGCAATTGAACTACCTCTGTCTATGAGAGACTAACCATCCTTTACATAGCACTCAGAATTGGTCCTTTTTTGTTCATCGGCAGGTGAATGAGCCAGGTCCAACATCCCATCTTATTAATTTTCTCAGCTACTCCTGGCACCATGTTTTTGTTCACGTCCTCCAAGAAGCAGATGCCAAGATAAGATTAGGTACGCAAGAGGCTTGCTATAGGAAACAACTATGAGGGAAAGGAGAAAGGAGCCAGGAGGCTAGGAGAGCTGTCAGAGCATGATGAAAATGACCCCTGTGAAGGAGATGGAAGGGAATTTGGGAGGAAGGGTCTTGAACTATAATGCAGTTGCAAGAAAGCTTTTGCAAGGCTGATGAGGTGTCCCCAAGTCTAAGCCCCAAGATTGACCCTGCCTTAAGAGTTCCTGCTACACTTAGTGGCTGGGGATGGCAGATAGGAGTTTCAGCAGAGGCAGGAACTCCACGGTGGTGAAGCTAAAGTTGGGGCCACTAACCAAGTATTCTCCCTGCAGTACAGTGCTGAAAGGCACTTTGCATGATTACCAGAACATAATGGATACTTTCTTTGCCTGAATGTCTTGAAGAAAGGGAAGAGAAATTGGGTTCACTCAGGTTGTGGCACTCCTCTGCTGAGCACATCAACACTTTATATTTCCCTCTGAAATTATTATTACATTCAACGATGGATAAAGAACAGAGCCAAATCACTTGGCTTAGAAATCAATTTAGGAAAAATGTTGACATTTGCCAGTAAAAAGTAAGCTATGGCAAATGGAGAGATGCCTTATGGGAAACTATTTTCCAAACTATGGACTGTTAAATGGTAAGTGGCTTAATCCATCACTTTCTTTCTATTTGAAGTTTTAACTTGAGCTATTTCCCTCTTCCTGATCAGCACTCTTTTCTTTTTCTTTTTTTTTAAGATTTCATTTTTAAGTAATAGCTACATCCCACATGGGGCTCAAACTCCCAACCCCAAGAGTAAGAGTTGCATGCTCTACTGACTGAGCCAGCCAAGCACCCCAAGCACTAACTATTATCATCAGTCTTACCAGAGACTTTTTGGGTCTGGGCCTGTGAAGTGGTAGTAACAGTAGTGAAGACTACTGGTTCTCTGATCCCAATCTCTTCCTTAAACATAATAATCGTGCAGCCTCTTTGTCTGGGTTATTTATCACTATCTTTTTAGCCATGTCAACAGTTGTGGCCACTTGAGTCTTCTTCCCTCTATTGGGTCTGTGCTGAGGCATTGCTGAACTGGCCAATATTAAGCCTCTTCTTTTTTTCTTTTTAAAGATTTTATTGTATTTATTTGAGAGAGAGAGAGAAACCCAGAGAGGGAACACAAGCAGCAGGAGAGGGAGAGGGAGAAGCAGACTCCCCACTGAGCAGTGAGCCTGATATGGGACTCAATCCCAGGACCCTGGGATCATGACCTGAGCTGAAGGCAGATGCTTAACAACTAAGCCATCCAGGCACCCTAAGCTGCTTCTTCTTCTTCTTTTTTTTTTATAAAGATTTTTTATTTATTTGACAGAGAGAAACACAGAGAGAGAGAGGGAACACAAGCAGAGGGAATGGTAGCAGGAGAAGCAGGCTTCCTGCTGAGCAAGGAACCTGATGCGGGTCTCGATCCCAGGACTCTGGGATCATGATATGAGCCGAAGGCAGATGCTTAACAACTAAGCCACCCAGGCACCCCAAGCCTCTTCTTGAATATGACAATTTCTGGACTACTTCTGTTGAGGTGAAAATATTCTGCAAGGAGGTCTTATGATCAGTGTCCAAAAATGTGGTGCTACTCCATTAAGAAAAATATAAATGTTATTTATCTCCATAGTTCAAAACAGGTGGAAGCAGGGTGGACCATGGAGAGAGTAATGTGTGGGAATTGACACCAAGAATAATGTCCTCCTCCTCTCTATCCTCCTGCATTCTCTGGCCTTGCTTTATACTAAATTAGGCAAAATAGTTCATTATAAGAATTACGACTTAGGGCGCCTGGGTGGCTCAGTCAGTGAAGCATCTTCCTTTGGCTCAGGTTACGATCCAGGGTCCTGGGATCGAGTCCCACATTGGGCTCCCTGCTCAGTTGGGAGCCTGCTTCTCTCTCTCCTTCTGCCTGCTGCTCCCTCTGCTGTGCTCTTTCTTTTGGTCTAATGAATAAATAAATCTTTTAAAAAAATTATGACTTTATTATTGCCTTCCCAACAAGTGACTTTTAAAAAATATGCATATATAAACAGTCTAAGTTAATAAAGGGGCTCACATTCCCATCTTTGTTCTGAGCAGCACAAATTCCCAATTTCCTAAGCCTATCAGTATTCAAGTTCTTTTTTGGCACCAGCTACATAAAGTATCCCAAGATAGCCCATCTATGGGAGGCACACTGTGCCCCTGGGGCAACTTGATATTTAAAAACAAAAGCTATGGGGTGCCTGGGTGGCTCATGGGTTAAAACCTCTGCCTTCGACTCGGGTCATGATCTCAGGGTCCTGGGATCGAGCCCCACATCAGGCACGCTGCTCAGCGGGGAGCCTGCTTCCCTCCCTCTCTCTCTGCCTGCCTCTCTGCCTACTTGTGATCTCTCTCCTGTCAAATAAATAAATAAATAAATAAATAAATAAATAAATAAATAAATAAAATCTTAAAAAAAAAACCCACAAAAAACAGAAGCTAAGAAAGATTTTAATGAAATGGTCATACATCACACTTGTATAGACCACAATTTATGAAATGTATTACATATAATTTCTCATTAAATCTTTACAATCTTTTGAGATAAATATTATGGGTTTTGTCATTTAGGTAACAGGTACTCAAAATCAGCTAGCAACTAACATAGCACAGCCAGTAGTCAAACCTAGGTCTTACACTCCTTACTCCCTTAATCATTAACACTTTACCCAACATACATACCTGCCATCTATTTTGTTTTTGTAGCCTCTACCCACGGGTCAGATCATTGCATCAGACTGTAGCCATGTTATATCAACTATCCAAGGTAATTGAGGCTTAGGATTTAGCACAGGAATACTCAGTTGGCAATTGCCTTAATTTCGCAATGTCCACCACACTACATAGAACCCGGCTGCATTCCATTACTGCCTTCTTCCACTTTGCAGAACTCCTAACACACTGCTGCATTCTAATTAAATAGATCTTTTCTTTTCTCTTTAAAGTAGGCTCCATACCCAATATGGGGCTTGAACTCACAAATCTGAGATCAAGAGTCACATGCTCTACAGACTGAGCCAGCCAGGTGGCTGGCTCTTTTTCTTACAGAGGAACATACCTAAACATTAAGAAAAACAACTATCCCTGACACATTAAAACACAGTACCAAATATCATTTTCCTAGCATTCTTCCATTCTGTTGGGCCTACAATATGCCACTCTTGCTACTATTCACTGGCCCAGAAAACCCATCAAAAATCCCTGTAGGGAAAAAAAAATCCTTGTTGGATTTTTGTTGTGAAAGGTAACAGGCTGATTCTCAATTTATGTATAATGAATTCCTCAACCTGATTAACAAGAAAACAAGTGATTCAATAAAAAGCAGGCAAAGTACTTTAAACAGCCGCTCCACTGAGAAGTTATATGGAGGGTTAATTAATACCACAATAAGATTAATAAAATACCCTTATTCACCTCTTACAATGGCCAAAATTTAAAAGATGGATCATATCAAGTGTCAATGAAGAAAGAAGGCAACTGGATATCACACATTTCTGGTGAGAAGACAATATGTCACAACCATTTTGGAAAACTGTGGCAGTTATTTATTTATTTGTTTAGTAAAAAAATCCAATGTATTTATTTAACATGTTCATCACAAGGGCTTAAACAGAAACAAAACAAAAATGACATCACAGTTTAAGATTAAGATATAAGATAGAAATGAAGAAAAAGACACGCTGTCTAAGGAGAAAATAAAAAGACCACACACAGAGAGAGGCTGGACAGTCAGGGATCTCGGCTGGAGACCTGCTTTGAGTGGGTTTCTTGCAATTACTTCTTATAGGCTGAGGGGTTTTTCCAGAGCTGGGCAGCGTGTGTGTTCAAAGGATTATGGATGTTTGGTTCTCCCTGCAGGCTCTGGATGGACAGCAGGATGGTCCTGACATCACACAGGGCCGACCCCTTGTCCTTCAGGGTATCCAGGCGGATGCTCCCCTGGGTGTCCACGTTGGGGTGGTAGCAGGGGGTGAGGAACTTCACCGTGGGCGCGTTGTAAGGGTAGCCACTGGGGAACTCCAGGGACAGCTTATACCTCAGGTCTTCGTATACTGTGCCGGGATGGTCCCACTCATTTTTAAAGGTTGTCTGATTCAGGGAAGGCAGAAATCCCTTTGTCGCCGGACATCATGAGGGTCATCAGCTCCAGCTGTAGCCTCTTGCCCACGGGGCCACAGGAGGCGCCCCTGCTGGGCTCGGCTCCTTTGCAGGCGGCGACGCCGGCAGCAGCTGGGTCGCGGTTCTGGAAGAAGGGACACAGGAACTCGGAGAGCACCGCTGCAACTGCTGTTTTGTTTTTTAAAGATTTACTTATTTACCTTAAGGAATGGGGGGTGGGAGAGAGCCTGAGTAGAGCGGGAGAGAATCTCTAGCCGACTTCTTGATTTGCATGGAGTCTGTTTCAGAGCTCGCTTTCAGGACCTTGAGAGATCACCCCTGGAGTTTCCTTCCTTCCTCCCTTCCTCCCTTCCTCCCTTCCTCCCTCCCTCCCTCCCTTTCTTTCCTTTCTTATTGCGTTTTATTTATTTGAGAGTGAGCAGAGAGAGCACAGGCAGGGAGGGGCAAAGGGAGAGGGAGAAGCAGGCTAAGCAAGGAGCCTGATTGGCTCTATCCCATGACTTTGGGATCATGACCTGAGCCAGAAGCAGATGCTTAATTGACTGAGCCACCCAGGAGGGTGCCCCACCCCTGGAGGTTTCTTATAAAGCTAAACATACATTTAGCATATGACTGAGCTCCCTGCTTGGATATTTACCCCAAATGAGTGAAACTATATGTGTTCACATAAAAATTACAGAGTAAAGTTAATAGTGTACTTCATTTGTGATCTCTAAACCTAGAAATAACCAAATATCCTTCAGCTGGTGACTGGATAAACAAACTCTGGTACATCTATACAACAGAATACTACTATTCATCATAAGAAGGAACAAACTAATGATACACACAAAAACATGAGTCAATCTCAAATGAACTATACTAAAGAACCCAGACTCATTCTATTTACAAGACATACTGGAAAAGACAAAATTGTAAGAACAGAAAATAGATCATTGGTTTTCAGGAGCTGGGAGGGAGTAGGAGTTGACTACAAAGAGACCAGAGGGAATTTTCTGGAGTGATTAAAGCTCTATATCTTGTGTAGATAGTTACATGACTACATGCATTTGCCAAAACTTGTAAGACTATACATTAAAATGGATGAATTTCACAGTATGTAAATTATGCTTCAATAAACCTGAGAAGGCTAAAGAGATTAAATAAATTCCCAAAGCCACACAGCTATTGAAATGGCTAATATGTGTCTGGTAATTACACATCACCTCAGTTCAGGAAACAAAGATACAGACAAAACATAATAGGAATTACAGCAATTACTCTTGGCTGAATATCTATCACTTGCCTAACACTGTGGGTGTTTTATATGCATGATTTTTTTTTTTTTTTTGAACATGCATGATTTTTTTGAATCTAGCAGCGTGGTTTGTTATCTTCATTCAAAAAATTTGTAAATTGAGCTTCAAGGATGGGAAGTTGAGGGCAACCCTCTCTGGTCCCCTTCCTCTTTGGGAGCTTAGTACTATCACCAATAAACTTTGATTTGCCGGCCACCAAAAAAAATTTTAAAAAGAAGGGTGCCTGGGTGGCTCAGTGGGTTAAGCCTCTGCCTTCGGCTCGGGTCATGATCTCACGGTCCTGGGGTCGAGCCCCTCATTGGGCTCTCTGCTCAGCAGGGAGCCTGCTTCCCCCTTTCTCTCTGCCTGCCTCTCTGCCTGCTTGTGATCACTTTCTTGCTGTCAAATAAATAAATAGAATCTTTTAAAAAATTTTTTTAAAAAGGATGGGAAGTTGAATTTTAATTACCCCCAAAGTTTGGGGTTCTTGTGTTCTTAACAATAAGAAATGTGGTAATTTCCAATCCTGTATGGAGAAAAAAACGGTGGTTTTAAGAGCTGGAACATATCAAAGGAGGTTACCAAAGAAGTAAGGTTTAAGCAGGGCTTTGAGGAAAGAGCAGAATGTAGAAAGTTCTGACCTTTCTTTTCCAGCATTAAGAGCTTCATGTGTTCTGGAATACTGAGGAACTCTCATCCAGTCTCTGTGAATCTCCTTTATAACCCTCCTCGATGTTATAAATCCCCTTTATGTAGTGGGATCCTCCTCTTTGTCATCTATCATGGCTCTGAGGTCTCTGTACAGAATCCTAGGAGTTGAGTCATATAACAAACACCAGTTCCTTTTTGATGTCTAAAGTAATTTTTTTTTTTTAAGTTCAGGTAGAATTGGGGCACCTGGGTATCTCCGTCAGTTAAGCATCTGCTCATCCGAGCATCTGGCTCAGGTCATAGTCTCAGGGATTCTGGGGTTGAGCCCCATATCCTTGCCCAGTGGGGGAGTCTGCTTCTCCCTTTCCTTCTCCCCTTCCCCACCACTTGAGCAGCAGGCAGAGGGAGAAGCAGGCTCCCCGCTGAGCAGGGAGCCCCCTGCGGGACTGGAGACCAGGACGCCGGGATCATGACCTGAGCCAAAGGGAGATGGTTAGCGGACTGAGTCACCCAGGCGTCCCAATAAAGAAAAATCTTTTTTTTTTTTTTTTAAAGATTTTATTTATTTATTTGGGAGAGGGAGAGCGAGATAGAGCATTAGAGAGGAGAAGGTCCGAGGAAGAAGCAGACTCCCCATGGAGCTGGGAGCCCAATGTGGGACTCGATCCCCGGACTCCAGGATCATGACCTGAATTGAAGGCAGTTGCTTAACCAACTGAGCCACCTAGGTGCCCAATAAAGAAAAATCTTTAAAAAAATAAGTGCCAGTTGAATTTATAGTGAAGTGCACAGATCTTAAGTGTATAGTTTAGTAAGTTTGAAAAATGGTAGTTGTTTCTTCACTTACGACAGAAAATCCATCATCACAGAAAAGTCCTTTGTGCCCCTTCCAGTCAGTTCCTACTACTCCCACCCTTTGGTAAGATTGGATAAAGAGTGTCATCCTACTTAAGATACAAGGATTTTCCTCTAGTAGTCTTGTTTTCCAAATTTTTTTTTTTTTTAAGATTTTATTTATTTATTTATTTGACAGAGAGATCACAAGTAGGCAGAGAGGCAGGCAGAGAGAGGAGGAAGCAGGCTCCCCGCTGATCAGAGAGCCCGATGCGGGGCTCGATCCCAGGACTCTGAGATCATGACCTGAGCCGAAGGCAGAGGCTTTAACCCACTGAGCCACCCAGGCGCCCCTCAAATGGTTTTTAATACAAGAGATGATGGAGGAATGGAATAAAAAAAAATGAACAAAGAATGTGGTAATTTGTTGATAGGCATCAATTTTAGAATCACTTTTCTGTTCTTTCTGCATTAGCCTACTCTCAACATCCAGTCAATAATGAGTTCTGTCAAGCTTGCCTCCATCTATCTCCACCACCCACCAGAGTCAAAGGGGCCAAAATCTCTTGCTAGAAAGACTTAACTGGTCTCCTCTGTAACACACCCCCGGCCATCTGGTCTTTTCTCTACATTAGAGGCAAATAATCTTTTCAAAATGCAAATACGACATTTCAGCCCTTGAACTTCTAAAGGCTCTTGGGTCTTTTAGTTGTTGTTGTTGTTTTTAAGATTCTATTTTTAAGTAATCTCTACACCCCCACCCAACGTGGGGCTCAAACTCAGAATCCCAGGATCAAGAATCCCATGCTCCACTGACTGAGCCAGCCAGGATCCTGAGGCTTGTGTTTTTAGGATAAAGACAAAACAAAGGTCTTATGTTATGTGGGCCTCCATTCATTCCCAGTTTTAACAGATACTTATATTCCCAGCTCTGAACTGCCAACATACTGTCCATCCGGTTTCTGGGCTGCTCACCTCAGGATCCTCACAGGCCCTTCCCACGGCTGGAATTCCTTTCTTCTCATTTTCAATTTAATGCTTATTTGCCCTTCAATTTGATGTCAACTCAAAACTTTTTCTCAAGGAAATATTCCCTTAAGTAACAGACTCGGAAGAGATTAATAACACTTTTGGAATGACTGACTTCCTCCTAAGACTTCCAATGCAACTATGCCATAGCCAGAAACAAGATAACCGAAGTTAATCCTTCTAATGAAAAGTGTCTTCTGGGCCCGGTTCTGTCATTTTTCTAAGCCAGTGTCTCCCCCTACTCCCTGTTTCCTCCTAGAACTGAGATTCTTGCTCCTTTCTTATCCCTTGAAACATATTGTAATTTTAATAATATCCTTATCCTTCAGGTAATAGTGATTGAAATATTGGGTGATTACTGATGTTTTTAATACTGTTGGACTTCACATTGTAAAATAGGAAGATGGAGTTTGGGAATAAAAGACAACTTTCTGCTATGAAATTTAGATTTGCTAGAAACCGAAAATAGTACGTCAGAGGGAACGACATAATGGAAATAGAAAACAGAATTCTGGGTACTAAACACAACAGAGAACATTTTTCTTTCCAAGAGGGGACTCAAATTATTGTCCCAGGGGCGCCTGGGTGGCTCAGTCGTTAAGCGGCTGCCTGGGGCCCAGGTCATGATCCCAGGGTCCTGGGATCGAGCCCCGCATCGGGCTCTCTGCTCAGCAGGGAGCCTGCTTCCTCCTCTCTCTCCGCCTGCCTCTCTGCCTGCTTGTGATCTCTCTCCTCTCTGTCAAATAAATAAATAAAATCTTTTAAAAATAAATAATAAAATAAAATAACAAGCCGGGGCACCTGGGTGGCTCAATTGGTTAAGTGTCTACCTTCGGCTCAGGTCCTGATCCTGGGATCAAGTTCCACATCGGGCTTCTTGCTCAGCTGGGAGCCTGCTTCTCCCTCTGCCTGCTGCTCCTCCCTCCTCCTGCTTGTTCTCTCTCTCTCTCTCTCTCTTGTTCTCGCTCGCTCTGTCAAATAAATAAATAAAATCTTTAAAAAAAATAAAAAAATAAAAAAAAATAAAGAGGGGTTCAGAGTATGCTTTTTTGACCAAGTGACTAAAAGGTTTACCATACTAACTTCTGGGGAAAGGTCATTCCAGCCAGTGACAAGGTCAGGGAACAAAGGCAGAGTACAGGAAATGAGGTTTAAGGTGAGAGGCATGGGGTAGGAGATACTTAGGTAAGTCTTTGGAGGTCATAAACAAGGACTTTGGTTTTAACTTGGAATGAAACAGGACCCATAGGAGGGTTTTAAGCAGAGAAGTGTCATGATTTGACTTGTATTTCAAAAGGATCTTTTCATATATGAAACTGAGTGTTTTTGAAATGTTATTTAAAAATTCCAGAAATGAAAGTTGGCACAACACCTGTGTAGCGCCCCCATTAACCAATTGTTAAATGCAAATTCTGTTATCACAACCAAAACATTAACACTGCTGTAGTATCATCTAATCTTCATTCTATATTCAAATTTCCCATTATTCCACCTAACATGCTTTGATGTAGCAGAACTATAACTTACTCAAACCAGGGAAGTTTTTAAAAATGATACATAGGGGCACCTGGGTGGCTCAGCCATTTAAACAGCTGCCTTCAGCTCGGGTCATGATTCAGGGGTTCTAGGATAAAGCCCTGCATCAGGCTCCCTGCTCAGCAGGGAGTCTGCTTTGACCTCTCCCTCTGCCTGCTGCTCCCACTGCTTCTGCTCTCACTAGTGCTCTTTTAAATAAAATCTTGTTTTCTTTTTTTTAAAGATTTTATTTATTTGACAGAGAGAGAGATCACAAGTAGGCAGAGAGGCAGGCAGAGAGAGAGCGGGGGGAAGCTTAACACACTTTCCCGCTGAGCAGAGAGCTGGATATGGGACTCTGGGGCTCGATCCCAGGACCCTGAGATCATGACCCGAGCCAAAGGCAGAGGCTTTAACCCACTGAGCCACCCAGGCACCCCTTAAATAAAATCTTAAAAAAATTAAAAAAAAACAATATATAGCTGGGGTGCCTGGGTGGCTCAGACTGTTGGGTGTCTGCCTTTCGCTCAGATCATGTCCCCGGAGCCTGGGATTGAGCCCCATGTCAAACTGCCTGCCCAGCTGAGAGTCTTTTCCTCCCTCTCCCTATGCATACCCCCCATTCGTGCTTTCTCTCTCATGCTCTCTCAAATAACTAAATAAAACCTTAAAAAAAAAGATATATAGCTTACACATGATAAATATGTACAGATATTTAAGCACATAGTTCTGTGGATTCTTACATATGGGTAAGCCTTAGTAACTGCCCCCCAAAACAAACTAAGCTTACTTTATGCTGAGACAATAGGTATAATCAGGACTGGCTGCTTCTCTGAGTATATTCATATTAAATCTTTTTGGCAAGAATATCATCAGTGACATCTCCCATCAGAAAACACATTTCTGTGACATCCCTGGTGATAAATCTGAATACTTGGTCAAGGTGGACATAACCCATCTTTTCTATAAGCCCTACCTTGCAAAATGTAGATTTACTTGAGGGACTTTCAGATGAGTCAGTTCCAATTCTGGGAGTTAGCATTTTAAAAATTTCCCCATCGTTCTCCTCCCACATCTGCTCCTTGAGGCTGGTTTCCTTGGAGATGTAGCCATTTCCAATTTTGCTTCTGGGCAGGGAGTTCACTGGCTTTTTCTTCTTGCATATCCATTTGCCTTAGCCAGCCTGTGTCTGGGCAGAACCTGACTCCAAAGCTCAATTATTCAACATCAACTCTTGGGAGCCTTACATCCTTACATGTCCCTCTGGAGCCAGGAGAAATTCAGAGGGCAGGTTCCAGAAGTGTCCTATCACCATTCCTAGGGCACCACATACTTTGCTCACACCACACATGTGCTTCTCGGCAGACAGTTCTGCAGGACTGTGACTTTAGTTTCCACGTGGGAAATTGGAAATTTTCTCTCCCTCTGGCTCCTCCCAAACATCAAGATCATAGGGCAAGTTCGCTTTGCCACAGAATTCATCTGAGGCATGGAGTATTGAGCTCCAAGTTGTCTTTTTTTCCTTCTAATATTTTGGAAGCTTGGGAGGGACACAGTGCTGGAGGGGTAGACTAGAGTAGTTAAAACTACAGGAATTTGGGGGAGGCTTGTGGTCATTAGGAAAGTGCTGGGGAATAAATGTGACTTTAGAGATTTCACCTTGCTAGGGGCAACAGAAAGGGGTAGTTATCTTCATGGTGGTCTAAAACTGATTTTATAGAGAAAATGAAGTTCACTTTTGTGTGTTAAGAATGGGAAGCCACAAGCAGATTGGGAAGTCAGAAGAATATAAACTTGGGCAATCCACTGAAAATAAGGAGAAATTTAAAAAAGGAAACAAAATTAAAATTCATAGTATATGTACAATAAGATACAAGAAATAAAATGTGTATATTATTTATTTACACTGAAAAATTCTGACCATTAATGAGGAATCAGTGTAGAGACATTGCAAGATCATAGAAATATTCTGCTCATCAACAAACATTTCTAGTTTTTAACACTGAGGATTCTTGGCCAAATCTGTCCATATCGTGATGGTTACAAATTTTCCAACACTACTACTCTTTCCAGTACATTTTGGAGGGAGTAAGAAAAATCTCATAATCCAAAATCCACAACAATAAAACAATGTTGGAAACTGTCATAAAACCACAAGTGAAAAAAAACTATCTTTCCTAAGAACCACAGGACTCTAAATTCAGGAGGATATAAAATTTTAAGTGACTCAAACTCATCAAACTATACATTAAATGTACATTTTTTTTTTCTTTTTTTAATGTCAATCCTACCTTATTTGAGTGGTTAAAAAAAATCATGCCAAAGAAAATCATAGTTCTTGGCTTAATCCTGAGTTAAGAATATTAGTAATTTGCCCGCAATGCATATGGTCTCTTATATACACTAGATTTTATATACACATTTGAAATCCAATACATTATGAATTTATGAGTCAGAAGTACCCTTAAATATTTTTAAGCACTAATAGGTACACGGGGAAATAACATCAGCAAACTGTTCCGTGTTTTTATCCCAGACATACACCACAGAGGTCTCAGGTTATTAAGAGAACATCAAAAAATGTTTTGTTACATTAAGAGTATGTTTTGGGGGAGTGGGAAAGAATAGCAGCTTTCCCTTAGGTTTAAAATACTCTACAGTTTGAAGCCATAAACCTGAGAAGGTTGCAGCCTCTGGGGGTTGGGGAGGGTGGCGGTGAGACTCTCTCGAGAAGAGAAATCCAGCATGGAATCACACCCGCACTTCCCACTCCACCCCTTTGGGAGGCGAGGCTCAGGCTCCCACTTTAAAAGAACTCTTCTTTTAAAGGTCACTTCTATTTCAGAAGGGTCAACGTTTGGTAGTATGAATGACATTGTCATCTTATTAAGTAGGACAAATAGTAATTTTGAAATGCTTTTCCAATGTAAAGCCGAAGAGCCCCTGTATCCAGTATCCTGACCCACGACGCGGCAGCCCAGGTGGGGGTCGGAGGGTAACATCTGCAATGGACCAGCCAGCGCGCCCTGGAGGCAGGAAGATGGAGAGCGTGGAGCAGCCTGCAGTTCCGCCCAGCTGATGGTAGTTCCCTTTCAGCCATTAATCACAATCACAGCTGTACCCCTTTTTCCTGGTCCTGTGAGCTCACTGGAGGCTTTTCATTAATACCTTATTCCTACAAAGCAAACAAACGTTCGTTTTTAAAAAGATGAGATCTAAGAAGAAACATTAAGCTACACCCTTGAAAACAGCCGGGAACCCCACTGGTGGAATTGTCCTTAAACTTGAGGATAGTGCGTGGAAAGCACACGACCACGTCATCAAGGAGTGACTATTAGCCGCGTTAGGTCTCTGTTAATATGTTCCTGTCCTGTGCAGCCCACAGGCAGGAGAAGCCCCTGCCTGGATCTTTTACCATTTGCCCAGTGGCGTTGGTAGGTCATTGAAGGACTCTCTAGAGTGATGTCAATTTTATTCAACTTGCTTGGCAGCAACAATTGTTGGCAAGAAGTAGGACAGCCAGAAGAGGGAAAAAAAACCAGTGCACACTCACGTACTTTCTCGCATGGGAGACAGTAACTGTGCCAGGGCTCAGGGGCTGCCACTCCTGGCTGGGGGAGGGGGAAGTCTAGCCTGAAGGTCCCACCCACTTGAGGCTTGTACCTCTGCCAGCTGTCCAAGACCTAGGATGTTCAGTAACCTTAAGGATGGGCCCCCTGCAGGCCAATGAGGATGGTTCCAGTACAAGTGAGGGCTGCGGAGAGGGATCTCTGGGCACGAAGCTCCTCCATTCAAAGGGATTGTCCACTTTCCTTACTCCCTCTCCCAAACTAAGCCCAGAAGCATTCTCTCTCCAATACAGCACAAATGGAAATTTCCTTCGAGTATCCTATTGCTGAGCCTCTCCATTTGTGTTTTTGGAAAGCACCTCCAGTCACCCCTTCTGCTTGTCTGCTCCATGTAGTCAAGCCTCAAAAAGTCACCCGTATCCTTTGCTGGTCTGAATCTCACATTTTCCAAGTGAGTATATAATTTCTACCTTCTTCAGCTTCATTTATATCACTTAAAGCCAGATTCTATCTTGGCACCTTTAGAAGATGCTAGGCCCTTGAAACCTTATTAAAAACAACTTTCCCACAACATTTTTCTAACAGATCTCATACCCTTCCGTATTTGGCAATGTAAGCCTCAGTACATTTACTTGCTTCCAACCCTTCAGCGGCCCATCACCCAGAAAAGAGTTGCCTGACCAGATTCCATGTCCTTCACTCTAATCTTTGAAATTACAAAATTGTTCATATATATCCTTTTCTTTAAAACTGGGTGATGGGCATTAAGGAGGGCACATGATGCAATGAGCACTGGGTATTATAGAAGATTGATAAATCACAGACCTCTACCTCCGAAACCAATAATACACTCTATGTTAATTGAACGTCAATAAAAATAAATTTTAAAAATAAAATAATTTTTGTTGTTTATGATTTCATTGTATTATAGTTCTATACTATGACCAATAAAATGTGTATTCCTTGGGGGAAAAACCTGCACTTAAGTCTCCTCAGTAGGTTCTCTATAAAAAGTAATACAATGGAAACAAACAAAACCCCTAAATACAATAGACTTTTGGAATTAAAACTTTCTTTACAATGGCCCCTGGGTGGCTCAGTCAGTTAAAGCCTCTTCCTTGGGCTCAGGTCATGATCCCAGGGTCCCGGGATCGAGCCTTGCATTGGGCTCCCTGCTCTGCAAGGTGTCTGCTTCTCCCTCTTGCTCTGCCTCTCTGTGCTCTTGTGCCCTCTCTCTCTGTGTCAAAGAGATAAATAAAAAAATCTTTTTAAAATTTTTAAAAAATATTTTACTTATTTGACTTAGAGAGAGAGATCACAAGTAGGCAGAGAGGCAGGCAGAGAGAGAGGGGGAAGCAGGCTCCCTGCTGAGCAGAGAGCCCGATGCGGGGCTCGATCCCAGGACCCTGAGATCATGACCTGAGCTGAAGGCAGAGGCTTTAACCCACTGAGCCACCCAGCTGCCCCTAAATAAAAAAATCTTAAAAAAATTTCTTTACAGGCATATAAATTTCTTGGTGACCTCTTAGTTTTCATACTTTGGTGATTTTTATATACCACCCTGTGAACGTGGCTCCTTGTATTAGATGTGTGGAAACTGAGGCCCAGAAGAGTGAAGTGGCATGTGCAAAGATTGGGAAATGGTTGCTCCTAGAAAGGGGACTTCGGTGGAGGACCGTCCCCTTCCCTGAGCCAATGCGTGGTTGCGGCCTCAAAATAGAATAGTACTCACCTCGCTCTACCTCACCCCACCTCACCCCTGTTTGTCAATAGTAGTAGCCCATTTTTTTTTTTTAAAAGATTTTATTTATTTATTTGAGAGAGAGCGAGAGAGAGCATGAGAGGGGAGAAGGTCAGAGGGAGAAGCAGACTCCCCGTGGAGCTGGGAGCCCGATGTGGGACTTGATCCCGGGACTCCGGGATCATGACCTGAGCTGAAGGCAGTCGCTTATCCAACTGAGCTACCAGGTGCCCAGTAGTAGCTTATTTTAGTTAAAATATTTCTCATCCTATTTAGAATCAGAAATCTTAAAGAATTAGCTAGTCTAGTTTACGCAGAGAACAACAAATTTATGAGCTCCCTTCCCCCCCAGGCCTATTCTGCACCAGGCAGTCATTGTTGATTTTAATTGGCTTAGAATCTAAATAATAGAGAAATAACCTTTTGTTTCTCTTCATAATTGTGCTTCTAGAGTTGGTTGTTTGGTGATTACAGAGGTATTTCATTGATCACATCATATAACTAATGACATCTTTTGAAAGAATACCAGGGGCTACTGGTAAATTCTAAACCTCAAAGCTGACCGTAATCAGATCCTAAACTAATGATATTACTTAAAATCTATAATGCTGGGGCGCCTGGGTGGCTCAGTGGGTTAAAGCCTCTGCCTTCGGCTCAGGTCATGATCTCAGGGTCCTGGGATGGAGCCCTGCATCAGGCTCTCTGCTCAGCAGGGAGCCTGCCAACCCCCTCCACCCCCCTGCTGCCTGCCTCTCTGCCCACTTGTGATCTCTCTGTCAAATAAATAAAATCTTTAAAAAAAAATAAATCTATAATGCTCAATTAGATCCAAAACTGTTTTTTGCATATACTGTATATTTCCATCTTTATGACTTCGTTGAAAGAAATCCCACTTGCTGGAATAATTAATACCCACATTTTTTTTTTTTTTTGAATGCTTGCTCACGGTCAGACGCAGGGCTAAGAACTTTACATTTATTAACTCATATACTCTTCACAATACTTCAGATAGGCATTACTATGCCCACTTTGTAAGGAGCAAGCACATTCTTTTTTTTTTTTTTTTAAAACCATAGCTGTCACACTAAAATATTAAAAATTTCTACTTTGTCCTAAATTCTCTCAGCCTTGGCATTGGTCGCTATATTAAAAATTCTTTCCATGTAGGCAATTCTTCCTTCAAGTTAAGAAAGCTCTTTTTTGCTACTAGTCAATCATATGGTATTAACAGCTGTTTCCAGAGCAGTATTCCCATTAGACTGTGGTCTACTTAGGGGGTTTTGTTGCTGTTGTTTTACTAGTCATTACTTCTGTGAAGTGCATATACCTGTAATGCAGTATTTAATCAATACTATTTCTCCACAATTATGGGTGGGTCTCTAGGTAGAAGTATTAAGCCCTGACCTATAAATGCTTTTTCCTAGGAATACACTTAACTCAGTAATAATTTTCTTGGAAGTCTTTACTGATGGCTTGTGTAAGAAATACAGATCTATTTAAAATTAACATGCATCTCCCCTGTCCTCTAACTAAAAAACCAGGTATCGAGTTTTAGTTTGTAGAAAAGCATCAGGTAGTAGTTACCTCCGAACACATTTGGGGCACAGCATATTGTCCTCCAGGTGTGGGGGTGGAAAATTGCAGGCTGGTAGTAAGAAGAGGGCACACACTCTCCCTTGTTTTTCGGGCACCCAGGCTTGTCCTGCATGGAATTGTAGGTGAACCCAACCTTCTGTGTCTGCAGGCAGACTTTTCCCATGGACCACACACCACTGAACACCTGGAGAAGGAAAGAGAGGTAAGTACGAACAAAGCATGGCCAAATTGTAATGTTCTTCTGGTCAAGAATAGATCATGGTCTTTGTTTCTACTACTTTTCTCAGGTGCCAGCTCTAAGATACAAACCCTGGAATCCTAGCTTAACCTACTTTGTCCTGTGCCCTTTTAGAAAACCAGACAAAACAGTTCCCGTTAAAACTTTAAAAAGAAGAGGTGGCTGGGTGCCTTAGTTGGTTAAGCAGCTGCCTTGCCTTTGGCTCAGGCCATGATCCCAAGGGTCCTGGGATCGAGCCCCACAGCAGGCTCCCCACTCAGCAGAGAGCCTGCTTCTCCCTCTCCCTCTGCCTGCCACTCTACCCACCTGTGCTCTCTCTCTACCTCTCTGTCAAATAAATAAATAAAATCTTAAAATCACACACACACACACACACACACACAAACTCACAAACTTTTAAAAGGAAAAAATATAGTTGGAAGTGGTATAGCTCCAAGTGGGTAAATGATAGTGCAAAGGAGGCCAGACTTTATCTCTGCCCATCCTAGGTTTGGAGCATGGACTTCTTCACAAAAGGATCAACAAGAGAAAATCAGTTTCTTTATGCATAGGGTACACATCACTTCGTAGAAACCACTAACAAAAAAGAACTCAAAATGGCGGCTCAGAATCCCAGCTTTTATCAAGAAAGATGAATTTGTAGAGAAATGACAGGAAAAAGGGAAGCAGATTTAGGCTCCTGGGGGTGGCAGGCAGTGGGAAGGTCAATCTATGAGGAAGGAACTAAGAAGTAAGGTTTCTCTGGTGCCATCTCAGTGGATTGTCTCCAGCCAAAAGAGAATTTATAACCTGCCTTTAGGCAGTAAGGAGACTTTTTCTGGGTTGGCTGCTCTTTAATTGCCATCACCTCAGAACGATTTTTATTATACATTTTAAAACAATTTAGGAGAGGTATAACATACTCAGGTTTCCTTCAACAGAAAGACTAAACCAGAGTGGTCCGTGAAGGCCTGCATGAAATGGGTTCGCGGGTTTCTCAACAGGCATTGCGTTGTGCTAACTGGTTTATGGTCTCTCTTAATTTTATGTTCTATAATTCTTCCAACATTATGAGGTAGGTGTAATTATTAACCTATTTTATGATGACGAAACTGGGAACTGTATTAAACAGCTCCACAGATATTAGAAGAGCCAAGGCTTAAGCTCAGGCAGTTGATTTTAGAGCCTGCTCTTCCAATTCCTTCAAGAAGGGGAAAGAAACAAAGCCAAATAGATTGCCATTCCCTTCTGATGACCTCAATAATTTGCAGCAGTGGTTTTCAAAGTGCGGTCCCCAAACCAGCATCATCAGCACTGGCTGAAAAATTATTAGAAATAAAAATCCTCAGGCCCTACCTCAGTTCTGAATCAGAAACTCTGTGGGTAGGGGCCCAGGAATCAACAACCCTTCAGGTGGTTTTGATATACCCCAAAACTGATTGGAGGTTAATCTATCAGTAGCATTGTTTCCTCCGCCAGACCAGAACCAAATCTCAGTCCTGGGCTTACTGTGAGTTTCCTGCGGCGATTCCACCGTCTCCATCTTGCCAGCCATGCCTGCGATTCTGGACCAGGAGGCAAACACCGCATCTGGAGCCGAAGTTGTCACAACCACAGTATTGACTCCCTCCAGGAGAGCATCAGACCCAACATGGGTGGGTGCCCCACCCTCCGGGGGAGCAGCCGCGTCAGGAGGGTAGGTTCCAAAACCTTCCAGAGACATTTCCCCCTGCTCCATCTTTGATCTTCTTTGTGACAAGGTGAGAATCTTGGCTTCCTCTGCGGTGACAGGAATGTTCTTCTACAAATAGGGTTTGCAAGGTTAAGGTGCTGTCAAAAGTGCAGTTCCTTTTTCAGGATTTTGCCCAACTTTTGTGTGAAGTGAAGGGGTTGGGGGTGGAGGGGGGGGTAAGGTGTGGGTGGGTGGGTGGGTGGGTGTGCAGTTTCCCCTCAGCCTGAAAGGAGGGGCTAAGGCCATCCCTCCACTGACTTTTTGATGCTAAAATAGGTAATTAGAATGAGAACTAAACCTTTCACTCTGTCAAAACCCTACAAATCACTTACCTTTTGATCAGGGTAAGCAAATTCGCAGATTCTCTTATATACATCGAGTTTCTAAGACAAGAGAAAAATGAGTTAACAAACAAGTCAGGCTCTTACCCCTCCTCCCAGGAGCACTGCGTCCACCACTGGGCCCTCACCTGCCCTTTGGTGCTCAGCTTTAGTTGTTGGCACCAGGACCGCAGGATATCTCGGTGAAGCATGTTGGCTGGTGGCAACTTAGAAGGTAATGGAGGAATCGGGATTTTCCTCCGAATTCTTACTCTTCCGCTGCCTTCTGCCTTCTTTTCTGAACAAGAAGGTGGAGGAAAATGCGATGAAATAAGTAATAATTCACTTTTGGGTAGCCTTTTAATGCAATTTTTTTTAAAAGATTTTATATATATATATATTTTTTAAGATTTTATTTATTTGACAGAGAGAAACACACCGAGAGAGGGAACACAAGCAGAGGGAATGGTAGCTGGAGAAGCAGGCTTCCTGCCAAGCAAGGAGCCAGATGCGGGGCTCGATCCCAGGACCCTGGGATCATGACCTGAGCCGAAGGCAGACGCCCAACGACTGAGCCACCCAGGTGCCCCAAAAGATTTTATATTTTTGACAGAGAGAAACACAGCAAGAGAGGGAACACAAGCAGAGGGAATGGAAGCGGGAGAAGCAGGCTTCCTGCCAAGCAAGGAGCCTGATGTGGGGCTCGATCCCAGGACCCTGGGATCATGACCTGAGCCGAAGGCAGAGGCTTAACGACTGAGCCACCCAGGTGCCCCTCTTTTTTTTTTTTTTTTACGATTTTTATTTATTTGACAGAGAGAAACACAGTGAGAGAGGAAACACAAGCAGAGGGAATGGTAGCGGGAGAAGCAGGCTCCCTGCCGCGCAGAGAGCCCGATGCGGGGCTCGATCCCAGGACCCTGGGATCATGACCTGAGCCAAAGGCCCAACGACTGAGCCACCCAGGCGCCCCTTGGGTAACCTTTTAAAATGTCAAAGTACAGCTTTAAGTTCTCCCAGCCTAATCCCCATTGTAGAGTTAACGACTTGCCAAAGACCCCAGAACCTCTAAGAGACACAACCTCAAACCTGGGACTGACTGACTACTTCTGAATCTCCAGTTTTACTTCCTGAAACTTCCATACTTGCTTCCCTGTGAGCACCTAAACCCAGACTCCAAGGAAGTTGTACTTGAGATCTTATTTCTAATCCAGGGGAATGACAGGAATTTTAAACCTGACATGGTAAATCCTCAGAGGGGCCTGGTCCTCGCACCCAGGAACAAAACCCCTTGGCAGTGCTACACACATCTACCCGTTCTTGGAATTACGTCCGCCCACTGTACTCAGGGCAGTGCTTTGGTCTCATGGCACACAGCTTTCTCACACACGCTCTCTGTCCAGGAAAGACATCCAGAACACACCGCAGAACAGATAACTCTAATGACACTAACAGTTGTGAGGCTTTACAGAGTGTACATTACCAGTCATGTATCATGTAGGCATTTTTATCTAATTAGTCCTTATACATTACAGAGGAGCCTGCAGCCCATCCCATCTGACCCAGCTAAGTTAAGTATTATCTTCCATTCTTAGAAAAAGAAGGTGGAGTTTCAAGGATAGGATTTCAAATTTATAGCAGTCTCCCTAAATCACAGATCACTGAGATCCTTAACACTAAGTAGCGAGTGAAGGCAAAATGATGATCAAAACCAAATATACTGGGGCGCCTGGGTGGCTCAGTGGGTTAAGGCCTCTGCCTTCGACTCAGGTCATGATCTCAGGGTCCTGGGATCTTAAAAAAAAAAAAGAAGAACCAAATATATTGTCAGAGTTTGGAGACCTAAAGACACCAGTTTTGTTTTTGTTTTTTTAAAGACACCAGTTTTAACAGAGGTGGCTGAAAGAAGGCTTCAGGCAGGTGCGATGTAAGCTGGGCCCCAAGAAAGTGGAGGGTTTTCAGAATACAGGATTAATTTTGTTTCCTACTCACTCTATTCCTTCAGAAAAGTTTCTTGGTCTTCTTAAACCCAAGAAAGGAGATTTGAGGGGTTGTAGACTTCTTACCTTTGTCTTCTTTCATAGATCTTTTTCGTTTGGTCCCGGTGGCAGAGGTTTTCTGCGACTTTGGTTCACTGGAAGCCTGCTCCTTCTCTTTGACTTCTTCTGGTGCCTGTTGGGATTGGCCAGCCGAAGAAGAGTCTTCCATTGACTTCGTGGAGTTCTGCTGGGGACAGAGGAGCTAGTCAGTCTTTCCTAGAGTACCCAACCCACCCAACACACTATCTGCCTCAAGAAAACTCACATCCATGGATAGTCATTACATACACCACTGGCAGGGTGCATTCTCCTCTGGGAAATCATCCTAATCCCAGGTTTATTTATAAGATGTGGTAGATGGGGAAATGGGAGGCTGATACGAAAATATGAAAAAAGACGAAATATAGGCACAAACCACAGAAGTAGAAGAAACTTGGCTCTTTGGGAAGGAAGGGTGGGATCCCCTACCTATATCACCCACCATATCCATTACTCTCTTACCTGAAGATTTTCTTCCCCCATTCCTTCGTTCTTGACCTCTTCCAAACAAAATTTTCCCCTACTGTTGCCAGAGGGATTCTATATATACTCCTGCAGTGGTTCCTTGTGTTTAGCAGGAAGATATACAAATGTTTTTAATTCAGCCAACCAGTCTCTCCATGGCCCCAAGGGCTGGTCACAGAATTCCTTTCCAGCCCAGCTACCTGGGCCTGAGGAGATATGGCTCACTCCACCCCAGCCTTCTACTCACTTTCTTAAATCTTCTCCTTCAGAAACTCATTTCAAGTATCCCTTCATCTGGCCACCCTTTCTAATCTTCTCAGACCAAGTTAACCTCTGCAGGGTGCCTCACGCCTCCGCCTTATCAGTCACAGTTTTACAATTGCTTGTGGGATTTGATCAATGCTTGTTACTCCATTCACTGTAAGCAGCCTGAGGGCAGAATTTCTCTTTCCTCCTGGGCCCTCAAACTTTAATTGAAACAGAAGAAGCAAGAGAACAGTTGGGGATAGTTATTTGATAGAGAAACTAAGCTCTTATATAAAGTGTTGACATATTTCTTATTTTCTTTCATTTACTCCCCACAGCAACCTGGTGGCAATTTCTAACTTTGTTTTTCACATGCAGAAGCTGAGGCTCAGAGGCTACCTAACCAAAGGCACACAGGTAGGTATTTCTGATGGACACAAAATCCTTTCCAGTGTCCCAAGGTGGGAGTACAGGACAAATTAACATTTGTATGGTATTTTACATCTCTAAAGCCGCTTTGCATTCATATACAAATTTTACGTTTGCAGAGCCTTAACACTCACTTTGGGGCCTAAGGTCTTAAGTCTTAAAATCCAGTGGCAAAAATGCTGGTTTGAAGGAAAGAGACTATTGAGAGTGCTCGGGTTCCCTTAGCACGGTGGTTCGGTTCCTTTGGAAGGTCTCAAATCCACTCTACCTTTTTTTTTTTTTAAAGTAGGCTCCACACCCAGCCTGGACCCCATTGCGGGGCTTGAACTCATGACCATGAAATCAAGAAGTGAACTGAGATCTAGAGCTGGATACTTAACCCATTGAGCCACGCAGTCACCCCAAAGCCGCTCTTCTTTTAATTTCTGCCTGAGGTGCCTGTCAATATGTCTGGCTTTGGATTATTCCGTAGCTCCAGTGGCCCTTGGAAAAGACAGGTTCAGACCTACCATTTCTGGTTTAGGATCGGTGTCTGTTGAGGGCAAATTAAATGATCTAGTTCTCCCCACCAACCTCAGTTCCATTACCTCTTCCTAAAGTTTTCCCCTCACTACCCTTTTCCTCCTATCACCACTCCAGTCCAGCCCTGATAGCAGAATCTTCTTATAGAAAGGATAACACATCTTTTCAAAACCAAAGTAGAAAGCCCCATTTCTTACAGTCTCCTCGCCCCAATATATTGGGCTGCGATTGTTATTTAGGACTTTACTGTTTTTTTTTTTTCTTAACAAGAGGAAATTGAGGTGCATTCTTTTCTCCTCAAAAGAAGGATCAAGTGTGCTCAAGTGGGAGAGAGACACATGAGGAGATTCAAAGACAGAAACAAACCCACTAAAATTGTATTTACCTTTTTGCCTTTTGCTTTCTCCATATCCAAAGAGAAGTCAAGGTTGACAAAAAGAAAATTCTTGCTTCTGAAATGGCCCCGGGCCGAAGATTTTAAAAGTCCCTTCCCTTTTCAAAATGTCTTTTAAAAGTCTCCTCCCACTTCCTGTCACCCAAAGGCGCTCTTCTTTTTCTCCTCCCCCTCTTCCCTCCCCCACAATTTGTGAATGCTAATTTTGTGTACTCTCTTATTCTTGAGGTAACTCTGGTATTAATTAATTAGTAATACCTTTCCTACCACTTTCTGTGAGCTTTTTAACAGAATCCCCTACCGTGTGGTTCTGGAGACATCAGGAAGTTGGAAACTCCAGAAAAAATCCAAGGAGAAACAGAAGTTCCTAGAGACTTCTGAAAGGGATGTTCGAAGGGATTTAATGAGGCAACTGGTGGAAACAAAAGAATTCCAGGGCCAGACTGGTTGGTGGTCTGAAGAAAGCAAAACCTTTTTTGTGTCCCACATAATTTTTTCTTAAACACAATACTCAACCAATCTCAGCTCCAGCTTTCTAGTCATACCACTTTCCTGTCTGCCAACAAGTAGTATGAGTAGTTTTTTTTGTTTTTGTTTAATTCAACAGAGAGACACAGTGAGAGAAGGAACACAAGCGGGGGGGAGTGGGGGTGGGAGAAACAGGCTTCCCATTGAGCAGGGAGCCTGATGCGGGGCTGGATCCCAGGACCCTGGGAGGCTGACGTGAGCCGAAGGCAGACAGACGCTTTACCAATGAGCCACCCAGGCGCCCAGTAAGAGTGGTTTCTAAAGTTTATTGAGTCTTTGTTTTGTTCCAAATTTTAGGTTGAAAAGTTCACAGCCATTCTTTTATTGTCCTCCATTTTGTGGATAATAAAGGTACATACAACATTATATCGGTAACTTGCTGGATGATGCAGCAAGAGAGAACCAGAAATCAAGTCCAGCGAGCCTTATCCTACCCCTCAAGCCCCTGACCGACTACTTCTCAAACAAGGTCAAGATTCTCTCTTTAAAATTAGTCTGAAAATACCTCCCGCTCAGATTGCTCCTCCCTGTCAAACTGTGGGGTATCAGAAATGGGAAGAGAAGAAATTTTCTACATTAAGAGCCAGCGATTGTGGGATGCAAATCTGGTTACAAAGTCTACTATCTGCCTTTGTTTTGTTTTCCTACATCTCACCGTGTGCCCCAAAATGATGAAGAAGAGATGAACCTTACCCAGAATGCAAGTGATGTTATCCTCCCAGGATAGAAATACACAGACACACGATGTAAGTAAATGGGACCCAGGAGTGGAGAAGGAAGTATAGATGAGGAGTGAACAAGCCCCAAAACACTAAAGACAAAAGCAAGTATTTAGAATTATCTGGGAGGTCACATGGAGGTTTTGACTGATAAGTATTTTACCCCAGCTCATAGACAACAATCAGTAAATACTTTCTAGTTAAAGTTTATACATACAAATTGTTTGATTGTATCATCTTTCTATTCCCAGTGTAATTGGGGTTAACATGCCTAATTCTAAATTAAGTATAAGCCCAGATTTCGAGACATCTCATCCTGGCAAGGTATAACATAATTTCTATATTAAGAGATGGAATATATATTGAGATTATGACTTAAGAATTCTTTTTTTTTTTTTTTTTTGACTTAAGAATTCTTAAAGCTACCATGATTTTGGGGAAAATAATTTCCGAAAGAATTGCACCAACGATTAAAAACATCAACTGGTTAGCTATGTTTTTTTGTTTTTTTTTTAAAGATTTTATTTATTTGACAGCAAGAAACACAGTGAGAGAGGGGACACAAGCAGAGGGAATGGTATGGTTAGCTATGTTTTATATATATATATATATATATATATATATATATATATATATATATGTATG
>CM053603.1:138172487-138192492 GCA_028646535.1 Procyon lotor
GGGTGGCTCAGTCGTTAAGCGTCTGCCTTCGGCCCAGGTCAGATCCCAGGGTCCTGGGATCGAGCCCCGCATCGGGCTCTCTGCTCTGCGGGGAAGCCTGCTTCTCCCGCTACCATTCCCTCTGCTTGTGTTCCCTCTCTCGCTGTGTTTCTCTCTGTCAAATAAATAAAATCTTTAAAAAAAAAAAAAAAAAAAAAAAAATTTGCAGATTTTGCACAATTCTTTCTATAGTGTAATGATTTGCTATATTGGGGGTTCCTTGATTAAAGGGACCATTTCTGGGGTACCTGGTTGGATCAGTTGATAGAGCATGCAACTCTCGATCTCACGGTTGTGAGTTCAAGCTCCACATTGGGGGTAGAGATTAATTAATAAATAAAAAGTTAAAAAATAAAGGAACTATTTCTTACTGAACTTCATGTTGTCAGCGCTTAGCATAAGGCCCTAATAGAAATATTGGCTAAGTAAAAAAGAAAAAGAAATACTGGCTAAGTAGTGAGTAACGCCTGGATGTACAGAATGCTTTAGGGACTGTTTTAGTCCTCATCGTTGTCAAAGCTAAGCCTGGCCACAGGAGTCCTGACATTGTCTCAAATTGCTCCTCCAAGTGGGCCATATTGATGTTGGGTATATGGGACAAGTCAGGGCTTTGGCAGGTGGTGGTGATGGTGTGTAGTGAGAGGTTGAGGGAGATGATGAGTCTAGAAGAGCAGACATCTAAGCACATTTATTTATTTATTCATTTGTTTTTACGTGTTTAGACTATTTATCTGTTAGTAAAGTTTTATTTCTTCTTGGACATACCCATGGTACGGTCATGGTGGCCTGTGGTTTTAGTGGAATGGGCTGGATACGACGTCTCCAGAGGTGGCGGGCGCTCTGTGGGCCCGAATCTTCCTCTTTGGCTCCCTGTCTCAGGAAGTTTGTTGTCTAGACCATTGGTCAGGACTTGGCTGTATTTTCCATCCTTCACGTCCTTTCTTGTCTGTTCAAAAACCTTTTGCCTGGGATCTTACACTGGTGAGGATTCTGCATAATGGTGATCACACACCCCACTTCATCCTCAGCTCTCCCACCCTCTTGGTTAGATCGATGTCTGCTTTCCTCAATACCATGTGAGCATATCTTTGCAAAATGTGTTGGAACCTCTCAGGGATTACTAGAAACATGGCGGTGGCCCCAGTGGCAGCGTGTAGGCTTTCTGTGGAAGAGGTCAGTACATTTATTTTTAGTGCCTTTCTACTTTCTCTGCGTTACAAATTTTCTTTGTCCTTTTCTTAATTCTCAAATATCTGTACCTAAGAGGTAGTACTTATGAGGCACTAGGCTAAAAGACGGGATACAGAATACAAAGAGCAAGTTTTAGAATGCAAAGGATCCCATCCCTAGGGCCTGCACTGTTCTCTGACAGCTCATGTTGGCATGCCCAGTGAGTCTCTGATAGCTTTCTTGCTTTTCAGTGCAATGTTGTTCCTGTGTTCATCTTGTATTGTTAATTCTCTGAAAGATTTCCCCTCACTTCACAGGAATGCATAATACAATCTGCCTTACCTAAAAAGTCTTCGGTTTGTAAATAGTCTCTTGTTTCGTGGGGAGAATATTTCAGTCTTAATATTAACTTTGGGGCTTAACTTGCTGTAAGGTTTGTGTTTGTTTTCTTTATCAATTTAATGGGTTTTGATAATTGTTCATGAGACTCAGCAAAGTTCTAACACTGCTATTTAGTATTTGAAAACAAGTCTTTCTCCGTGATTCTAATATAGATTCAGTATCTGCTTTGGATTTGTTGATAATCTTAAGTAATTCACTGGTTAAAAACCAGATTTAAATGTATATATTTTTTAAGGCATTGACCTTGCTTTGAGAAGCACTATTTTTTTAGCCCCTGCTGAACAAGCAGTTACAAATGAATCCTTTCCACCTTCCTTGTCCCTTATTATTGTCTTGTTTGAGAAAGAAATGCATTGCATTGTCTTACATGAAAATTGGATCCTTACTTAAGATTCTTATGAATATTTCACTGTTCCTAACTTAGAAATTATGCAAGAAAAATAAAAGAACTAAAACTGGATTTGCCAAATCCTGAGATGCGCTTATTAAAATTGGAGACAGTAATAAAACAAACGAAGCCAAAATAAAATAAAAGCCAGTATGCAACTATGGGCTCTTTCGGAAACAAATATAAAACAAGTTTGTCATTCTAAGTAAAGCAGGTGAGGTTGAGAGGTGTGAGCCAAGGTTATAATAAAAATAATAAATGGGACGCCTGGGTGGCTCAGTGGGTGAAAACCTCTGTCTTCCGATCAGGTCATGATTTCAGGGTCCTGGGATTGAACCCCGCATTGGGCTCTCTGCTCAGCAGGGAGCCTGCCCCCCCCACCGCCTCTCTGCCTACTTGTGATCTCTCTCTCTCTCTCTCTCTGTCAAATAAATAAATAAAATCTTAAAAAAAAAAAATAGTTTTGCAAAGGGAAAAATGGATAGAAGGAGAATGACAAAGTTTGATTAAGCATAGTGTCTGGGTATGTGAAAATGCTTTATAAGTGTTGGCTATTTGGTGTGTGTTAAAAATCATCAGAAAAAAATAGAAAGAGAACCTAGTCTCCAAAGCTTTTCTTCTCTTTGTGTTAAAGTACGATAATTTTAAAAATTCAGAGTAAATTTTCATGACCCTAAAATTCTGTTTAGAATCGTGCCTGCATTGCTTATTTACCATGTGACCTTGGGCAAAGGAATTATTAGGTTAATTTTCTGCTAAATGGCAGTAATAATAGTATCTGCTTTAGAGTCTATGAGGATTAAAACAGATAATGAATGTAAATCTCTTTACACAGGGTCTGATAAGTAGTAACCACTCAATGAACATTAGTTATTATATAAATAATTGGTTTTTCCCCTAAACTTTTCATTTTTAAAGATTTATTTATTTGAGAGAGAGAGAGAGACAGAGAGAGAGAGAACTCGAGTGGGGAGTAGAAGCAGAGGGAGAGGGAGAGAGAGCATCCTCAAGCAGCCTCCCTGCTCAGCATGGAGCCCAACTCCGGGCTCAATCTCGTAACCCGGAGATCACGACCTAACCTGAAATCAAGAGTTGATTGCTTAACTAAGCCACCCCAAGGCCCTGCTTTTTTTTTTTTTTCTCATCCTTCTAATAAGTCAGGAGTTACTTTCTTTTCCTCTCAGTGATCATTTGTAAAGGAGATACCAACTCATAGTAAGGATGTTGTCTACATTTAAAAGTGATGAGCTCTACTTGAATAGTTAATGTATAAGCTTTAAAGATCTTTAAATATGTGACATATGTTAATGACATGAAAATATTTTCAGTGGGTTTGGGGGCTTGAGAAGATGATTTTAAAACAAACATCCTTTCATCATTCACTGATGCTAGTATAGCGTGACTTGTTCTTAGTTTGCATAAATAATCTGTGTGCATTCTTCAGAAAAGGTAAACATCTTTGCTAAAGCTCTTAAAGCCTAGCTGAATTTAGAAGCAAGCTATAATCCCAAATTGACTTAGTCAGCTCCAGAACTGTCTTATCCTTACAGATGGATTGTCAGTATTGTAACTGTGATGCTTTGAGAGCCATGGGAGGAGATCCAGAGGGTCTTGGGGGGCAAGTGCCGATGACTCCAGGTTCTTTATGGACAGGGAAGTAAAAGTTAAGAAACGGCACATTTTGGGGGAAATACTTGAGTACTGTCAGTTATACAAGGAGGAAGAGAACAATGCAGCTGGAGAATTAAATGGAAAGAGGAGCACACAGATGGATAAGAAAGCAGTGTTTTGCCAACTGGATTAACATCTGGCATGCTAGAGTGAAGTTAATTACTTAACAAGTGAAACAAAGGTCCAAGTAGCAAATGATCTCTTCATCTCTCTGCAGGAATATAACATCCCCAAAATAAGGCATGTTATAAGGCATGTTATATGGGAAAACCAGAGACACAAGATAGAGTTTAAAAATAAAATCCTCCTTTAAACAGATGTGAAATCCACAGCTGGAATTAAATCAGTCAGGAATGTGGGAAGAAGGCCATTTATAGAAAACCTTAATATGGTCTCAGCTCTGGCAGTGGATTACAGCATAGAAGACAGCAGCAAATTTTCTCTCTCCCAAGATTGCTATGGTTTATCAGATTATCAGTAGTGCTTACAAAGCAAAGCATATATAAATTTTTTTTTCAGAAACAGAGAATTGTATCAGTAACCGATTATAGATCTGTAACTACAATAAAACTTTTCTTTGAGATAAACTTACTTGTACAATGTTCTATGAGTCATCAATATTATTAAGATGCCTTTCATGCCAGGATTATCTTCATAACCCCTTCTCTCTGTTCTGTATCACCATGGCCTGGGATATCTTTCTGAGACAGCGAATCCAATCTGAGTTTTAGTCACAGTGACAGAAATTAAAATGGCACGAAAGATCCAGTTTCTCTTTTTTGTTGTTGTTATTCTCTGACTTTGGGGGGAGAGGGGAAGAAAAGCCCAGGTTTGCAGTTCTACCTCCAAGATGTTGCTGTTTTAATTACCAAAGAACAGTAATTTCCAAGTCTTTAGACTTTGGACTTTAGAAAAGCAATAACGTATTTAAAAATTTCTGTTGTCTTTCTGATGCACCGAAGGTAATGTCTGGGGGGGCCTGGAGGGCTCAGTTGGCTACGTGTCTGACTCTGGTTTTGGCTCAGGTTGTGATCTCGTGAATCATGAGATCAAGCCCCTTGTAGGGCTTTGCACTCAGGGTGGGGGGTTTGAGGGGAGTCCGCTTGAAGATTCTGGCCCTCTGCCCCTCCTCCCACTCCCTGTCCCTTTGCTCTCTCTCTCTCTCTCTCTCTCTCAAATGTATACATCTTTTTAAAAAATAAATAAAGGTCAAGATAATATTTTTATTCCAGTTCCCGAAGCTGGATGAGATGGTGGGACCAACATATTTCTGAAAGGTCGTCAGCGGTAGTTAACGAGCGCTCAGTATATCCTACCTACAATTCTAGGTGCTGGGGATACAGCTGTGAGTAGACAGACAAGAACCCTAAGCACAGGAAGCTTCATCTGAGGGGGAAGAGAGACAAAGAAATAAACCAAATCATTTCAGGCAGTGGCTAGTGCTGGGGGAAAAGAACATAAGGTCATGTGATTGAGAGTGTTGGGGGAACTATTTTAGATTGGGTGGTAGGCAAAGGTCTCTGAGGAGGGAGCTTATAAGCTGAGGATCAAATAAGGAGCCGGTTACATCCAGAGTGGAGGCAAGAACATTGTAGGCAGAGGATAGAGCTAGTGCTAAGGATTTAGGGTAGGAATAGATCTGATCCGGGACAAAGCATGGAAAATATAACGCATTTGTAATGAAGTCCCTGATTGCATTAAATATGCTTAAGATGACAATACTAATAGTAGAAAAACTAGTCCTTAGGAGGGGAATGAAATTCAAAGTATCCAGGAGTGGTGTCCATGATTGCAGTATAACTGCGAGAACGAGCAAGGCCCAGATGTTACAGAATAAATGAGCTTAATTCCTGAATTAATTCCAATTACTCTTGGCCTAGACTCAAAGCCATCATAAGAACCCTAGCCAAATGGACTCAAAGAGTACAATATTTTTCCACAGTTTAAACATTAGGAAGAAGGCAGAATATAATGTCGCCATTGTAAAACAACTTATAACAATTCTCTCCATTTTAAAGCCCTCCTAAGACAGCACTGCAAAAATATCTCACATATATCTTTCAGTTCTCTTGAAGTATTGGTTAGAAATATTAATATTTATTGTTAAATAAGGGATAGAAGTCTTAAATCTAATTATTTTTAGATATGTTCTTTTTTTACTTTTTACTTTAAATTCAATTAATTAACATATAATGTAGTATTAGTTTCAGAGGTAGAGGTCAGTGATTCATTAGTCTTATATAACACCCAGTGCTCATTATATCACTTGCCCTCCTTAATGTCCATCACCCAGTTACCCCATCTCTCCACCCTCTCCCTTCTAGCAAGTCTCAGTTTGTTCCGTATAATTAAGAGTCTCTTATGGGGAATGCCTGAGTGGTTCAGTTGGTTAAGCATCTGCTTTCCACTGAGGTCATGATCCCAGGGTCCTGGGATTGAGTCCCTTGTCGGCTGAGCAGGGAACCCATTTCTCCCTCTGCCTGCCACTCCCCCTGCTTGTGCTTGCTCTCTCTGACAAATAAATAAAATCTTAAAAAAAAAAAGTCTCAGGTTTATCTCCCTCTCTGATTTCATCTTCTATTATTTTTTTCCTCTCTTCCCCATGAGCCTCTGTTTTGTTTTTTAAATTCCATATATCAGTGAGATCATAAGATATTTGTCTTTCTCTGATTGATTTATTTTGTTTAGCATAATACCCACTAGTACCATCCATGTCCTCACAAATGGCAAGATTTCACTTTTTTGATGGCTGAGTAGTATTCCATTGTGTGTATATATACACATATATATACGCATATATACAACCTCTACTTTATCTTCCATAGTTTGGCTATTGTGGACATTGCTCATTGCTGCTGTAAACATTGGAGTGCACGTGTCCCGTCAGGTCACTAAATTTGTATTTTTGGGGTAAATCCTTAATAGTGCAATTGCTGGGTCATAGAGTAGCTCAATTTTCAGCTTTTTGAGGAACCTCCATACTGTCTTCCAGAGTGGCTGTATCAGCTTGCATTCCCAGCAACAATGTAGGAGGGTTCTCATTTTTCTGCTTCCACGCCTACATCTGTTGTTTCCTGACTTGTTAATTTTAGACATTCTGACTGGTGTGAGGTGGTATCTCACTATGGTTTTGATTTGTATTTCCCTGATGCCTAGTGATGTTGAGCACTTTTTCATGTGTCTGTTGGCCATTTGGATGTCTTCTTTGGAGCAATGTCTCTTCAGGTCTGCTGCCCATTTCTTTTTTTTTTTTTCTTTCAAGATTTTATTTATTTGACAGATCACAAGAAAGCAGAGAGGCAGGCAGAGAGAGAGGGGGAAGCAGACTCCCTGTTGAGCAGAGAGCCCAATGCGGGGCTCCATCCCAGGGCCATGAGATCATGACCTGAGCCAAAGTTCTGCCCATTTCTTGATTGGATTATTTGTTCTTCGGGTATTGGGTTTGATAAGTTCTTTATAGATTTTGGATACTGCCCCTATACCGGATATGTCATTTGCAAATACCTTCTCCCATTCTGTCGGTAGTCTTTTGGTTATGTTGACTGTTTTCTTTGCTGTGCAAAAGCATTTTATCTGGATGAAGTCTCAATAGTTCATTTTCACCTTTGTTTCCTTTGCCTTTGGAGATGTGTCTAGGTAGAAATTGCTGTGGCTGAGATCACAGGTTGCTGCCTGTTTTCTCCTCTAGGATTATGATGGATTCCTGTCTCACGTTGAGGTCTTTCATTCATTTTGAGTCTATTTTTGTGTGTGGTGTAAGGAAATGGTCCAGTTTCATTCTTCTGCATGTCACTGTCTAATGTGCCCAACACCATTTATTAAAGAGACTGTCTTTTTCCCATTGGATATTCTTTTCTGCTTTGTCGAAGATTAGTTGGCCATAGAATTGGGGATCCATTTCTGCGTTCTCCATTCTGTTCCATTGATCTGTGTGTCTATTTTTGTGCTTAGATGATCTGTCCATTTCAGTGGGGGGGAGTGTTAACGTCCCCTACTATTATCATCGATGTATTTCTTTAATTTTGTTATCACTTGGCTTATATAATTGGTTGCTCCCATGATAGGGTCATAAATATTTACAACTGTTAGATCTTCTTGTTGGATAGAGTCTGTAGTTATGATATAGGTCCTTTCTCATCTATTATTATAGTTGAAATCTAATTTGTGTGATATAAAAATAGCCACCCCAGCTTTCTTTTGGTGTCCATTAACATGATAAATGATTTTCCACACCTTCACTTTCAATCTGGAGGTGTCTTTGGGTCTAAAATGAGTCTCTTGCAGACAGCATATTAATGGGTCTTGCTTTTTTATCCAATCTGATATGCTGTGTCTTTGATTGGGGAATTTTGTCCATTTACATTCAGAATAACTATGGAAAGATACGAATTTAGTGACATTTTATTACCTATAAGGTAATTGTTTCTTTGTTCCTTTGTGGTCTGTGGTACTTTTGGGATCTCTCTTTGTTTAAAGGATCCCCTTTAATATTTCTTGCAGGGCTGCTTTAGGGATCACAAATTCTTTTTGTTTCTGTTTGTATTGGAAGCTTTTTATCTCTCCTATTTTGAATGACATCTTTGTTGGATAAAGTATTCTTTGCCACATATTTTTCTCTTATTTAGCACCCTGAATTTTTCATACCAGTCTTTCTGGCTGGCCAGGTGTCTGTGGATAGGTCTGTTGCCAATCTAATGTTTCTGCCCTTTTAGGTTACAGAACTCTTCCGAGCTGCTTTCAGGAGTTTCTCTTTGTCTTTGAGATTTGCAAGTTTCATTATATGTTGAGATATTGACCTGTTTCTGTTGATTTTGAGGGGTCTTCTCTGTGCTTCCTGGACTTGGTGTCTTTGCACTGTTGCACTGCCCTTGCCTAGGGCCACCCTAAGTAATTTGCTGGGAATTGCTCTCTGTAGCTTTTGTTTCCTGAAGATTTTCGTGCAACTTTTAGAGAATGAGAATGAAATGGTATCCTCCCAATCTCTGGCTCCCAGAGGAACCTAGACCTAGGAGGGGTGGGGTGGACCTCTTCAGTGAGCCCTCAGAGAAAAGCAGTCATTTACTTCCGTCTGCCTGGTCTCCAGCCGAGCTCTGTGTTCACCCAGCCTGCGACCACGCATTTCTATCTCTGGCTCACGGCCCTGTTTGGAGTCTCCAAACTCAGCAGATTCTTGCAGCATGCTCCCATGCCGCTCCTCCCAGTGGAAGGGGGAATTCTCCTGGATCTGCCACTTGTGGGGTCTCTGCTCGAAGAGTCTAGCCTAACTTTGCCTCAGATCACAGTTTATGGCAACGGCAAGCTGAGAGCCCTCTCCTGGGCTAGCTGACAGCAGCCGGTTCCCTGCTCTGATGCCTGGGAGCTCTGCCACACTCAGGCACCCCTGGTCTTACTGTGACCCCAGGGATCGTGAGACCACAGTATCCAATGACCCATTTTATCACCTGAGTGCCTTTCAGTCAGGGACATCCCTCAGTGGAGTAGACTTCTGAAAGTTCTGATTTTGTGCTCTGAATTATATATAAAATTAATTTTTTAAAAAGATTTTATTTATTTGACAGAGAGACACAGTGAGAGAGGGAACCATGAGGGAACTATGAGGAAACCACGAGGGAACCACAAGCAGGGGGAGTGAGAGAAGCAGGCTTCCCGCTGAGCAAGGATCCCGATGCAGGGCTTGATCCCAGAACCCTGGGATAATGATCTGAGCCAAAGGCAGCCACTTAATGGCTGAGCCACCGAGGTGCCCCATAGGTAGAGTTAATTCTAGACGAAACTAAGGTCTTCTACTCCTCCACCATCTTGGGCTGTCTCCTATTTTTAAATTAGGTTTTTTTTTTTTTAAGATTTTATTTATTTGACAGAGAGAAACACAGCAAGAGAGGGAATACAAGCATGGGGAGTGGGAGAGGGAGAAGCAGGCTTCCTGCTAAGCAGGGAGCCTGACACAGGGCTCGATCCCAGGACCCTGGAATCATATATGAGCTGAAGGCAGATGCCCAACCAACTTGAGCCACCCAGGTGCCCTAGATTAATTTTGAATAAAGTTTACCTTTTCATGAAGTTATCTGCCATTCTACTCTGATCCTTAATAGATGGATTTAATATTTTTGCTAACTAGTTGTCACTTGATGATAGGTTTACTGTGATAACTACTTGTTGAGGCTGAAAGTTTAGAAAACTTAGAACGAGCTGCTGTGTTCATAGCTATTCTCTTAAATAAGTAGATAGTTTGGAAAGGGGATTCAGGCTAGGTAATATTCCATTATATAAGTATATATATTATAAACATTAAGTATATTCCATTATATATATATATATTCTTATATATTTTTTTACATATATATGTAATATCTTCTTTATCCATCATCTATCAGTGAATGCTTGTGTTGCTTCTATATCTTTGTTACCAATTGATCTATCACAGTCACTAACTCAGGAAGCAATCATATGAGTCCCCAAAGCTTTCCTGGCCACCTTCTCTGTCCCGTGGAATCCAGAGGGGGCTGGACTAATGGAGAGCATAGCCCCTGACTGGGTTTGCCCACACCATTGCCCAACAAACTTGGACACACTCTCTCAGAAGAGAAGCCCAATAACTCAAGGGTTGAGGGTTTAGAAAAGACAAAGGGAGAAATTTTTTTCAGGTGCTAGCATCTGAGACAGATGGCAAGTGGAAGCCTTACCTTCGAAGGGAATTGGGAACTTTAGACTGTGGATCACTTTGTAAGAACATTGTGGGTTTTGTAGCTTGTTCAAGGTTGTTCTGTTTGACAGCCTGTGGCCTAGTAGAGAGAACAGTTAATCCTAACCGTTAAAAGCCAGTGTGTCTGTTTTCAGGGGCAGCCAGACTGCTTTTCTCAGTGTGGTTGGTTCTGAAAATCCTCAGGGAGAGAAGAACATTTGCTAGTGATCAGAGAAAGGAAAACAAGGGGCATC
Source organism: Procyon lotor (assembly GCA_028646535.1). NCBI lineage: Eukaryota > Metazoa > Chordata > Mammalia > Carnivora > Procyonidae > Procyon > Procyon lotor. Next base: position 138,183,094 of record CM053603.1, read on the forward strand.
CCTGGGAACTGCTGCTAGGAAAAATAAAGAAAAATAGTGTGGGGGAAATCTGCTGAGCATGAAAAACAGCTGCTGGTTACCCACTGTGATTTCCAGGGCAGTGGTTTTCAACCTTTGGAAGATTAGGAGCTTCCAAAATTCCTGATGCCCTGATTGCATCCCATGCCAAATACACCAGCTCTCTGATGCAGGCATCAGTAGTTTTTTTTCTTTTTTAAGATTTTATTTATTTTTTTGAGAGAGAGAGAACAAGAGAGCAAGCACAAGCAGGGGGAGGGGGCAGAAGGAGAGGGAGAAACAGACTCACTGTTAAGCAGGGAGCCAGGCACAGGGACCCATCCCAGGATGCTGGGGTATGTGATGTATGAAGTGAGCCGAAGGCAGGTCCTTCATCAGCGGGAGCCACCCAGGCAGCCCCAGGCACTGGTATCCCCAGGGGACTTGTGAATATAGTTAAGGCCTAGGTGCCCCAGGGGTAGCTCAGTCAGTTAAGAGGCTGACATCAGCTCAGGTCATGATCTTGGGGTTCCGGGCAGGGGTCCTGGGATCAAGCCCTGCTTTGTGCTTCCTAATCAGGAGGGAATCTGCTTCTGCTCTCTGTCTCCCTTTGCCCCTCCCCATCACTCATTCCCTCTCTGTCTCAAATAAATAAATAAAAATCTTAAAAAAAAAAATAGCATAGTCAAAGGTTGAGACCCCCTGCCTTAGGAAACACTTCTCAGACTTTAGAGTTCTCGGCAGTCCCCTGGGGAGCTCATCAAAATGCAGATTCTGGTTCAGTATGTCTGCAGCAGGGCCCCAGTTCCTGCATTTTCAGCCCAGCTCCCAGAAGTTACCATGGCTGGGGGTGGGGGTGGGGGCGGGGGTAAGGACACCCTGAGCAGCGCCAGCCTTCTCTCATGAATTCCAGACACCAGCTGATTCTGTGCAGTGATTTCAATGCTTACCATTAAGCCAGTGCTCAACACTTGAGTGTCAGTTTAAAATATAAATCTTGAGAATCCTATTAAATTTAGAGTAAAATCAGAACTCCTTACGGTGGCTTTCAAATGTATCAATGTGACGGGCTTCCGCCTACATCTCTGAACTGGCTCACCGTGCTCCAGGGGACAGTCACTCGGACTGCTCTGCTCCTCAGACATGCGGGACCTAGCCTCCCTTCGCGGCTTTCATAGGTCTGCCTTCCACTTGGAATACTTCCCCCTCCATATCTTCCTGGCTTTTTCCCTTTTCAACTCGTCACTTCCTTAGCTCTTCCTGGATCTCTCCCTCTAAATAAGAATAGAGGGAGAGATCTATTCCCTTCCCACTTTTGTCTCATAACTCTCTCCCACAAGGCTCTAATCGCCGTGTGCGATGGGTCTGCCTGTTTGCTGGCTTCCTGCTCTTGTGTCCACCTCCACCAGAATATTAGCCATGAGAGAAGAGCTGCTGTGTAGGCCCCTGCTGCAGCCCCAGCTCCTGGAAAAGAACGTCACAGAATGGCATCGACACACACACGCAAAATGAAAATGCGTGCTAGGAGGATCAGGCAGGTATATATATGGTAAGAGAGAAAATGAATTTTCAGTAAATACAACTTGCTGGTGAAGAGATCGGAAGGATCTGGGTTTCTCTGGTAGCGGTGGTGAGTCTACAGCTGTGGTTGAAACAACGGGATCGTCTGCTCAGCATCATGAGCCTGGCCTTGGCTCACACGTGGCTTCTACTAATCTTTGTCTTGAGGAAAATCTTTTTATTTACTTATTTCTTTTTCAAAATTTCCTCTTTCACTCCCAGGCTTTATTTAAGTAGGCTTTCACCCAAGGCGGGGCTTGAACTTACAACTTTGAGTTGCATGGTTTACTGACGGAGCCGGCCAGGGCCTCTTAGGAAAATCTTAATAAATTCGTATGCGTTGGAGAAGCTGAATTCACATTTATGTTAAGTATGAACATTACCCAGTTTGTGAAAAGAAAGACTGCCTTCGTAAACTGAAGTGAGACGCTTTGGCTCTTTTCAGGCCGTTTGTCTTGGAAGCTGTAATCCCTAGAAGTGGTCACAGAGCCTGGTTTCTGGGTGTGAAAGCTTTAGCACTTAGACCAATTGAATAGTTCGAAAGTCACTTTGGCAGATTATGGCTAATCAGCACCTACACATACCTGTGATTAGATTGGAAGGTGCAGATTCTTCAGTGGTTTTTATCTTTTGATTTCTAGCCAGTCTTCTCTCAATTATTCTTAATTGAGTAGGTACTCGCTTATCCTTAATGGTACTTGAGTTTGTGCTCTTACTCCTGTGTCTTTGTGGATTGTCACTACATATTTTTCTATTTAAAGTAGCAACAGATGATAGATTTTAACAGGATTCAGTCTGTGTTAAGATTAAAAAGATAAACAATGAAAACCAAACTCCCTTTTATTTCTGGCCTTTGTTAAAATGATGAAGAGAAGCCGATTTAGGTGACAGAAATGTTATTTGACACTTCATGCGAAAGAAATATGATTTAACACTTTATGAATTGGGTACTCTGTTTCCAAGAGTCCAGAGAACTGCAAAATGGGTTAAGGCAGGAAGGTTTGACAGGATAAAGAGTAAGGAACAAGGAAGTAAGTAGAGAGCCCAGCGCTGACTTGGTGTTTGGAGATGGGCTTCCTGGCTATACTGTGTTTCTAGTCAAGAGGAGCATTTTCAGGGACACAAATATTATCTAAGCATCATTTTGTTGACCTGGCATCGCAGGCAGGAGTGGCTCCGTTTTGGGTCTAGAAATTTATTTCAACACTTCAATCTCCAGTTCCTCCTCAAGAGACCACCACTGTTGTCACTTTCTTGTGTATCCTTCCAAAAATATTTAGTGCATCATCTGACCTTCACTTTACTCATTTACAAAATGGGGTAATAGTAGCACCTGTCTCATCAGGATCTCGTGGAGATTAAATGCATGAACACATGTAAAGGCACTTAGAACAGGGACAGAGAGCATGAATTTTTTTTACTTTAAGAAAATTTTTTTTGGGGCGCCTGGGTGGCTCAGTGGGTTAAAGCCTATGCCTTCGGCTCAGGTTATGATCTCAGGGTCCTGGGATCGAGCCCCGCATTGGGCTCTCTGCTCAGCAGGGAGCCTGCTTTCCTCTCTCTCTGCCTGCCTCTCTGCCTACCTGTGATCTCTCTGTCAAATAAAGAAAGAAAAAAAAATCTTTAAAAGAATAAAAAAAAAATTTTTGTTTTTTTAAAAGATTTTATTTATTTGACAGAGAGAAACACAGCAAGAGAGGGAACACAAGCAGAGGGAATGGTAGCGGGAGAAGCAGGCTTCCCGCCGAGCAGGGAGCCCGATGCGGGGCTCGATCCCAGGACGCTGGGATCATGACCTGAGCCGAAGGCAGATGCTTAACGACTGAGCCACCCAGGCGCCCTGAATTTTTTAACTTTTAAAAGCAATCATGGGGCACCTGGGTGGCACAGTGGGTTAGGCCTCTGCCTTCGGCTCAGGTCATGATCTCAGGGTCCTGGGATGTAGCCCTACATTGGGCTCTCTGCTCAGTGGGGAGCCTGCTACCCCTTCACTCTGCCTACTGTGATCTCTCTGTCAAATAAATAAAATCTGAAAAAAAAAAAAAAGGAAAAAAGATAAAAGCAATCATGCATTTTTTAGCATGAAGATGTGTATCAGTGCTATGTGGCCACGTATGTTATACTAAATTTTGTAGTGACCACATTAAAAAAGTAAAAAGAAACAGATGAAAAAGTTTTAGTAATAATTTTGTTTACCTCAGTATATCCCCTAAAATATCATGTCAATGTGTAATCAAGGTAAACATGTATTTTTTAATGTGAACGTATTTTAATGTGATATTTTGTAATCTTTTTTGCTATTCTTTGAAATTCGGTGTGCATTTCCTGCTTGCACACACCTCCTCTGGGACTAGCTCCAACTGAAGTTCCCTCTCACTACATGTGGCGCTTACCTCCTGTGCTGGATGGCAGGTGTACATGTCATCCCATAAACTTGTCACATTTTTACTCTCTTCAAATAATGCCATCCTTTGTTTACCTGAATCTCATAAAATGTTAATATTTTGGATGAATTTGGAGAGAAACAAATACTGTGTTTAAATATCATATCAAAAATAATGTGGTTTTACCTCTTCAAATATCTACACCAAAAATGAATTCCTAAAATGTTTAATGGAGAGAGGACGGTGGATGGGCCTTCCTCGCTGTGGCTCATGGCGGGAGCTGGTCGGCCTTGCCTGCTGCCTGCTGGTTCTGCACCAGCTGTGCTTGGTGGTCTTCCTCGTGGGCCCTTCTCCTGTGGGCCATCTCTGCTCTGGCAGAGTTGCTTCCCCCCGCTCACTCCCTAGCTTGCCCAGTGAGTAATGTAGGGATTTGTTTAAGGAGAAAAAGACCCATAACTTCTTGTGTCTAAATATTGATTTAAATGATTTTATTGCAACATAAAATTGCAGCTCCTTATGTTGGTGGTTTATATACAACGTCACATCTGAAATGAAAATGTTAAAGAAAAGAATTATGTCGTTACTAGAAGTGTATGGAAGGGCATATAACAAAAATAATTCTACCTCCACCTATTGTCTCCGTCTCCCAGTTCCCCCTCCCAAAGGGAAATTAGATATAACACACACACACGTATATGTGTATATATGTATATATATAATTTATTCCTTGTTTATTTTTACACAGATTTGTTGTATTCTTTTTCACATAACAATTCAGATTTTTTTTTTTTTAAAGATTTTATTTATTTGACAGAGAGAAACACAGCAAGAGAGGGAACGGTAGTGGGAGAAGCAGGCTTCCTGCCGATCAGGGAGCCCGATGCGGGGCTCGATCCCAGAACCCTGGGATCATGACCTGAGCCGAAGGCAGACGCTTAATGTCTGAGCCACCCAGGCGCCCCAACAGTTCAGATTATTGACTGCTGGGATAGATGATGTTTTACTGAAGGCACGATTGGCACTGTACCTGCACCTGACTCCACAGCCTGGGTTCTTCTGGGTTCTGCGCATCCTGTGCACAGGTGCTGAGCAATGACACGCTTCACCCACCCCGAGCGTCTACGTGAACTGCTGTGAAAACTTCATTCTCGCAGGGCTCCCGGTGGGCATTTTATCTTCACTTGGCAAGAATGCAACGTATATGTATTATTAAGTCCATCTATTCTTTTCACATCAGCCCACGACAATTAGAGTTGTGCTACTCTTGGGCAACTCAGTCAGAACACATGTTCGACATGGGCTTTTAACACTTCGGGCAGAACTCAGTCATAAAAAAAGATTCCAAATATACTTCTGTTAATTTTTAAGGTTGTCATCAGAATGAGAATACAAAATTAAAATAAGTCTCAGAGATGACCTACAGGCCCTAGACTATCTTAGTTTGGAAAATACAAGCCCAGGGCCCCTGGGTGCCTTCAGTTCAGGTCATGATCCCAGGGTCCTGGAATTGAGCTCTGCATCGGGTTCCTCGCTCTGCAGGAAGGCTGCTTCCCCCTTACCCACTCCCCCTGCTTGTGTTCCCTCTCTTGCTATCTCTCTGTCAAATAAATGAAGTCTAAAAAAAAAAAAGAAAAAAAAGAAAAAAAAGAAAATATAAGCCCAATTATTTCAGCATATATAATCCTCAGGGCTCAGCTCTAGTAAGATTTATGTGGCAACACTCAACCCCTAAAACTAAGTCAGGTCCCCCAGTTATATGTCTATAAAGCACTAGGTAATCTAATGCAGTCAAGAGTTAAGCCATTAAGTGTATGGTCATGTGTTTGTGTATTAACTAATTAATTCATTGTATTTTATATGGTCGTGTATTGAATGCTGTCTTGCCCATAACAGTGTAAGCTCTGGCCCAGGTCCCATATCTGGTGTACCCACCACTGTATCTGCAGTGCCCAGCATACTGCTCTTCGCATAATAGGCATTTGACCAGTAGTTTTTGAGTGATTAAGTAATTACAAAAGATTAGGGTTCAAGCTATGTCTTTACATTTGCCTTTGTAACCTTGACCACCAGTTATTTAATTTCCTTAGGTCTTAGTCTCTATATATCATAACATGAGGCAAGTACAGTAGATTGGAGATTCTTAAGCTACGTATCACCTGCAAAGCCTTTAAGTAATATAAATTGTAGAGTTCTACCTGTAGATACAGATTTACTAGTTCTAGGGAAAGTCTAGGAAATGTATTCTAAAAGCTCCTTCAGCTTATCATTTGCAGCCGGAGTTGGAAATTGAATCAGTTCTAACATCCTGTGGTTCTTTGTATATATTAGGCCTTGAGTTAAATTTAACATAGTGATTGAGGACCCAGTATATGCTAAATAGCACTACACTGGGACTAATAATATGAGGACTATTTAGATTTTCCAAGGACTTTCTGGCTGGGAGACACATTAGTGATTTTTTTTTTTTCCCCACATTAGTGATCTTAACAGCTTTTTTTGAACAGCGTTAGCAGTTTTTTTGAACTGCCTAGCAAAAGGCAGACAAGTATGCATTTCAGTCTGAGGTTTAGCGAAAAATTGCAAGAGGAGTTGAAAGTTCAGTTGATCATTAAATGTTGGGTAGGAATTGACCAAGGAGGAAGTAGGTCAACAGAAAGGACAGAACGTGCAAAAGTCCAGGGCCATGAGAAAACCTAGTTCACTAGGATCCTAGAAATGATTCCCAAAGTTGGAGCATAGCCAGAGGCAGGAGAGTTTCGGAGAAGTCTCTCAAGTAGAAGCTGCTGTTATAGCTCACTGGCTATGAGCAAGGGTTTTTGAGCCAGAAAGGTTTCATTTAAATCCTGGTTTTGTCTCTCTCTCTCTCTCTGGGCCTCTTGAAAACTTACTAACTTGTTCCCACTCAATTTCCTTATCTGTAAAGTGGGGGCACTAGTACCTGTCTTGTAAGATTACTATAAAGATTAAATGAGGCAAAATGAGGAAATATACCTACAGCTCTTAATACAGGGAGTGGTAGACTATAAGCAAAAAACATACCCAGGAAGACAAGACTATTGCAGCTTTCCTTTTGTTTTTCAGGGTTTTTTTTAAAGATTTTATTTATTTATTGGACATAGAGAGATCACAAGGAGGCAGAGAGGCAGGCAGAGAGAGAGGAGGAAGCAGGCTCCCTGCTGAGCAGAGAGCCTGATGTGGGGCTCTATCCCAGGACCCTGAGATCATGACCTGAGCTGAAAGCAGAGGCTTTAACCCACTGAGCCACCCAGGTGCCCCTGTTTTTCAGTTTTAATGACTACACAAGAGTGATACTGTAGTTAATTTTTTAATAAAAATTGTAATTGTCTTTATTTTCGAGAGGAAAATGTTCGGGGAAAATTTAAGTGTCCTTCTAAAACCCAGGTCTCTGTTCTATGAGTTTTTCTTCCTAAAGGCAACCAGGATATACTAAATTTTAATGTGGTCTTTTAGAGATAATTCTAAAGCACATTTGAAGTAGCAAAAAAATGAGAAGCAATCAAAATATTCATCAGTATGGGAAATGTCTCTGGAATAGGCACCCTTTTCATATTATGCAGTAGTTAAAAAAATGTTGCAAAATGGAGTGTTCCATTGCAATATCTTCCTCTTAAATATACATGTAATATTATAAAGATATGTATGTAGGTATATGTGGTTATATATATAATTTCATGTTTATAATCAATATCTAATGATTAAGAATTAGGTACTCTTTATTATGGCATTTTCAAAATTTTAACAATCTTTTAAATATTTATGTCTTGATGATATAACAGTATGCTTAATGAATAAATGTATTTGTCTGCTAACTTGAGAGAGTTGCTCCTAAAAGTAATTTACATATTGTGAAAAGATTGCTGAATAAATTTGTATGAGTCAAATCTTATGACCTTAGACACTAACAAATCATTTGGAAGTCTATGACCGTATTTGATGAAGTGCCTATGGACACTTTGTAATTTCTTGTTTTGTTTTTTTTCCTAACTGAAGTACAGTTGACATGCAATATTGTATTAGGTTTAGGTGTAAACGTTAGCGATTTGACATGTAAATACATTACAAAATGCTTACCAGGATAAGTGTAGTTATTGTCTGTCATTATACAACGTTGTTACAATATTATTAATTATATTCCATATGCTATACTTTAAATCCCCATGACTCACTTATTTTAAAACTGCCCATTTGTACCTCTTAATCCCCTTTACCTATTTCAACCCTCCCCACTCTGGCAACCACCAGTTTGTTCTCTATATTTCTGAGTCTGTTTCTGTTTTGTTTTTTTGTTTTGTAATTTAGATTCAATAGATAAGTGAAATCATATGGCATTTGTCTTTTTTTTTTTTTTTAAGATTTTATTTATTCATTTGACAGAGATAGATCACAAGTAGGCAGAGACGCAGGCAGAGAGGAGGAAGCAGGATCCCGGCTGAGCTGAGAGCCCAATGCGGGGCTCGATCCCAGGACCCCAAGATCACGACCCTAGCCGAAGGCAGATGCCTTAATCCACTGAGCCTCCCAGGTGCCCTGGCATTTGTCTTTTTTTTTATGTTTGGTTGTTTCACTTAGGATAGATCTTTAGGTCTATTCATGCCATCACCAATGGCAAGATTTCATTCTTTTTTATGGCTGAGTAATATTCGTGTGTGTGTGTGTGTGTGTGTGTGTCTGTGTCTGTATCTTCTTGATTCTTTGATCTATTGGTAGACACTTAGGTGGCTTCCAGATCTTGGCTATTGTAAATAATGCTGCAATGAATTTTTGGATGAGTGTTTTTGTTTTCTTTGGATAAATAGAAGTGAAATTCCTGCATCATATGATATTTCCACTTTTAATTTTTTGAGGAAACTCCGTATTGTTTTCCACAGTGGCTGCACAAATTTATATTCCTACCAAGACTGTGTGAATGTTCCTTTTTCTCCACATCCTTGCCAATGGATTACTTACTGTCTTTTTGATATTGGCCATCCTTATTGGGGTGAGGTGATACCTCATTATGGTTTTGATTTCCATTTCTGTGATGTTGAGTGATATTGAGCATCTTTTCGTGTGCCTGTTGGCCATCTGTATGTCTTCCTTGGAGAAATGTCTGTTCATGTTTTCTGCCATTTTTCAATTGACTTATTTGATTTTTTTGGTGCTGAGTTGTAAAAGTTCTTTATATATTTTAGTTATTAACCCTTATGGGATACATCACTTCGAAGTATCTTCTCCCATTCAGTAGGTTCCCTTTTCATTTTGTTGATGGTTTTCTTTGCTGTGCAAAAGCTTTTTAGTTTGATATAGTCCCAATTATTAATTTTGGCTTTTTTTTGGCCTTCCTTGAAGAGACAGACCCAAAACAATATTGCTAAGACAGTATCTGAGAGTTTACTATGTTTTCTTTTAATTTTATAATCAGGCCTTACCTTTGATCTTTTTTTTTTTTTTTTTTTTT
>CM053603.1:138192992-138216835 GCA_028646535.1 Procyon lotor
TCGAGCTTTTTGAGAGGAAATACACCAGGCCGTTGGTGCACTATGGCTTTTCTCCCTAAGAAATCAGGAATTCGGCAAAGCAGTCAGAACCCCAGCAGAGATGCCCTGTTCGCTGTAGTCAGAGCCATCTGTGTGGCCATTCAGCAGCACCCTGCCAGTTTTGTCATCAGCGAACATCATGACTGATGAATTAAGGCCTGGATACAATCTCTAAAGAGTATCTCTAGCTTTGCTATAGGAAAAAAAAGAGAGAGAGAGAGAGAGAGAGAAATGCTTGGAGAAGGACTTTCTTATCATAGCTTTGGCTTTCCCATTAATCTTGCTTTCTGCCCATGATGCCCTTGTGCACTGTTATCTTTAAGAGTGTAAAGCTGGAAGTCCTCCTGCAGGATGATTGCATTGTTCAAATTTCCCTCTCTTACCCACCTATGGAAAGTACCAAGACAAATGTTACTGCTGCAGACTAAGACAGAAATACTACTGAGTTCCTTAGGAAGTACATTAGCCGTGCTTTTTATTTGCTGTATTCTGATGCTTTGACATTTGAGGTCTTGCTGACCCTGGAGGACTGCCCCTTCCAGAGCTAGCCAATTTAGGCATACTAAGCAATTTGCCTGTGAGGATGCCTTTCAAATGCAAATCAATTCAGAGCCCAAAGTCCCAATCACTTCCTTTAACAGATTCTCAAACTATGTGCCACCATCTATCTACTAATCACCTCAGGGCCAGATACCAGATCACCTCAGGGCCAGAGAGCTTCTATGTCCTAGAGCCCATTGAAGTTATTTGACCAAGTCAATTTTAATGTTTACTCTGCCTCTCCAGCTCCTTCCCATGGAAACCAGAATAAAGACTGTAACCATGTTTTCTTCTACTCCCTCTGCCTGGTGCTTCTCCATGTGGCCCTCCATGATGTGGCATGCCCTCTTCTTGGGAACTATCATTTCAATGGCAATGGTTTCCTCATCTGTCGGCAGAACCGTCCTTAAGTAATAACGAGGCCTATTAAAACAGGGAATGCATACTATACTGAGTGACAAATTACAAGAAACTGTATCTTGAGGTATAGTTCTTCCATGAGACTTTCCCTGATCTCATCAACTTACAATGAACTTACTCTCTTATTAACATCTAGTATCACTGCCTATGACTCTCATTTAGAGACATACAGACATTTAGATATATGCTACTTCACAGTAACATATACCTGTTATTTAAATTTCTTGTGTATGATCTTGTTCTTCCAACTGAAATATAATTTTTTTTTAAAAATTTTATTTATTTATTTGACACAGAGAGAGAGAGATCACAAGTAGGAAGAGAGGCAGGCAGAGTGAGAATGGGAAGCAGGCTCCCCGCTTAGCAGAGAGCCCGATGTGGGGCTCGATCCCAGGACCCTGAGATCCTGACCTGAGCCGAAGGGAGAGGCTTCAACCCACTGAGCTACCCAGGCGCTCCTGAAATATAAATTTCCTTAGGACATAATTTCTCAGGTGTATAATTCTCACTATCTTCCAGTAATAACTAATGAACTCATGAATGAATGAATAAATGTAACTTACTAAATTTGTCCCAAAGTTCACAAAGATCTTACTTTTCTTTCTGAACTTTCTCTTTAAAAAAAAAAAAGTGTTTTTTGTTTTTTTTTTAAGATTTTGTTATTTATTTGACAGAGAGAGAGATTACAAGTAGGCGGAGAGGCAGGCAGAGAGGGGGAAGCAGGCTCCCCGCTGAGCAGAGAGCCCGATGCGGGGCTCAATCCCAGGACCCTGAGACCATGACCTGAGCCGAAGGCAGAGACCTTAACCCACTGAGCCACCCAGGTGCCCCTAAAAAAAAAAAAAAGTTTTTAAAAAGATTTTATTTATTTATTTGAGAGCGAGGGAGAAAGAGAGAGAGAGGGCAGGAGCCGGGGGTCGAGGGAAATAGGGAGAAGCAGGCTCCCCACTGAGCAGGGAGCCCAATGCAGGGCTTGATCCCAGAACCCTGGGATCATGACCTGAGCCCAAGGCAGATGTTTAACCAACCGACTGAGCCACTCAGGTGCCTCTATTTTTTTTTTTTTTTTTAAGCAGACTCCATGCCCAGTGCGGAGTCTAACTCAGGGCTTGAACTCATGACCCTGAGATCAAGACCTGAACTGAGATCAGAGTTGGACACTTAACCGACTGAGTCATCCAAATGCCCTGGAACTTTCTCTTTGCAGATCACTTTGTATGACTGGGGTCAGCCCCAAATTGCAAATCTGTCTAAGTGTTTTCTTCAAATAAATAAATGTATAAACCCAATAAATACTGAATTATGTCTAAGTGTTTTCTTTTTTTTAAAATTTTATTTATTTATTAGGCAGAGCAGCAGGCAGAGGGAGAGGGAGAAGCAGGCTTGCCACCGAGCAGGGAGCCCGATGTGGGACTCGATCCCAGGACCTTGGGATCATGACCTGAGCCGAAGGCAAACATTTAACCAACTGAGCTACCCAGGCGCCCCTAAGTGTTTTCTTCAAGTAAGTAAATGTATAAGCCCAATAAATACTGAATTATTTCCCTGTACTTATAATCAGATATGATTGTCTTGAGCATCCATAGCTTCTTTGCTATCTGTAGGAATAGGATAGCAATATTGGGTGCTGGTTAAGAATGCTGCTTTGGATTTAGACAGACCTAGTTAATACTAGCTCTATTACTTGTTAGTTATGTATTTCACCTATTACTTATTAGTTATGACTTGACCTTTTTAATATTCTGTTTCAACTATAAAATGAGGATAATAATACCTCTCCTAGAGGGATTTTATAGGGATTCCATATGTAAAGTTATTAGCATAGTACTAGTGTATGGTGGATGCACAGCAAATAGTATGATTGTACATCTTGCTTTGCTTGAGGCAATGTTTATTCCTGCTTTTCTAACATCGTTATTAATAGCATACCTTTTATCCTCTAAAGTTTGAAGTTTAGAAAATAAATTGTCCTATTAATAAATGTCCTTTTAAACTTTTTATGCTGATCGCTACTTAAATATATATGAAAGGAATATATATCTATGAATGAATACTTGATTCTGTTGGGGCTGTGCTGTAATCCTTTGCAATAGAGCCCACCCCATCCATTTGTCTCCACTGCTGAGAAGCAGAATATAGTATAGTGACTAAGAGCACAGACATAGGAGCCAGACAGCCTGGGCTTAAATCCTAGCTATGCCACGTTGTACCTGTGTAAATTTATTATTTTTTAAAATATTTTATTTATTTATTTTACCCTCGATCTTAGCCAAAAGGCCGAGAAGTGGTTTTTATTTATTTATTTTAGAGAGGAGTGGGAAAGAGAGAGAGAACAAGCACAAGCAGGGAGAGCAGCAGGGAGAAGGAGAAGCAGGCTCCCCACTGAGCAGGGAGGCCAATGTAGGACTCGATCCCAGGACCCCGATATCATGACCTGAGCTGAAGGCAGAGGCTTAACCGACTGAGCCACCCAGGCGCCCCTCTACCTGTGTAAATATAGATAATCCATTCGCCTAGTACGTCTCAGTTTCCTCACTAGTAAAATGGGGACAGTAAAAATAGTACTTTCATCATAGGGTGTCATGAGGCTGAAAATCAGAACATGCATTTTCCAGTATGCACTTACGATAGTGTCTGGCACATAGCAAGCCCTCTGTAAATCTGAGTGTGTACTCTTGTCTCGATGTCAGTGGCACCTAAACTGAAGTCAGCTTGATTCTGTTTCCTGTGAGTTGCCACTGGTGTAGAAAGCAACCTTAATACTGCCTTCAGTTCAGCCTGCAAGTCTGTATAAGTGTCTTAGATGATAAAGTCCTAGAGGAGCTTTGCGCGATAGCATGTGTGATTCTTCAAGATATAAATACGTTTGAACAATGTCGTGGACTGAATTATATCCCTCTCCCTCCATTCATATGTTGAACCCCTAACCCCCAGTGTGACTGTATTTGCGGGTAGGGTCACTGAGGAGGTGACTAAGATTAAATGAGGTCATAACATTGGGACCCTAATATGATAGAATTGGTGTCCTTATAAGAAGAGGAAGGGTCACCAGAGATCTCTCTCTGTGTGCACACATATAGAAGAGGCCATATGAGGACAAAGTGAGAAGATCACTATCTACAAATCAGGAAGAGAGTCCTCACCAGAAACCAATCCTGAGAGCACCACTGTCTTGGAGTTCCAGCCTCCAAAACTGAAAAAGTAAAATTTCTGTTATTTAGGCCACTTAGTCTGTGATATTATGTTATGGCAGTCTGGGAAGATGAATACAGCTAAGGTCATGGTCCAAAGATTAAGTTTAGAAAGAAAAACAATCTGTGTATGTTTTGGGAATTGGACTAAGAACAATAGAGGAATTTATTTATGGGAGAATTTCTCCCATAGGTCAAGGGATAACAAATAAAAAATTGGTATTGTACATATGTGAGTCTGGTCAAGGATGATACAGAAGAAATAATGAGGACTGTGGTCAACCAGACAGACATCCTGTTTTCAAGACACTGAAATCTAATCTTCTAAAGCTCCCATACAGGCTAAACAGAGCACATCAATAGGATACTGGTCCTCTGGCCCTGCTCTAGTGAGCGATTGTCTTTGGAAGTACTGGTGAGCGGGATTGTCCTCTGGAGAGCACAGGTGTGAGGTTTCGTGAGTGAACAGAATCTACACAGTAGGGAGATGAAGAAAGAGAGTATGAGAGAGGAAGCCTGGTAGAGAGCAGGCTGCCAACAAAATCAACTACTGGGGCTGGAAATGTGACACAGATCCATTTTGTTGAAGAGGCACCATATAAAGAAGACTGGAAAACAAGGATGGAAAGGTTCAGTTTGCATTTGGGTACAAATTCTGGGCTACTAAATTTGGACATCAAGTGGTTCATTTGAGCAATGAGAAGTTCTCATGAAAGCATTGTTTTCAAGTAAATTGTAAATACTTGTTAGGATGTTTGGGAGAAAGAAGGAATTAGAATGAGTTCCCATGAATGCACACACTCACACAGAGGCTGGTTTGCCACTTAATGGGAAGTGGTAGATTGCAGGAAAGCAAATCACCCGGGGATCTTGTTAAAATGTAGAGCATCATTCAGCAAGTCTGAGATGAGGTCTGAGGTTCTGCATTTTGAACAAAAGGATGTTGATGATCCTGCTGGTCCCTAACCACACTGTAAGTTATAAGGAAAAAGGTGACCTCTAAATATACTTGTAGTTCCTTGATTTTACTACCTATCATGCTGAGAAAACTGGCTGAAAATTTACATTCAATATCAGCTTGAGTCATTCTACTTGTCCCTGGGGATGAAATTGTGTATTCCAGAATGCCAACTCAAACCTTGCAAAAAAGTGATTGTACACACCTCTTTTTTTTAAAAAATATTTTATTTATTTATTTGACAGAGAGAGATCACAAGCAGGCAGAGAGAAAGGGGGGGGAAGCAGGCTCCCTGCTGACCAAAGAGCCTGATGTGGGGCTTGACCCCAGGACCCTGAGATCATGACCCAAGCTGAAGGCAGAGGCTTTAACCCACTGAGCCACCCAGGCGCCCCTGTACACACCTCTTTGCCTTGCAAAGACCACACCACACACTGTGAGTTAACAAGAGCAAAGAGAAAGTAAGCACAAGATTTCAAAAAGACTGAAAAAAAAAATAAAATAAAAAAAAGATTTCCAAAAGACTGGAGCTAGATTTGGACTTTATGATAAAAGAAACTTTGGAATCTCCAGACAGAAAGATATAAAGGGAAGAATTATGGGACTTAATGATGGATTAGTTTTGTTTTGTTTAAGAATATAGTTTGACTATGTGGAACCTAAAAGAAAAAGTCAAAGTCATAGAAACAGAGTGGAACGTGGTTCCCAGGGTGGGGGAAATTGGGGGAGGTTGGTAAAAGATACCAACTTTCAGCTATAAGATAAAAAAAGTCTGAGGATCTAATGATAATTACTATAGTTAATAATACTGTATGTACAATTGAAATTTGCTTAGAGAGTAGAGCTTAAATGTTTTCACCAAAGGGGAAAAATACATATGTGAGGTGATGAATGTATTAATTGACTCAATAAGGAGAAGCATTCCACAATGTACATGTATATCCAATCACCACGATGTACAATTTTTAAAAAATATTTTATTTATTTATTTGAGAGAGAGAGGGGGAGAGGCAGAGGGAGAAGCAGACTCCCTGCTGAGCAGGGAGCCCTATATGGGGACTGATCCCAGGACCCGTGATATCATGACCTAGGCTGAAGGCATTTGCTTAATCAACTGAGCCACTTAGGTGCCCCCGATGTACAATTCAAATATGTTACAATTCTATTTGTCAGTTATACCTCAAAGAAGTTGAGATTAAAAAAAAAAGAATATAATTTGGCTTTCTCACTGAATATAAAACTTAATCTCATTATATCATAATATAATCCCCATGAAGCTGGATGTAAACAAAATATTTTCTCAAATCATTTTTCCTAATAGCTCCTTTTAGTCCTTTAAGGTGTAATCATACAGAAAATACTTCATCAATAACATGTTGAAATAGTTAAGAATTACAAACTTTCATTTTTAAGAAGTTTTCTACCTAGGTACTTCTCCATTTTTAATTTTTTGTCACAATCACTTTTATGAAGTTAATTAAAAATTATTACTTTAATATTTGCTTAATCCATTCTTCAAAAGTACTTATCTATCGTTTTATCTGTTGTAAAGGTATGAAGTAGATTTTACAGAGGAATTGAGATGAAGGCTAATGATGAACAGGATTATTTTTAACATGAAATATTATGAAAAGGTGACTATAAAATAGAACATGGTGAAGCTGAATTGTTTCAAAATCCAAAGGACCTTGAATTTTAACAATAAGAACAGTTCCTCTGATTTTTGTTTACAGAAAGTACCTTAACTATGGAATAGTGGAAGTTAAGGAATGGAAAATATTTTTTCAAGTCCTGTGTTTCATGATCTTCATTTTACAAATGAGAAAGCCAAGGCTCAGAGCATCACAGTGACTTGCCCATGACCACTCAGTATATGAGAAGCAGAATTAGGAGTGGGGTTCTCTCTTTGTAGCCAAAGAGCCGTTTCCTTGATACCATACTGCTATCTTTTGGGTAATCAGTCGCATCCCCATTACTAACATTAATATTGTCCCTCCATATGCCCTGTTATTTTGGAAGAGACATGAATGATACCTGTGTGCATTCTGAGAAGATTTTATGAAGGAGGAAGGCCTTCAGTTTGTCCATAAAAAATTGGGTAGGAAATGAATACGCAGAAGGCTGAACTAGGGCTCTCAGGACCCAGAGATGGCAATGTTAGCTAAAGCTTGAAGAGCAGAAGTAGCAGGAGATAATTCTGGGACCTGAGGACAGTGAGCACCTGGAAGGATTGGGCAACAAAATTGGGCAAGAAGGTTGGGCTAGCAATAAAAAATCTAGGAAATTTAGGAAAGTAGTTGAACTCAATGTCATAGTATAGAGTCAGAACTAGCGGTGTACCGGGAACCAGCTGTGTACTGGGAACCAGCAGTGTACGGGAAACCAGCAGTGTACTGGGAACCAGTTGAACTAGCTGTCAGAGCTTCTCATCCCAACGTGGAGTTGAGTAACATCACATCAGCAGCTTGAAACTGATCTGGCGGGAATATTTACACCATGGAAATCAGCAAAACCTACTAACCAGGAATTTTTTTTCTTTTCTGGTCCTAGAGAGCCAGTGCACCACTATATGTAGACAACACGAAAATCTATGCTCCAGTAGCTGGACTAGACTATGCAGGAGGAAGGATAAATTGAGAGAAGGACTGGAGAGATGGGAGCTCCTACCATGCAGTCTGTTGAGAAGTTTTCAAGACATGTTCTCATCCAATTTTCACTGTAAATAGTAAGTATATGTCCATGGCCCTTTAATTTGTAGAACCCAGAGATCCTAACTTCCAGATCATTCAATCTGGTGCTATACATAGCACTTGGAATTTTGCCTCAATTCCAAAGTGCTTCAGGTAGGAAGAGAATGAGGATCCCCTTCAGGAAAAGAACAAGCTAAGAGAAAGAGAGTCTAAACACTGAAAATAATTTTGTATTACATTAAGCTCTGCCATGCCTAAGGCAAGGTAAGATTTCCATCAAAAATTACTGTTATATTGACTTCAATCAGGTGGAAATCTCCCAGCAAACTTCACATCATGATTTCATAATTATCATCAACACATCACCACCACTAGAAGCAGCAGGACTATCGCTTATCAAACAGTTACCCTAAGCCAACGCCTTTGCTAGTCATTCAATAATTATTAATAAGTCACTACTGTGTGCCTGGCTTGTGCTAAATTAGTGGTTTTCAGTTTTCTTGGTCCCAGTACCCCTTTACCTCTTAAAAATTGTTTAAGGCCGGGGCGTCTGCCTTCGGCTCAGGTCATGATCCCAGCGTCGTGGGATCGAGCCCCGCATCCAGCTCCCTGCTCTAAAGGAAGCCTGCTTCTCCTGCTACCACTCCCTCTGCTTGTGTTCCCTCTCTCGCTGTGTTTCTCTCTGTCAAATAAATAAAATCTTAAAAAAAAAAAAAAAATTGTTTAAGGCCTCAAAGGGCCTTGATTAGATAAGTTATAGCCATTGCTATTTACTGTATTCAAAATTAAAACTGGGATATTTTAAAATATGTATTAATTCATTTAATTATAATAATATAAGCCCATTACATATTAACATAAATAATATATTTTGTATGTAAAAGAACTTATATCTTCCAAAAGAAAAAAATTCTGAGAAGAGTGGCATTTACCTTATAATTCTTCAAATCTCTTTAATGTCTGGTTTAATAGAGGGCAGCTAGATTTTCTCATATCTGTCTGCATTCTATCGTTGCAGTATCTCACATATAGTTTCTGAAAACTTCATTTTACAGTCGTGAGAATGGGAGTGGAAAAGGCAAATAATGCCCTAATGTTCTTACTAAAAACATTTTAGAACCCATGGCTCCCCTTCCAGAATTTAGGGACTCCCAAGAGTCCCCAGACCACAGTTTAAAAACTGCTGTACTAAATTGTGTATTTAACCTTATGGACCTTACATTGTTAGGCTAAGTCCCTCATGTGCCATATTTAAGACTGCAACCCTATAAGATAGCTACTTTTATTGCCTCCATTTCTAACATGGGGAAACTGAGGAACAGAGAAATATATAATATGAAGGTATATCGGCAGAATTAAAAGTGGCAGAGTTCGTATATAATCTAGGTGTGTCAGATTCCCGAGATGATGCTCGCATCTACTATACTGCTTGCTTCCTAATGCACCACACAAAAAACAAAGTTCATTACCTACTTTTTGAAAGTTCCACCAAGGGCACCTGCGTGGCTCAGCCGGTTAAACATGGGCCTTCTGCTCAGGTCATGATCCCAGGGTCCTGGGATCAAGTCCCGCATGGGGCTCCTCGCTCAATGGGGAGTCTGCTTCTTCCATTCCCTCTACCCCTCTCTGCTACTCATGCTCTCTCTCTCAAATAAATAAATAAAATCTAAAAAAATAGTTTCACTGAGATAGGAAAGCTTGATCATATTCTGAAGAGATCCTTTACAAAGGAACTTCTTCTTCTTTTTTTTTTTTTTAAGATTTTATTTAGTTGACAGAAAGGGAGAGATCACAAGTAGGCAGAGAGGCAGGCAGAGAGAGAGGCGGAGGCAGGCTCCCTGCTGAGCAGAGAGCCCGATGCGGGGCTCGATCCCAGGACCCTGAGATCGTGACCCGAGCTGAAGGCAGAGGCCCAACCCACTGAGCCACCCAGGCGCCCCAACAAAGGAACTTCTAATCCAGTAGCTGCTACTATTATTTTGTTATAACTGAAAATAGTATCTGTAGACAGGATTTTTTTTTTTTTTTTTTTGGAAGGATGGCAAGTGGCTGGGTTGGCTGATGTCCTTTGAGAATTTGGACGTGAGGGGTAAGAATGTGTAGGGAGATCTGACCAGGAAACTGCTGTCTTTGAAACAAGTCCAGGCGTATTGAGATTAAACAAGGAAAAGGTTGGTTTGGTGTTTCCAGTCAGTCAGAATAGTGAGCTGTCCCAGCCCACAGTGTTCTCTGTTCCCCCCAAAAGTCCTTCCTGGCTGTAGAGGTGTGGTGACACTAAGTAATAGCTTTTCTTTACTGAGCCCCAACAATAGACCTGGGTGCTATCTATGACCGTACTTACAGGAAACATGGGTTACAGATGTCATTATTGTCAGGTGACCCAGGGAGGGAACAGACAATAGCTGTGACATCATCATAATCTATTGATGGAATTTCTCAGGAGTTTTATAAATAAAGTTCTCTTTATCTATAATCTCTACTTTCTATGACCTCGGTACCATGAGGTACTGAGTTTCTTAGGTGTAGCTACCACAGAATTCTTTCAAGAATTACAGCATCTGGAAAGAATGTTCAGAGATCACCTGGCTTCTCTCCAGCATTCTAATAGTCCAGTAGAAAAAGCATGAGCTCTGCAGTCATAGAGATGAGGGTGTAATTGCAGGATCTGCCAGTGATGAATTGTATGGTCTTGGGTAAATGAGCTCCTGAGCTCCAGCTTTTCCATCTGCAAATTGGGGAAGACAAAAATTATCCTCGTGGGAACACCGTGAGGCTTAAATGAGACAGTAAGCAAAGGGCACAGTCTAGTTCCTCACATCCAAAGACAGATGTTAAAAAGATATTACTCCCCCTTTTTCTTCTAAGTACAGTGACCATGTAATTATCATCCCAAATGAAACATTTCTGAGAACAGGGGAGGCTCAGTTAATAATTAGACCTGAACAACTGATGCAAACTGGGAACATTCTGGGCGATTCAGGTACATGATCACCCTTTCTTCATGTAGACCATTCTGGAAGGCAGGTGAGCATTGGTGCTGATATGATTTTGTAATATCAGAGTTCTGCTTTTTTTTTCTTTCATTAAAAAATTAATAGACCATTTTTTTCGGACAGTTGTAGATTTACAGAAAATTGAGGAGATAGTATATAGAGTTAGTTCCCATATACCACCAACCCTATATACACAGTTTCCCCTATTTACATTTTGCCTCTGTGTGGTACACTTGTCATGAGTGCTGAGTCCATGGTGATACATTATTATTCACTGAAGTACATGGTTTACATGAAAGTTCACTCTGTGTCAAATAGTTCAATGGGTTTTGACAAATGTATTGTATCATGTGTCCACTACTATTTCAGAATCAGACAGAATGGTTTCAACATCTAAAAATCCCCTGTGCTTTTCCGGTATATCCCACTCTGCCCCCAAACCGCTGGCAACCATGGATCTTCCTATTCATATAGTTGGAATCATGCAACATGTAGTCTTTTCACATGGACTTTTTTGACTTAGCTATATGCGTTTAAAATTTGTCCATGGCTTTTCATGACTTGATAGGTCATATCTTCTTATTGCTGAACAATATTCCACTTTATATAAGTATATATAATATATATATTATATTAATATATATATATAATATAATAAGTATATATATGTCATATATATATATATATTATATATATATATATTACAGCTTGTTCATTCATTCATCCATTAAAGACATCTCGGTTGGCTTCCATTATGGGGATATTATGAATAATGCTGTTATAAACATTCATATGCAGGTTTTCATGTGGATACAAGTTTTTAACTTGGGAAAATACCTACAAATGTGATTGCTGGATCATGTAATAAGACCATGTGTAAGCTTTTTTTATTTTTTATTTTTTTTATTTTTATTGACAGAGAGAGAGAGAGAGATCACAAGTAGGCAGAGAGGCAGGCAGAGAGTGAGGGGGAAGCAAGCTCCCCGATGAGCAGAGAGCCTGATGCGGGGCTTGATCCCAGAACCTGAGATCATGACCTGAGCCGAAGGCAGAGGCTTTAACCCACTGAGCCACCCAGGCGCCTTGGCCATGTGTGAGCTTTGTAAGAAACTGTTAAGGGGCACCTGAGTGGCTCATAACTGGTTGAGCATCTGACTCTTGGTTTCGGCTCAGATCATGGTCTCATGGGTCGTAAGATCGAGCCTCGCACCAGGCCCTGCATTCAGTGGAGAGTCTGCTTAAAGATACTCTCCCTCTGGTCCTCCTCCTCTTCATGCCCACTTACGCATATCTCTCTCTGGAATAAATAAATATTAAAAAAAAAGAAACTGTCAAACTGTCTTCTAGTGTGGTTGTACCCTTTTGGCTTCCCATCAGCAATGAATGAGTCTCTGTTGCTCACCATCCTTGCCAGTGTTCAATATGGGCAATTATTTCATTCTTTTTGTTTCTCTCAGATCATCACTAATTCATGTAGTCCTTAATATACAACTAGCAAGGCCTTAATTATATAAATCATTTTGTGCTTAAGTTGAAGTAGTTAAATATTCTTCCCTAACTTTGGTCCCCTAAAATGTATCAATCATGATTAATGAGCTAGTTTTAAACATTAACAATAAGGTCATGATTAATTTTGCTCAGATAAAGAACTGCATAAAAATTTAGTGTTTTCTATGAAGCTATTATTTTCAAACAACTTATTTCTATTAAACTGGAGAGGAATAGCATCCAAGACTATCATTAATTGAATTTTCATGTATTTTATTAAATTTACAAAATTAATCACTCAGGAAATGAGAGACAAGGGCAAACAGGTGAGGAAAAGGTTTTGCTACCTATCAAAAACCTTGGGTTTTTTTATGAACTTGTTTGGTGTCTTGTCTTTTTTGCTTTTGCCAAAGTAGCACTAGTGGATTGTTTTTCATATGAAAATCTTTGATTAGGAAGTGCGTCCATAACTCCCCAAATATAACACCTGTATTTGTGCTTGATGTGGTCTGAGTAGATAGTAGAATAAAATGAGATTGGAGCATGAGACAAAATGTTTAAAACCGAACACATCATCTCCCGACCTCATGAACCTATCAGAGTTTCCTGCTGTCATCTCTCCGTTCTGTTTTTGAAACCTCATTACCCATGTCACCTGCATTTGAAACTGTGCTGTCATCTTTGACTCTTTTCTCTCTCCCTTACCACTTGTTATAAGCTGTCTTTATACAGCAGTGTTGTTTTGTTTTGATTAGACCATTGTATGGTTGAAGCAAATGAGAAAAAGATGGCTGGAATGTCTTGCCAGATGTAACTTTGGATGACATTGCTAGACTGGAACATATAAAACTGAATCTTTTTTTTTTTTTTTAATAGTAGTGGACTCTGTCTTCTTTAAGATTTCAAGAAAGTATAGAGAAAGCAACCTAATATGCTTCCCAAAATCTTGCCCATTGCTAGGGGAAAGAAGAAAATGATCTCCAATGGTCAACTATTATAATACACATTACCTATAAGAAGAAATGGATTTTCTATTAACAGTTGTCTCGGGGTGCCTGGGTGGCTCAGTGGGTTAAAAGCCTCTGCCTTCAGCTCAGGTCATGATCTCAGGTCCTGATCTCAGGTCCTGGGATTGAGCCCCACATCGGGCTCTCTGCTCAGCGGGGAGCCTGCTTCTCCCTCTCCCTCTGCCTGCCTCTCTGCCTACTTGTGGTCTCTCTCTCTCTGTCCAATAATTAATAAAATCTTTAAAAAAAATTGTCTCTTAACACTTCAGCATTCATTCATCAGATTCACAAGTGAAAACTTTGGAAGATAGGACAAAACTCACCTCCCAGCCTCCCATTTGGACTTCCTCCAAATAATCTTCTTTGACAATGACATGAATGGTGTAGTATCTTTCTAACTGCCGAGCCAATCAAATTACTCCTCCGTATAAAATCCTTCAATGGCTCTCATTACATGCAAGATGAAGTCTGAAAAGATTTTGGTGATTTGCCTCTGACTCATTTTTTTTCCAGCCTCTCATCCTTGGCTACTCCTTCAAGAGCAGTGTTGTCGTTCTCCGATGATTCCGCTCTCTCCTGCACATGCTGTAAAGTTTGCTTTGATAATCTCCTTGGTTTGGACTTGAATTAGGCGGCATGTCCTTTCTAAAGCTTAACGTCAGTCACCAAGGCAGAGTTGACTTATTCACTCCACAAGAATTCACTGAGTACCCACACTGTGCCCGTTGCCACTCCAGGGGCCGGGGACGCTGCTGTGATCAAGGAAGATCAAATTCTTATTCTCCAGAATATAGACTAGTGTAGAGGAAATGAGGGGAAGGGGGATTTTCACCTAATAAAGAAATACATAATAATAAATAAACAATAGGTAAAGAAACAAGCAAGAGACTTTGGTATAGTGTGATAAAAAACAGCAAGAAAGGAGAAAACCACATAGCAGACAGGGACTGCTGGAAGCTGAAGTGTGGCGAGCAGAATAACGAGCCCCCGAAGACGTCTGCCTCCTAATCCTGTGCTATAGGAGTAGGTGGTCTTGCACGGCCGCAAGGATTTTGCAGAGGTGAATAAGGTGAAGGACGCTGGGGAGAGGATGGCGGATTATTCAGGTGGTTGCAATCAAAGCCCAAGCTCTTAAATGAGGAGAAGCTTTCCCAGCTCTGGTCAGAGGGAGAGGACGATGGAGGAAGCAGCAGAAGATGCAGCGCTGCTAATTTTGCAGATGAAGAAAAGGGACCATGAGCCACAGGATGAAGTGTCCTTTGTGCTGGAAAAGGCAAGGAAGCAGACCCTCTCCAGGATGGGCCAGAAGGAATGCAGCCCTGCTGACAGTTAGCTCCTGTGACACCGAGGCCAGGGGTGGCGGTGGGGGAAGATGATAAATTCTGGGGGCTGAAGCTGCTAAATTCAGCCACTTGGGACCAGTGAGCGTCGGGGATGCATTCTCTGAGGAGGAACCCTTGAGCTGAGAGCTAAATGACAACGAGAAGCCAACTCATGAACGTGCTAGGAAGTGTAGTCCAGGCAGAGGAAGCGTAAATCTCTGAGGTTGGAGCCAACTTGGCGTGCTTCACCACGACGTGAAGGCCACGATGACTGGCCGTGTTAGAGGGCGAGCAGTCCAGGAGGAGATCAGAGCTCTGGGCAGGCACCAGGCGGCCATCAAGAGCCTTTTGCTGCTGTAACTTCCATTGTGGACCAGCCATCATGAGTGTGTGTGCAAATGGAGACTCCTCCGTCCGCTGTGAGTCCGGGGAGAGCCTGAGAAGCAGGGACCCATCCCACACCTCTTGGCCCCCTAGCACAAAGCACTTGGAGTGCCTCAGACATGCAAGCTCACAAACGTACAGCTGTGGGATAGCTGTTTGAGATTCTTTCGCAAAGCAGAACAATGGTAAGATTAATCTGTTTGGAAATACCAACTACTGAGAGCTCCCTGAATTTTAATTTCTTGCTTGTCACCATTTGGAGAACCATTTTACGGCGTATTAAGGGAAAGTGATTTGTGGTAGTATGTGAATCAAAAAGCAGCCGTTCAGATGATAAAACAAAATTACTGTCTGACGTCCCTGGTGGGATTTTCTTGAACACCGCTATCGTAATCAGGTTTATTTCTAGCTTAAAAAAAATAGCACTAGCCCTTGGGTGTTTATTAGATGAAAATTTTTCCTAACAGGTAAAACTATTTTGAAAAGCAAAGCGGAGATAATGTACATTCTATTATTGCAAGCAAGTATTTGTAGAGGGCCTATTGTGTGCCAGAACCTTATTTCCTGCAAGCCCCACTCCACTTGACGGAGGCTGAGGCTGGTGCTTCTATCATTTCCATTTTGGAGACAGGAAACTCAGCCACAGGAGGGGACTATGTCCCCAGGCCTCTGGCTCCAGAGCCTACATTCTTAAATACCAGGTTATATGCCCTCCCCTCCCCCGAGGAAGGAGTAGAACCAGGAGTTAAACATTAAATCTCTCAGGAAAATGTTGGAGAGTCCATGTATGGTATTTAAAGGTATTTGAAATTTCAACTTTACAAGTCCTGGTAATTTTTTTCCCTCTGTAGTTACTGCCTGATTAACGATCATCAGAGAATCCCTTGTAAAATATACTTTTGATGGAGCGGAAGAGGGTAGGGCTATGAATGCATACCTTCCCTGAAATTGTTAAAAAAATAATTAGCTTGGTTTCTCACATTAGGATCAGAAGAAGAAAATGCTGCTGCTTTTGTCACTGATGGATGGGATAAAATATTTTGAATTAGATAATTTATTTCTTTTTTACATTTGAATGGCCTTCCAAGACAGTTCCAATTTGTGATGTAACCTCCAAATATTCATTTTTTTTATCTCTAATTTGAAGGAGTCTGGCAATATCTCTGTTTCAGACTGGTAGTTTGTATATTTAACCAGTCAATGCTAAATTACTTTCAATAAAATTAATTCAGGCTGTCACTATCATTGAAGATAACAGTGTTATCTTTGCCTAGTTCAGTTGCCTGAGATGTTTTAGATCAATTTGAGGAAAATAAATGGAATAAGTAAAATCAACACATGAAAAGAAATACCTTCTTTTTAAATTTGTTCTGTATGTACAGTACTCCCATCCATTAGTTATTTTATTTAAATTACAATGAATTGGCACAGGAGGATGGATATCTTTTGAGATTGGGTCTGATGTGTCCATGAAGCTGAAGTCCAAGAAATGAAAAATATTATTGAGTTCTCCTTCAGTTCTCTTACCGACTCACTGGACAGCATGTGGGATAAATTATATCGCATCTTATTTGTTTGTCGTGCTACTGATATAAGAAACTGTCTTAGTCTGTTCAGGCTGCTGTAACAGAACGCCATAGACTGGGTAACTTATAAACAACAGAAATTTATTTCTCATATTTCTGGAGTCTGGGAAGTCCAGAATTAAGGTGTCAGGAGATTTGATGTCCGGTGAGGGCCAACTTTCTGGTTCATAGAGAGATATTTTTTTACTAAGTCCTCACAGTGTGGAAGAGGCAAGGGAACTCTCTGGGTTTTTAGTTTTTATCTGTAAAATAATATTGTAGGACCTGCCTTAGCTTGCTTCCCTTTAGATTTCAGAATGGAAACTTACTTCAGAAGAATTCAGAGTCACCAGAGCATTTGTGGGTTTTGTTTTTGTTGTTGTTGGTTTGAGAGAGAGAGAGAACGCACACATGCATGCAAGCAAGGAAGCATGGGCAGAGGGATTGGGACTCAATCCCAGGACCCTGAGATCATGACCTGAGCTGAAGGTAGACACTTAACTGACTCAGCCACCCACATGCCTCAGAGCATTTATATTCTTAATGCTGCAGTAGAACTTGAGAACATCCAGCTGCAGAGGCTACATAGAGTCTCAGGAAGTGAGGAAAGGGGTAGTTTCTGATTGTTTCTATTTTTCCTAATACTGTGCAATTGCTGTAGTTTGTTCTGGGCTCTTGAAAATGTTAAACAGGTTTTTAGTCTTGGAACAAGCAAACTTTTACATAGAGTTTATAAATTAGATACCGACCTAAAGCAAATCAGAGGACCACCCCCCATCACTTACCATTTTGAAAAAAATCAGTTACACCAAGTCAGCCAGATGATTGGTCCCTCAATACAATCAATTTCTTTAAACACTGAATTAAGAGTTATTCTGGTGGAAACTAATTTTGCATGTAGACACTAAATATGTGGTACTTAGATTTTCTTCCTTTTTTTTTTTAATTTTTATTAACATGTAATGTATTATTTGCCCCAGGGTACATGTCTGTGAATCGTCAGGCTTACACATTTCACAGCACTCACCATAGCACATACCCTCCCCAATGTCCACACCCCAGCCACCCTATCCCTTCCCCCCCGGCGCCCCCCCCCCTGCCACCCCACCCTTAGTTCGTTTCTTGAGTTTAGGAGTCTCTTATCTTAGGTTTTCTTAAATCCTGAAAAACCTAAATACTCTAAAAAAAAAAAATGGAACACTCACCACTTCCTCCTCACCTATGCAGAAGTTAACTGTTGCATTTCTAGATAAATTATTTTACATAGACCAAGATTGCTTTCATTTGTTTGTTTTCTGATATCATATAAATTTCCAGTAATTTCTCATGAAATTATGTTTGAATAAGAAACCCCCTCTCATGGGGCACCTGGGTGGCTCAGTCATTAAGTGTCTGCCTTCGGCTCAGGTCATGATCTCAGGGTCCTGGGATCGAGCCCCGCATCGGGCTCCTTGCTCAGCAGGAAGCCTGCTTCTCCCGCTACCATTCCCTCTGCTTGTGTTCCCTCTCTCACTGTGTTTCTCTCTGTCAAATAAATAAAATCTTTAAAAAAAAAAAAAAAAGAAACCCACTTTCCATGCTTGTTTAATCTGATAACAACCTCGTGGTAAAACTGCTTTTTAGTGCTCCCTAAATCAAAATTACCTTGGCAGCTGACATAATTTCATACAATTGGTGGCCCACAACTCACCCAGCTTCCTTGTATTATACTGAACAAAATGTATGAATTGAAGTCCTTTTCTTTCTTTTTTTTTTTTTAAAGATTTATTTTTATTTTATTTATTTGAAGCAGAGAGAGAGAGAACATGAGAGGGGAGAGGTCCGAGAAGAAGCATGCTACCCACAGAGCAAGGAGCCCGATGTGGGACTTGATCCCGGGACTCCAGGATCATGACCTGAGCTGAAGGCAGTTGCTTAACCAACTGAGCCACCCAGGGACCTGAAGTCCTTTTCTTTATCTCCTCCACATATTGCTTCCATCACAGTTTTGTGAGTATGTATGTGTGCACATATATACAATCCAAAGAACCTAATATAGGTTGTAATGGTTAATGTATGTGTCAATGTGGCTGAGCTGCTGTGCCCAGTATGAGGTCAAACATTATTCTGGATGTCTCTGTGATGGTGTTTTTTGGATAAGCTTAGCATTTAAATTGGTGGACTTGGAGTAAAGCACATGGACCTACATAATGTGAATGGGCCCTGTCCCATACGTTGAAGGCCTAAATAGAACAAGAAACTGACCTTCCACAAGCAAGAGGGAATTCTGCCAACAGATGGCCTGAGGATTCAAACCACACGATCAGCTTTTTGCTGGGTTCTGGCCTAATGACCTTCAAACTTGAACTGCAATGTTGGTTCTTCTGTGGTCTCCAGCCTGCTGGTCTACCCTGCCATTTTTGGACTTGCCAGCCTCCATAGTCACAGGAGCCAAAGCCAATTCCTTACAATAAATCTTTTTTTTTTTTTGGCATACACATATTCTATTGATTCTGATTCTCTGGAGAATACTCATCAATACATGGACATTCTCTAATTTTTTTATTAAATGATCAAAGAATGGAACTTTGTGGTAGCAAATGTATCCTATCTTGGAAACCTTGAGATGGATTCATGTACAATCTTAACTTTCTTACTGCAAACCCAAATGATTTATCTTCTCTCTTTTGCCCATTCAGTTGTGTTTTGATTGAAAAATCTCTGTGTATGTATTGGGAATGGATAATTGTTAATAATGGTTAAATTATGCATCAGCCTCAAATTTCTCACTGCGAAGTCCTCTAGGGCAGGGGATAGGAAATAGGGAACACCGAGTAGCTAGCTGCCAGTGTCCTCTTGAAGAGGAAAGTGCTGGGCTGAAGTTTTCACATTGCGGCTTCTTCATGTTTGATTTTTCTGACACACGTGCTGCAGAAAAAGTGCTTAGGACTATTGTAAAACCAAATGTAGTCCACTTCTCTTTAGAGTCAATTTTTCAGTTTTATTGGACGGCAGTAATAAATGTCCCTGGCCTGTTAAATATCCCTGGTAAGTTAAAAATGTTGTTTCAAATTGAAATAAATATCTATGTATTATGGACTAGAATGCAAAACTTGCACAAAGTTGACAAAACTCCTAAGGAGGTTTCCACTTACAGATGAATGTTTCCAGTGGGTTCCTGATCACCATCTGTCCCCAAATAGGAGTTCAGATGGTATCCTCTACTGCCCTCAGCAATACGCCTTTGTTAGAAAAGTTTCAAAAGCATGATCTTAAAATAGGCTGGCCTTAAAAAGTGAAAAGTATTGAAGAAAAAGGAGAGGACCAACTCCATTTGAGAGCTCTCTCTTCCTTTAATTAAAAAGTGAGCACTTGGGGCGCCTGGATGACTCAGTCGCTAGGTGGCTGCCTTCGGCTCAGGTCATGATCCCAGGGTCCTGGGATCGAGCCCCACATCGGGCTCCCTGCGGGGAGCCCACTTCTCCCGCTACCAATCCCTCTGTTTGTGTTCCCTCTCTTGCTGTGTTTCTCTCTGTCAAATAAATAAAATCTTAAAAAAAAAAAAAAAAAGTGAGCTCTTGCAAAAAGCAGGCAATAGAAAGTGAGCTATCAACAGTGAGTTTTAATGACACTACTTTTTTGTTTTTGATTTCCTTGTCCATAAAAGCCCCTTTGTAATAAACGTTATTACTATAGTTGTTATTTTAGTTCTCATTTTAAGAGCTACAATTTATTGAGAACTTCTGATTCTAGGTCTCCACTTGGGTTTTCATATTTACTCCTTTCAGCAGCTCCATGAGACGGACATATTACATAATCTTAAAAGTGGCATGGATGTGCCTCCAGGTCTCCAAAGCCCATACTTTAGGTCCATTGCCATGTTGACTCCCATCGTTTTTGCTCTCCTGGTTTAACCATCAAAGCACATTTACTGGGCAGTGGATATGTCAGAAGTAAAGGCATTCACATTCATATAATACTGTGCTCTTGTTCTCAAAGCAGTCCATGTTTCATGAACCTGCAACAAAAGAAACCTCAAGTCATGATCTTTGAGTATGGAGAGCACATGTTGTATCATTTTTTTAGGTCATCGTACAGATAATCCTAAAAGACTGAGAGAAGTAGAGTGGAAGAATAATACCCAATAAGGTTTGGTTAACATACTTTCAGTGACCTATACATTTCAATGCTTAGATGTTTTATGGTATTTGGGGCCACTGTAGGAACCAATGTGGCAGTGTTCTGTTACATTATAGTATCTGTCACTGGATCATAGCTGGTCTACAATTAGAGGCTGGAGCATACTTGAAAATTTCAGTATTCCATAAAGAAGACACAGTCTATTTGCTTATGTAATATTTAATTTGCCAAATAAATAAATGTCTGGTTTTAATACCTCTAAATGATGCCCGTTGGAGAAAAACATGCATAGAACTCAATGCATTATTCAAGCTGGTGGTTTTCATCAGCAAATGCTAACCAGAAATGAGCCAATCCTGGCAGACCAGTTAAAACTCAACCAGGCAGAGTAAGGATAGGACCCAGGCCCCAGAAAAACAAGGACATTCCATTTTTTTTAATGACTTTATACAACCCTCTAGCCTGGTGATAGAGCCTGATACACGTGTAAAGAGAAAAAGGACAAACAAGTGAAGGTTGTTTAACAATGTATAACAAGTGTTATACATTTTGTTTTCTAAATTGCTAAATTTTAAGAGGGAAATCATGAATAATTGAAATGCTCAGACAATTCAGCAATTTTATTTGGCCTGGAGTTTCTTCTATCAAAAAAGTAAACATGGAATAAAACTGGCTGAGGCACATTGCTGCTTTAGTTTTCTTGGAGTGAGACTTCCAAATGAATAGAAGTGTACAAAAGGCAAGCAAATGAAGGAATGACATTAAAGGTTTGCGTCATTATCCCAGAGGAAAATTAAGCTGTTGAATAACTGAAAGGGACCTAAAATGTGACCATGATCCATTCAATCCACCCACCTAAACATGCAATAATCTTCTGAAATTTGACTAACAGTCATTTTGATAGTTTCTGAGAATAATGACCTTGATGGATAAGATGTGCACTGGGTGCACAAGGCAACTAATTCCAGTGTGACATTTAGAGAGCTATTCACATGTGAATGGCATGCAAAGGGGAGAAGAGAAAGAAGGACGGATGTCATCCAGGAAAAAAGAGGAAGGTTTCAAAAAGGAGGGAACATTTGATTTTAGTCTTGAAGGAGGAGGTGAAGTATACCAGACAAAAACCACTTTCTGGGACAGAAAGGACAAGTATAGTTCAGGGTGCCTAGAGAGGAAAAAAAGCATGGGTTGGGCTGGTGGTGTGTTGATGCCTGCTGATGCAGTACCTCTTCAGCAAGATAGATGGCGCATTGTTTCTAATGCAAATACCTGATGAGCCAGCGTGTTGCCCCATGTATTAGGATTCTGATCTGGGTCCCAGTAATCCTGCAAATATATATGTCTTTTGAGATGTAGGAACTGGTTTGCTGGGTCCTCCAATAAAAATGGTGCTCCCAACGCTCCTGTAATTCAGAGTCCAAGAACACAGCATCTTTTAGGGCAGTGGTTTACATCTCAGTGTTTATCTTCTTAAAGAGACACAGCTGTGGGGGCACCTGGATGGCTCAGTGGGTTAAAGCCTCTGCCTTCAGCTCAGGTCATGATCTCAGGGTCCTGGGAACGAGCCCCACATCGGGCTCTCTGCTCAGCGGGGAACCTGCTTCCTCCTCTCTCTCTGCCTGCCTCTCTGCCTACTTGTTGTGATCTCTCTCTCTGTCAAATAAATAAATAAAATCTTTTAAGAAAAAAAAAGAGACACAACTGTGGCCTTTGGGAGGTTGGTGGTCTGAGAAGGGAGGCCTGAAAAAGCTGTGTGCCGAGGGAGATGACTGCCCTTCAGACTTCCCCCATCACTGCACTATCACCACCCTATGTGTCCTGAATATAACACAGCATGAAAGCCAGTGCGTGTGCTGGATGGAAAAGATTTCTAGAGCCTTCTGTACCTGCATGGGAGCCCACAGACCTGGATCCAAATCGCAGCTCTATCGCTTTTCCGGAGAAGTTGCTTAATTTCTCCACACTGCAGTTTTTTTGTATGTAAAAAGGTATAATAATAACACAGTAACACAATCACATAGGGTTACCATAGGAGTTAGATATATTAATTCCTATAAACCATCTGGCTCAAACCAGGCATTCAACAATCTTATTCTTCCTTTCATAGCCTTCCAAAAGAGAATGTATCTTTCAGTTTGAAGTAGACTGCTTCTAAATCTGGCAATGTGGTTTAAATTGTTAGTATTGATAGATCTATCACTGAATTGAAGAAGTTTGCATTTTCCCAGTGCAGGATTAAGGGGGGAAAAGATGATTGTTTTTGCAATCCAGACTTTTTTAGTATCTTGAAATTTTAATAGTCTATATGGTATTTTCATTTCCAGATAAAACACAATCACATCCAGAGTTGTAATTTGAATCAGTATCAAGGAAGAACACACTCCTGACCTATTTGTGGTAACAATACAATCTGTTCATTGCTTGTGATAAAGAAGCATTTATTACAAATGTTATGTTAGGTACTCTACAGCCTTATCATGACAGGACTTTATTGACCAGAGTTATAGTGAACTCTAAGATATGAAACCTCTCCTCTGTAGGGGAGGAGAGTGAGAGGTCCAAGATTCAGAATAAAACAAAGCAACATAGGATTTGATTGTGCTAAGGGAGTTTAGGAGAAGGTGTCGTTATTGAGCTTTGGAGCTCTGGGGCACAAGCAGACATTTTCATGGTCAGTTAAATTGCTGAACCTATTCCTTAAAGAAAAGATTAAATTTAGCAGGATAGGAGAAGGAGCAAGACTTTACATTTTAACCTGGAGAAGTTATGCGGCACTGGGAATCTTTAAAACGGAAGTCTGAAGACAATTAGAGGTACCTCGATGCTTTGTGCATGTGTGTGTGTCTTGGTATCACACACAGATAATGATAGTTAACATTTACTGAGCATTGCACTAAAAAAATACTTTACCTGGATTACTTTATTTAATACAACAAATTTAAGAAGTAGCACTGTTAATCCCCTCATTTTGCAGACAACGTAACTACATTAGAAAACAGTTAATATGTTCAAGGCCATAAACTAGTAGGAAGGGGAGATGGAATTCTCCCTTTAAAGCCACTGTGCAATATTATGACTAAGAGACAGGAGTGCTTGGGGCCAAAGAAAAGTAATAATAATAAAAAAA
>CM053603.1:138217335-138230390 GCA_028646535.1 Procyon lotor
GAAATAAGTCAGTCAGAGAAAGACAATTATCACATGATCTCTCTAATATGAAGAATTTGAGAGGCAAGGAGGGAGTTTGGAGGGGGTGGGGGAGAGAAATGAAACAGGAAGGGATGGGGAGGGAGACAAACCATAAGAGACTTCTAGACTCACAAAACGAACTGAGGGTGGCTGGGAGGCGGGGGGGTAGGGATGGGGTGGCTGAGTTGTGGACATTGGGGAGGGTATGTGCTGTTAAGTGCCGTGAAATGTGTAAGCCTGACGATTCACAGACATGTACCCTGGGGCAAATAATACATTATATGTTAATAAAAATTAATTTAAAAAAAAATAAATAAAATAAAATAAATAAAAGACTTAAACAAGAACCAAAACATAAATATGTCAGTTCTTCCCCAATTAATCCATAAATTCAATGGGCTCCCAATCAAATTCCCAAGAGTAATTTTTGTAATAAAACTTGCGGGGCACCTGGGTGGCTCAGTCGTTAAGCGTCTGCCTTCGGCCCAGGTCAAATCCCAGGGCCCTGGGATCGAGCCCCGCATCGGGCTCTCTGCTGTGCAGGAGGCCTGCTTCTCCCGCTGCCATTCCCTCTGCTTGTGTTCCCTCTCTTGCTGTGTTTCTCTCTGTCAAATAAATAAAATCTTAAAAAAAAAACAAAAAAAACTTGCAAAGTTGATTTTGAAATTCATAGGGAAAAGAACATCTACAAGAACAATCATAATATTTTTAAAAAGGACAGTCAAGTACTTGCCCTACCAAATAGCAAAACACATTATAAAGGCTATAGCAACTAAAAAGTTCTAATTAAGCAAGAACGGAAAAAATATATGAAAAGAAATAGGCCATCTAGAAACAGATCCATATATGATGAGAATTTAGCTTATATTCGTGATGCATTTCAAATAAGCAGGAAAGGCTGAACTATTTTTTTTTTAGGCTGAACTATTTTTAAAATGCTATACCCATTAGAAAATATGAATCTGTCCTCCCTCATGTACATGCCATATTAAAAAAAAATTCCAGATAGATTAAAAAGCTATAGAAATAAACTACAAATATTAAAAGAAATTTTAAGAAAATATATTTGGTTAAGGAACACCTATCTGAGTTTAAAAATGCAAGAGAAACTCATAAAGGAAAATATTTCAGATTTTAACCTCAAAGTATCAAAAACTGCTATTAGACTAGACAAAGGACAATACTAACAACGTTAAAAATCAAGTGCAGAAAGAGGAGGGAGGATGTATGTGGCTATACAAGGCAACAGGAAGAGGACACCTGTGTGGCTCAGTCGGTTAAGCATCTGCCTTCAGCTCAAGTAATGATCTCAGGGTCCGGGGATCCAGCTCTCTGCAGCTCCTCCTGCTTGTGCTCTTTTGCTCTAATGCATGTTCTCTCTCTCTCTCTCAAATAAATGACTAAAATCTTTAAAAAAAAAAAAAAAAAAAAAGGTGGGGGGCAACAAGAAGGATCCTTGTGCTGATGTATTGGTGGATTTGTACCAAGCTAGGTAGATTGCATCAATGTCAGTGCCCTAGTTGTGATATTGTACAACAAGTCTAGCAAAGTAACAGCAATGGGGCACCTGAGCAAAAGGCAGACAGGCTTTCTCTATATTATTTCTTATAACTGCTAATGAATCTATAATTATCTAAGTACAATTTTTAATTTAAAAAAGATCAAGTGTCAGGGCAGCTGAGTGTCTGTCAATTAAGTGGCCAACTCTTGGTTTCAGCTCAGGTCATGATCTTGGAGTCCTAGGATCAAAACCCGCATCAGGCTCCTCACTCAGTGGGTGGTCTGTTTGAGATTCTCACTCTCCCTCTCCCTCTGCACCTTCTTGCTGCTTGCTTGCTCTCTTTCTCTCTCAAATAAATAAAATCTTAAAAAAAAAAAAAAAAAGATCAGCACTGTTAAAATAGTGAAAAAATGAACTCAATCTAAGTTCCCATCATCAGTAAAGGAGTATTGATGTACAATATATCAATGTAAAATAAGTGGATATTATGCAAAAACTGTTATACACTAATGTATAGTAATTTATTACTTTACAGACATTTTTTAAAAAATCATTTTAAAAAATGAGGACTATAATTATCCAATAAAAGAAATCAGGATTCCTTGGAGAAATGGCTGATTGCATTACAGCAACAGAAGTAGTACAATATGAGCTTAGAATATCTTATGATGCCAAAAATGTTTTAAAATGATGGTGATATGTCAAAAGAACACAAAAGCCAGCTTGAGGGCGCCTGGGTGGCTCAGTGGGTTAAAGCCTCTGCCTTAGGCTCAGGTGATGGTCTCGGGGTCCTGGGATCGAGCCCCGCATCGGGCTCTCTCTCGGTGGGGAACCTGCTTCCTCCTCTGTCTCTGCCTGCCTCTCTGCCCACTTGTGATCTCTCTGTGTCAAATAAATAAAATAAAAAAAATCTTAAAAAAAAAAAAAAAAGCCAGCTTGAACCACAAGTAGAAGAATGAAACTGGACCATTTCCTTATACCATACACAAAAATAGACTCAAAATGGATGAAAGACCTATATGTGAGACAGGAATCCATCAAAATCCTAGAGGAAAACATAGGCAGCAACCTCTGTAACCTTGGCTGCTGTCACTTCTTGCTATACACATCTCCAAAGGCAAGAGAAACAAAGGCAAAAATGAACTATTGGGGCTTCATCAAGATCAAAAGCTTTTGCACAGCAAAGGAAACAGTCAACAAAACCTAAAGACAACCAACAGAATAGGAGAAGATATTTGCAAATGACATATCATATAAAGGGCTAGTATCCAAGATCTATAAAGAACTTCTCAAACTCAACACCCAAAGAACAAATAATCTAATCAAGAAATGGGCAGAAGACATAAATAGACATTTCTCTAAAGAAGACATCCAAATAGCCAGCAGACACATGGAAAAATATTCCATATCACCTGGCATCAGGGAAATACAAATCAAAATCACAGTGAGATACCAGTCAGAATGGCTAAAATTAATAAGTCAGGAAATGACAGGTGTTGGCAAGGATTCAGAGAAGGGGGAACCCTCTTACACTGTTGGTGAGAATGCAAGCTGTTACAGCCACTCTGGAAAACAGTTCCTCAAAAAAAGTTGAAAATAGAGCTACCCTATGACCCAGCAACTACACTACTGGATATTTACCCCAAAGATACAAATGTAGTGATGAAGGAACATGTGTACCCAATGTTTATAGCAGCAATGTCCACGACAGCCAAACTATGGAAAGAACCTAGATGTCCATCAACAGATGAATGGATAAAGAAGATGTGGTGTATATATACATAATAAAATACTACTCAGCCATCAAAAAAATGAAATCTTGCCATTTGCATCAACATGGATGGAACTAGAGGGTATTATGCTAAGGGAAATAAGTCAATCAGAGAAAGACAATTATTGTATGATCTCATTCATGAGTGGAATTTAAGAGACAAAACAGGATCACGGGGGAGAGAGGAAAAAATAAATCAAGACAAAATCAGAGAGGGAGACTAAGCATAAGAGACTGTTAATCATAGGAAACAAACTGAGGGTTACTGGAGGGGAGGCAGGTAGAGGGACAGGGTAACTGGGTGATGGACATTAACAAGGGCACATGATGTAATAAGCACTGGGTATTATAGAAAACTGATGAATCACTGACCTCTACCTCTGAAACTAATAATATACTGTATGTTAATTAAACTTAAATTTTAAAAAATAAAAATAAAGCCCACTTGAACAGGCTCTCACTAGCCAAAGCTAGAACAACTTTAGCTACAAAATACTGGTAGTGACAGATGATTATCCTTAAAATTAGAAGGAATGCATGTGTCTCTACCATGCATAAAGAGAGAAGAAGGAGAGGAAGAATGATAGAGCAAGTGTGAGAATATCGACATCTGGGGAATCCGAGGGCAAGGTGTATTGGAATTCTTTGTATTAGCTTTCAAACCTTCCGAAAAGTCTATATTACGTCAAAAGAAAAAAGTATGACTTTAATATAAACTGACAAATACTGAAAAATCTAGATGACATATTTAAAAACCCAAGTTGCAGAACGATTTCTATAGAAGAGAGATTGGGGGTAGGAGGGCTGGGGTAGAGAATGAGAAAGTACTGCTACACTGATTGATGTATGTACGCACGTTGGAGTAGTCTTCAATCAACTCATATTTGTGGACTGCTTGAGGACCACCTCACCTCTGACCCAAAGATTACTGGCCTTGGAGCAGGTGCTGGACCACCAGGTAGACCACAGCGAAGAGTAAGAAACAGGAGAGTGTAAAGAAAACTAACACTCGGATCCCGGATTTGATAGCATACCTTATATGAAATTTCAAGATCTCAATTTTGAAATTATAATTCCGTACTTGTATCCACATAAAGAATTCTATGTCCTATGAGTGAAATTTAAAACATCTGAATGATAGAGTAATTCCATACCTGCTATCCACACAGACTCTCTGAGTACAGAACACGGAAGTAGGATCACAACCTTGTCGATTCTGCAGATGCCAACTGATACTAACCACAGGTGAGGCAAGGCCAGGCACTGGCCTCTTCAGACCCTCCCCTTACCACCTGTCACATTCATTTGCTCAGTCCTACTGCATTCCACCAATAGAGGACTTCTGCAAATCCCTCTGATTTTAATCATCTGTGTGATTGTAACTAGAGGTTACTAACAGCCACCAGTGAGACGGAGAGAACAAGTTAACCTGACTTTGTTTTAACTACCTCAAAGGAAAAAACCAAAATAAACAAACAAACAAAAACTTGGTGGGGGTAAAATCTGCAGAAGTTTGAGATGTGGGACTTGGTCCAGAGTTCCAAAAATTACCACAACATAAATGAACAAATAAACATTGTCTAAGCCGGCTCTGAAGAAACCTCTTATTTCCTGTCATTAGTTCACTATTATGTTCATTAATATTCCATATTCTCAACCTTCCCCTGCCTCTTTGTTCCAAAGTCTTGACTTTCTTTTGATTTCCTACAATGTTATTTTTCATATTGTCATCTTCTCTTTTAGGGCACTTTGCCTAAATTTAACATGGCAGATTCTTTCCCTGCAGACATAACCCACTTTCTGCATATCACCCTCCAACTATGTATGACTCCCTGGCACTCTCCACATGCCACATTCACAAATTCTGATTTAATATATCACATGTTAAATGCAAAATTCTGCCTCATCTGATATTGAAATTCTGAGATGACTTATCTATCTACATATTTTTTAAGAGAAAACAGGTTGTCTTTAGACTGATATTGCCAAAGCACCTGCCACTGCCTGTGTACTTGAACATCACTCCTAATGAAATTTTCATGAGGTTACTGTCATCTTGAAACAAGGCCCTGCTGATGGTTGGATTACGGTTGTAGAGCCTCAACCCAAAACCTCAGCCCAAAGGAGGTGAAGGGTTTTGGTTGCAAAGCTTAAAACTGATATCAAATATTCACAAGAAGTATATGGAAGTCCAGACCTTTGATTCAGTAGTTCTCTTCTTGGGAATTTGCCTTAAAAAAAAAAAAAAATTCAAGGGCACCTGGGTGGCTCAGTAGGTTAAGCATCTGCCTTTGGCTCAGGTCACGATCCCAGGGTTGTGAGACCGAGCCCTGCATCAGGCTCCCTGCCCAGTGGGGAGTCTGCTTCTCCCTCTCCCTCTGCCCTGTCCCTCTGCGCTCATACGCACGCACACTCTCGCTCTCTCAAATGAATAAATCTTTAAAAATTTTTCAAAATAAAAAAATCCATCTGTATAAAAATGTTTCTTTCAATATTATCTATAAATAATGTGAAACAGTGGGACCTATGCTACTATTCAAAAATAAAGAAATGGCTACAGAAACTATGATGAATCAATTTAATGGACTATTGTAAAACCACTTACCAAGAAATCATTATGAAATTAGACTTACCAAAACTACATAATAACCTAAAGTTCAGAAGCAAATCATGAAGGAAAAAATATGAGAAATCACACTTTAAAAAACACTAGAATTAAACAAAAAGTAGTAATTATGATATATAAATTCTCTTCTGTAAAAATTTTTTTAAATACTGTCTCACTTTTGATTTTATAATAAAACTGGAAGAAAAATGTGTCAGAAAAAAAGCCTAAAAGCTTGAATTTTCCTATTTCTATGTAGAAAATTAAATTCTTTTCAGAATCAGCAGGACCAAATCATCTAAGACCAAAGGTAGAAACTGCATACTTCCGAGGTTTGAAACTTGTTTTAAACGGATGAAGAATCATGCGCAGCAGCTTTAAGGTGATACCATAACCGCAAAAAAAAAAGAAATGGCAAAGGAGTTGTTACATTACTAAACCAATTATTCTCGAAACCAAGATTATGTAAAGTGTACTTGATTAGAAGTTCAAATATCAGAAGTCATAAATGGAAGAAGAGTCAGAAAAAGATCCGTCTTCGACTAGTGTTCTTTGAGCCAAAACAGTTAACATTTTTCTAGTCCCTTAATGAAGAGGAATTGGGTGTTAATGTCAGAGCCCACTGACTTTTCAGAGGAGAAAACTATACATCATTCCTCCCCAGGAGGGGGGTACTGCTGTCCCTCCCTGGCACTACTGGGAGACTCGGATCAGAAGCCATGAAATGTATAGATAGATGGCACCCTTGGTAGAAAAATGATGTCTCCTCTTTAGAACAATCCATCCTCATAAAAATCCCCCACACTGTCTTTAAAAGGCCTTTCTTATGATTAAACTACAAACAATGTTGAAAAGCAAACAAACAAACAAATCCAATATGGTCAATGTTCCATAATTAAACTGTACATGTCCTGGATCTGATCCATGTTCTTCATTTTGTGATTAACTGCTTAAATGGCTTAAGAAGCTTCTGACTTCATTAAACAATCTGGAAACAGTAAGAACTTTTTCCCAAAAAAATTATTCCTCTAATAATGTGTGTGTTTTCTGATGCTAGTGCTGAAATGCCAAGGCACTCTGACAGATAACTATTTGAAAATTTGGGCTCAGAGCTTTTAAATAGCATGAGATATCGGTTTTGGAAGCAGCTGTTGGACAGAAGGGCAGGGCCAGGGGGAAGGGGAAAGTGGTAAAGGAGGTGCTGGTAACAGGTCTGGGCCTCCTTTCTGATAGCGGCGTGTTAATGTTGCCAAAAGGGTTCCCAGCATTTGTACAACAGTAATGAGGCTGGATTTTTTTTTCCAAAAGAAAAAAACCTTCATTTCTGTGTAAATCAAGAATTATACATCGGAATGAAATGAAGAAAAATATAAATTAGAAAAAAGTAGAAAAGATCATCTAAAAGTGTAGTATCAAACATTAAATTTTCTAACTGGGGAAGGGACTTTCAAATTTCACCTCAAAGACAAAAGAAAAAGAAATTCTCTGTTAAGTTTATGTATTTACTTGGGTCTCAGTCTCTTAATCTAAAATTGCACTGTCTGATATGGTAGCCACTGGCCATATGTGGCTGTTGGGCCCTAGGCCAAACTGATGCACTCTATCTGTATAAGACACACACTAGGTTTCAAGGATTTAATAGGAAAAAAGGAACGTAAAATGTCTTATTAATATTTTCCATATTAAAATTATACTTTATGTACCTCAGATTAAACAAAACATTATTAAAATTAAAATGACCTGTTTCTTTTTACTTTTCCTAATGAGGTTACTAGAAAATTTAGATTTCATATGGTGTTAATATTTGTGTCTCTCATTCCATTTACCAGTATTTAATTAAAATGAATCAGTCTGAATTTAACTCCTTCAAAATCCCTTCTTGGGGCACCTGGGTGATTCAGTTGTTAAACGTCTGCCTTCGACTCAGGTCATCAAACCCTGTATTGGGCTCCCTGCTCAGTGAGAAGCCTGCTCCTCCCTCTACCACTCCCCCTGCTTGCGTTCCTTTTCTTGCTGTGTCTCTCTCTGTCAAATAAATAAAATAAAAACAAAATCCCTTCTAGCTCCAGAGTTCTGACACTAAGAGACTGCGGGCTCAAGCTAATAAGTTTCAAATACAAAGTTATTTTGGAGAAACTTAAGTTCAGTCACTGTTTCATTATTTCTCCATACTTTTTACTCATGCTCGCCAATGCTTCCTTATTCTGTTTCCTATGGATCCCTAATAGCCAAGAAAAATGATGTGTCAATTTATTTACTTATAAACTACAAGTATGAAGTTCATAGGGTCATTCTGAATTGTCAGCTGGTCCGATTTCTTTTCACTTCACACCATACTGATGCCCATTTCTAATGACATGTAATGGATAATGAACTCTGAGGGCTTTTTTCAGTTTTAATATTCATCAAATAGGAGTTTCAGAATTAGAGAAGCTTAGAAGTGCTATTCCAGTGGTTCCTAAATGTGCAGCCACCTCTGAGTCACCTGGGGAACATGTGAAAAATACTCATTCCTGGGTCTGATATCGGGTGATTCTGACTCAACAGAGCCTGAGATAAGACAAGATCCTATACTTCTTAAGCAGCCATCCAGGTCATTCAGAGGGTCGGCCAGGTTTGGGGATCAGTGGTCTAGCCTAACTTACTTCCTCGGTAACTGGGAGAAAATGAACTGTCCTTGAACCTAGTGGAGAGGTTTCTAGAACATAAGGGCAGGGCCTCAGACCTAGAACCAGGACACAGAGTCCCAAAACCAGCTCACTGCCATCACTGAGAGACATTGTCAAACACACACAGTACTCACTCCTCAAGAGCTCCAGTCATCAATATATCTTCCTTGTCAGTCTTAATATCCAACTCTGGTTCTCCACTAAGCAAAAGCTTCAAGTTATAAATAACCAACAAAGTACCTAGTAGAAAAAAAGGATGTTTGACTTGTTAATACTCTAACTACACTAAATATTAGTCATGGTGCTATTATCTCATCTATGGAATTAAGCCTAGTCTAGACCAAATTTCCTTCTGTACTTCAGTAAATAATATGCTTGGATAAGTTCCAAGATATAAGTCACATGGCAAATTCCACTCTCTGCCAAAGAGCGTTGAGTTTCTGCGTTATAGTGCTTATTCCTATTCAATTCATTATAAGTCCCTCAATGTGGATTCTTACACTTTGGCACTTTTCACAATTTGCATTATGAAAATTGTTAGCAATCTGAGCTAAAATTTTATTATAGGTAAGGATCTCATTGGTGGAACTATAATCAATGCACATAAGAACAAAGACGAGTTTTTAAAATTTGTACAAAGAATTGCTTTTAGACCCCATAATAGGTATTGGCAAACTTTTTCTGTAAACGGCTAGATAACAAACATTTCAGGCTTTTCAGGCCAAACGGCCTCTGTCACGTCTACTCACAACTCACCTCCATCACTGTAACATGAAAGCTGCCACAGAGAATACATAAATGAATGAGTGTGGCTGTGTTCTAATAAAACTTTATTTACAAAAATGAGTATGACTGGGTTTGACCTGCAGGCCATATTTGCTGACCCCAGCTCTAAAGTATAGTTAACTAAATAATCCAAATTATTTACAAAACTGATTATGATACAGAAGCAAACAGGACTGTCAGAGAAATTAAAAGAACAACCAATTACACTTCTCTTGGTAGTACTAAAACACAAGAGAGAACAAACAGCACAGTGATTAAGAATGCCTATGTCTAAATCCTGGATCAAGTATATATTTACCAGCACAATGACCTCAGATAAATTTCCTAACCTCTTTGAATCTAATTTTTTCTAATCTACACGATGAAGCACATAACTTATTTTGAGACTTAAATGTCTTAAGTTTTATAAAACATTTAGAAAAGTATTCAAGAAACACTACACCCTTCATTAGTATTTACATGAGTATTTCACAATTAAAAGTCAACTAACAAGTTACATTATCTATACTTGAAGTATGTCATGTATAGGGGTGCCTGGGTAGCTCAGTGGGTTGAACGTCTGACTCTTGATTTCTGCTCAGGTCATGATCGCTGGGTCATGAAATCAAGTCCCAGCTTGGGTTCTGTGCTGAGCGTGCAGCCTGCCGAAGATTCTCTCTCTCTTTCTACTTCTGTCCCTCCCCCACTGCTTGCATGCACTCTCTCTACAAAAATTCAAAAAAAGTATAACATGTATACATTAAGAAGATTAATATTTATTGAATTGCCCCTAGTTTTCCTCTAAAAGAGAAAGGATGACAAAAAACCATTTTTACACAAATTGCCACAAATTAGAGAAGAAATTTTGAAGGTAATAGAAGCCAAGTCAGAAACAAATTTTTCAGAATTTCACTAAAAACATTACATAAATCAAGGAGCTTCAAAAAGGAAAATGCACATAGTTTTCTCTAGAGTAGTATTCTTCTTGTTTCTAGATATGAAAGGCAGATGTCTGGAGAAAGATTGGCACTGGAAAATGTTAGTAGACACCGTGCATTCTACATGTTGAGTAGAAAGCTGGTGCAGATTGAAAGCATACAGAAAAAATAGAATATACAGAAAGAGCTGTTAATTTAGAAAATGTCCACAAAGCTTTTTGCTAACTCTCTGCCTCAGAACCCTGGATTCACTGGCTTATAAATTGCTAACTGTCTTACATACATGAGATCATCTAGTCGAAGACCCTGCAGTAAGCCTCTCCTAACTCTGCTAGGTAGTGCAGGGACTATGAATTCCCTGTGGTCACAGACTATGAGACTCCTTCGCATCCAGCCTTCACCAAGCTCAGGCAAGTACAACTCTTTCTCCCCATGTCAAGGACCTGGAGCTATTCATGTATCGGTTCACTTAAGACAAAATTACTGGGGATACAATGAATGACTGCTCCCATGTGAGATCCTGCATGGTATTATAAATAGAAAAAATATAAAAGCGTATATAAAGTATCTTTTGAAAGACACTAAAAACAAAATACTTCTAACAAAACTGCAGAGTTTTGATGATCTTACCACATTTCCCATAGATCACGTCAAACTGTTGCATCAGTTCAGCTTCGTTTCTAAATGGAGAGTACTTAAAAATTA
Organism: Procyon lotor; assembly: GCA_028646535.1. NCBI lineage: Eukaryota > Metazoa > Chordata > Mammalia > Carnivora > Procyonidae > Procyon > Procyon lotor. The sequence goes on from CM053603.1 coordinate 138,228,311, forward strand.
TAGACAATTCTGTTGAGAACTTTTGAGGATCATCTGTGACAGATTTTCTGGTTCTTGTTAACCATGAAGGTATTGGAACCACAACCTAAAAAACACACACACACACACACATATTAATTTACTACGAAGTACACAAATAAAAACCATCATCCTTCCATCTGATCCTAATTCAGTCCTCTCATCTAGCCAAACTACAAAAAAACAAAGTTAAAAGTTTATTTCCCCCTGTATTCTAGATTTATAAGAAAGAGATGCAAACTAATTACGCGTACTCAGAGTTTTATTCTAAAAAGTTCCATTGTAGAATGTGGGGACAGATGGAATCTACTTCAGCCCCTAACGAAATATGGGTAGGGCGGCAGAGGGAACGGTGTCAGCACTTTAGAAGTTGAAGAGTACATGGCAGCAAATCCAGGAAAATCAATCTAAGGCCCATGCCGGAAGACAAAACCAACCTGCTTACAATTTGGAATACCCTAAAAGGCTCAGAGGTGGATGGCATGAGTTCTCTCTGGGGGTGGGGAAAAGGGGAAGAGAAATAGAAGTAGCATCCAGATCCCCATCTGGCACTAGCTCCCCCGCCTTCACAGAAGATTGGATGCTTATTCTCTGGAAAGAGTAGAACAAAGCACTTCTGGATTAGAGGATATTTCACAGTTGTCAGGGGGACCTTACTGAGATCAGCGGGATTAAAGTACGTACTGGATGCTGAGAACCCAGATCTCTTCTCTCATTTGGGTCCCAGAAAGCTGTCAGCTAGGCCTTCAGGCAGAAGACTGTAGGAGCCTTCTCTGAGAAATAGGAGTAGCCCAGAAGGAAAGGCATAAAGCAAATTAGGTTGAGGGTTTCCCAATAATACAGCTCAGCTAGGGCTCACTATTGTGACACTCACAGCCGCCAAGCCCCCACCCCAGCCCTTCTCGCAGAGCTTTCAATCAAATTACACTGGAATACTCTTTAAAGTAGTCAGGCTTGATAGCTATCTGAGAAAAGCCTCTTATATGATAAATACAGATCAAAAAAAAATCACAAAGCAACTCATCAGAAACCAAAACCATACAAGGAAGATGAAAATTTCAGGGGAAAAGAAAAACCAATCATTGCTAATATCTTCAGACTGCTAAAAGGAAATACTGTATCCATGAAACAGAACTATATATCTTGGGGCGCCTGGGTGGCTCAGTGGGTTAAAGCCTCTGCCTTCGGCTCAGGTCATGATCTCAGAGTCCTGGGATCGAGCCCCGCATCGGGCTCTCTGTTCGGTAGGGAGCCTGCTTCCTCCTCTCTCTCTGCCTGCCTATCTGACTATTTGTGATCTCTCTGTCAAATAAATAAATAAATAAATCTTTAAAAAAAAAAAAAAAAAAGGAACTATATATCTTTTAAAAAGAATACTAAAGGCTGGTCCTGCTCAAGATCTCTCCCAAATAAATAAAATCTTAATAAATAAAAATTAAAAAAATTTAAAAAATTAAAAAAAAAATACTGAAGGAATTTAACACACTTCTTAGAAATTACAAATATGACTACAGAAAAATATTTATGAAAAGGTTGGGAGAATAAACGTTAGAAAATCTCCCAGAAAATAAAACACAAAAAATAGGAGAGAAAAGATAAGAAAATTAAGGAACCAGTTCCAGATGTCCAAGAGCTAAGAAGAGAAGTTGCAAAAAGAGAGAAAAGAGAATATGAATGGAAGAAAATCATTAACTATTACAAAAAAACATTCCCAAACTGAAGGACACATATTTCCAGATTGAAAATATCCAATAAGCAACCAGCACAACGGATGCAAACAGACCCACCCAAAAGCAAAACACTTAAATCAGAACACTGGAGACAAAGAAGATTCTACTGACTTCAAAGAGTAGAAGTGGGGGTGGGAGTAAATCACAAAGACTAAGAAATTAACACAGCTTCAGACTTCTCAATGACAATGCTGGAAATAAGAAGATAATGGAGCAACAGCTTCCAATTCCTGAAGGAAAATTCACTCCAACCTACAAATAACACCAAGCCAAACTATCACTGAGTGTCTAGTAGGATAGAAATATTTTCATGCACGTGACATCTCAAAATA
>CM053603.1:138240191-138265576 GCA_028646535.1 Procyon lotor
ATTTGCAACGACGTGGATGGAACTGGAGGGTATTATGCTAAGCGAAATAAGTCAGTCAGAGAAAGACAATTATCACATGATCTCTCTGATATGAAGAATTTGAGAGGCAAGGAGGGAGTTTGGAGGGGGGTGGGGGAGAGAAATGAAACAGGAAGGGATGGGGAGGGAGGCAAACCATAAGAGACTCCTAGACTCATGAAACGAACTGAGGGTGGCTGGGAGGCAGGGGGGTGGGGGAGGTAGGGATAGGGTGGCTGGGCTGTGGACATTGGGGAGGGTATGTGCTGTTAAGTGCTGTGAAATGTGTAAGCCTGATAATTCACAGACATGTACCCCGGGGCAAATAATACATTATATGTTAATAAAAATTAATTAAAAAAAAAAAAAAAGAAATGGAAAAAAAAAGAAAAAAAAGAAAATGCCCTTGAGTTTCTAGGCTGCTGGCCAATCCCTGAAGATTAAGAACTTGAGAATGCAACATCAACTCTTAGCTGGATTTCCAACATGCCAGCCCCACAATCATGTGACCAATTCCTTAAAATCCTCCCTCTCACCCTCCCCAAACACTCTGTCAATATCTACATATGTAGACAGATACAGATATATATCGATATAGCAACACACATACATATCTGGAGTGGAGGGAGGCAGATCCTATCTGTCCATCTATCAGTCTATCTACCTGCCTGTCATCGGTTCTGTTTCTCTGCAAAACGCTGACAATTACACTCTCCAAGCTCACCTCTTGTTCCTCCCTCCCCACACCCATACTGCAACCTTCCACTTCCATGCAAATATTCTCCTTAACTAATCTTGAGCATCACAAACATTTTTGCAACTCCATCGGTGTTCTGTGTTCTCTCCAGATTCAAGCTCCTGCAGAGACTTCCCCTTTTCCCTTTCCACCCCTGATTCACCAGGCAGAAGCCAATTTCCCCTTTAGGTCTTTAGATCCAGTAAGGTTCCTTCTAGGACACCTTCCTCATTCCTACACATCATCGGGAGCTCACAATGTACATTTTCTTTATAGTTTGTGCTTCCCACCTTCTCATGTGTCTCTTTATCTTCCAAACTAGTGGCTCTTACTTTTTAAAACACAGTTGCCGCAGAGATATAGTGAAAGCTAAGGGCCCTCCACCCTTGAAAGTGAAGATATACAGCGTATTTTCTACAGAACCCCGCATAAGGATGCCAATTTCTTAAGAGCAGGCACTGCGCGTACTTAACACTTAACCCAGTGCCTGCCACTTGGTAAGCACTTAAAACAAAAAAAATTGACTGCAAATCCACGTTTACTAGAACCAATACATATGAACAGATACAACAATAGCCAAACACGTTCAGTTTGAATTTTATAGTCCTCCCTCAAGTTACCTGAAGAAAACTTAAAATTGAAAAGTAATTCAGGGGCCTCAGTAAATAATCTGCAAGCTGGCCCAATGCTTAGATTAATTATTATCCCCATATCAAGTCCATCTATTGCTGTATAAGCCCTGACTCTGGCTTATTATCTTTTTAAGAAAAATCAATTTGCTAAGTTGATAGCCATGTTGTGATTTGCTGCAATAAAAAATTTTATAACGTGAATAGGTACCTTTTTTATGAATAAGTAATTTAAAACCAAAAATCCTAAGTTCAGTTTTTCACAAAACACATAACCTAAATAAAGAAGTGCCATTTTGAAGTCAAATGGCAAAGACTGTGTGTGTGTGTGTGTGTGTGTGTGTGTGTGTGTATGCCAAGTGCTAGAGAAAATTGGGGAAATGAGTACTTGCCAGGCCCTGCTGGTGTCCTGCCACAAACTCAAAAGAATATAACATATGAATTCCAATGACATTTGTTGTACTTTGTGATTCTGGATCATTCTTCTCAACCCTTCATCAATAACATGTGAGCTCTGGGGGCCCCTGTATGGCTCAGTCAGTTAAGCTTCTGCCTTCAGCTCAGGTCATGATCCCGGGGTCCTGGGATCAAACCCAAATTTAGGCCATTTATTGCCTGCTCAGTGGGGAGCCTGCTTCTCCCTCTCCCTCTGCCCCTTCCTTCCCCCCACCTCATGCTCGCTCTCTCACATATTCTCTCTCATATAAATAAAATCTTCAAAAATATGTATGTGTGTGCTCTGAATAAAATGCAATTTAAGTCTTTTCCCCTTCTCCACTGCTCAAAATTCTTCAACGGTCACCATCTGTAGAAAGAAACCTTAGCATGGCATTGAAGGTGCTCATCTATTTGGCTCTAACAATTAGCTTTAGTCAACCTGGCCTACTCATTGTTCTCTGACTGCTTTTTCTCCAAATACTTACACAGCTCGCTCCCTCACCTCGTTCAGGTCTTTGACCATACAGCACCTGGTTACAGAAACTCTTCCTGTTCACCTCATGAAAAATAGTACTCCCTGCAGATAGCTCTCTGTTCTCTTATCCCACTTTATCCTTTTAGCACTTTTCATTGCTTGGTGTATCATTTGTTCACTTCCTTACTGCCTCTCTCCCCCTCATGAGAATGCACATTCCTGAGAACACATAGTCACACATGTTGCTCTGTGCTCTATCCCTAGCACCTGGTTCATTCATAACAGACACTCAATAAACTGTGAGTGAATAAATGAATCTCTGAAATGATCTACTTCCATTCTCTTTCTCACAATAATTTCTCAGACAGGCATATTCTTTTTTTTTTTTTTCCAACAGTACTTAACAAAAACCGCATCTATATTTTAGGCCCTAGCTCTTTAGTATAAGGTATTCTTTCTCTGTGTTCCTACCATACTTGGAGCATTTCCTGGGCAAGAAACACTTATTCTATTTTATACTATCTAATGGGATATGTAAGGGAAGACCAATTCTTCTCCACTGCTGGTGTTTCTTCCATGTGGAATGGAGTGCCATTAATTATTAGCAGAGGGGCCCTTCTCTGTCCCTTGACTCACTTCTCACGTATCTGACTGGTAACCTAGGGAAGAATCACCTAGGAAGGCTCAGTTCAGATCTCTCCAGCTCTCCTTTCCCTCCTGGGAGGGAGCTGCCTGCAGAATTCATGAGCTTTGCCCCGTTCACTCCAGGCAGACCAGTGCTGAGGGGAAGCCTGACTCCACAAGTTGGGCAAGTATCTGATTCTGGGGTATGATCAGCAAATCCGCTAGATTTCTCACACTAAGGTCCATTTTTGGATAAATGGAGCTAGCATTTTTGAATAATAAAGACTGACTAGCATTTTTGAACGAGTAATAAAGACTGACCCTCTTGACCTTCTCAAACTTTTCAGAACCTAAAGAGTAGAAAGGGAAGAAATATGTGTCTCTCTGCCTCAAGAACCAGAAGCACCCATCTAACACGGGATTTTTTTCTTTTCAAAGTATGCTTCACACCCAATGTGAGGCTTGAACTCACAACTCTGAGATCAAAACTTGAGATCAAGAGTCAGATGCTGTACCAGCTAAGCCACCCAGGAGGCCCACAGGATCTTAAACACTTAAAAAATTGAACTGAACTGAGCTGCTTTTTAATTATAGATACAGATTAACATGGTGGACCATACATTCTTGTCTGTGACCAACAGCCAATGTTTCCAGGAGAGCTGACAGAACAGGGTTGGGGATCAGTTTTAACACTGCAGACATTTATCCGGGGAGTACTGAATACAAGACTGGATCTCAGGACCTAAATTCATTTGCATCATATTCTAATGAAATGAACTAATAAGTACAATAAACAATTGGTGACTAAAAATGTAGTCAGTGAAGAAAACACACCTCGTTTGAATTTTAGAGCCTTCATTCATACTTCCCATTCACTTATACATTTTAAAACTGTGCTAAGTTGAGAATGATGTATACTTAATTATGAGTAACCATTAAGTTAATGTGCTTTTTAAAATAAAACTGTTTTCTTGTGGCAGGCAAATTGACGGTTCCACATCACGCTGATGCTTTCACAAAACCTTGGAAGATCTAATTTGGTAAATGGGTCCCCTAACAAGTGAACAATTCCACTCCCAAAATATACTTTTCTTCACCTGGCTCCCCATAGCGTCACTGTAGTCAAAAAGCACTTAAATTACATTAAAAATCTATAAAAAGTGCTTTGATTTCATGAAATAAAAGCAAAATAACTATAGGCTTTTCCATTAGAAGGGGAAAAAAAAGGAAGAAAACAAATATGCTCACCTGAAAATATATCAAGTCTTGCAGCTCCTGCATCTCTGGAAACAATATAAAAATATCACTGCTTCCATATGAAATTATGTTTTAAAAAATTACATCAATCTGAATTGCTTATGTGAGGTATAACCTATTGTCAGATAGCAAACAATAGAGAAATCCACTTAAATTGCTTCAAAACAATTACTAAAATGTTTCACTCTGCATTTATTACACTAAGACCTATGTTCACTCATAATTTGAGAATGTTACAAAACCCGAAACTTGGAAATTGAAGAGATGGAATTTAATAGCAGTTACACAAAAAGCTCCCCAAAAATGGATATGAATATATAAAAAAAAAATACCAGTTGGATAATAATCCATAAATTGCAGAAAGATTTTGATGTTATATTTTAGTCCCCCCAAAAATGATAAGAAAAAACAAATTACTAAGTAATATGTACTGTATGATCACATATGTTTTTGAAGAACATATATGATATGTTCTGTGAAGAACATACGTGATATGCACGTCAATATATGTAAGGAAAGAAATCAAAACAGTGGTTTTCTCTAGATTGGAGGCTGGCAAATTATGGTCCAAAAGCCAAATGTGGCCCACTAGCTGTTTCTGTAAATAAAGTTTTATTGGAACACAATCATGCCCATTTATTTACATATTGCCTATGGCGGCCTTCACGCCACAATGACAAAGTTGAGTAGCTTTTTTTTTTTTTTTTTTAATATTTTATTTATTTATTTGACAGAGAGAGAGAGAGAGATCACAAGTAGGGAGAGGCAGGCAGAAGCAGGCTCCCTGCCGAGCAGAGAGCCCGATGCGGGGCTCAATCCCAGGACCCTGAGATCATGACCTGAGCCAAAGGCAGAGACTTTAACCCACTGAGCCACCCAGGAGCCCCAAAGTTGAGGAGTTTCAACAGAGAACATGTGGCCTGCATAGGGGAAAATATTTACTATCTGGTCTTTTACAGAGAAGCATGCTGATACCACCTCCCCTGCAACGTGATGAGATTACTGATGACTTTCTTTTTCTTATTATTTTCTCGGTTTTCTACAACTCACAGATACTGTGTATTTTTTCAAATTTTTTTTTAAAGAAGAAATCTTAGAAGAAAAAGAACAAGAGCCAAAAGATCCTGGTTTCAGAGTGAGGGGTGAAGACAATAAGGACAGCAGTCTTAGCTGATGCAGAAGTGGAGGTGTTGAGTAAGGGAAGCTCAGAATAGTAACAACCACTGGGCATCTAATTGGGAAATTTGAGGCTCTCCTAAAACTGTCATCAATTCCAATCCAAAACTACACTAGGTAAGTCTGAGTAGGTACACTGGCTTGTTCTACAAGCCTTCAAAGTTGGCCTCTTAACTCCTTCCTAGCCAATTGCTCCTTTTAAGCTCTCCTTTTATGGAAATTCTGGAGGTACTACTGCCATTTCTCGGAGTGTTTTCTGTGGGTCAAATAAGCACTGAATGAAGTATTTTTAAGCCTTCTCTCCTAATCTTTACCACAATCCCATGACATGTAAGTATCACTGTCTCAATTATATAATTATGCATTATACAAGATACCATGCACACAATAAGTGCTCAGTAAATGCCAGTGTCCTAAAATGGAAGTTTTCAAAGAAAGAGTTTCTTCATAGATAAATGCCATGGGATAAGATATAGAAAAATCATTCACCTCTACAGCATATTAAGACATTTTATAGGGGTGCCTGCCTGGCTCATTTGGTTAAGCAACTGCCTTGGGCTCAGGTCATGTCCCAGAGTCCTGGGATTGAGTCCTGCATCAGGCTCCCTGCTCAATGGGGAGCCTGCTTCTCCCTCTCCCTCTACCTGCCGTTCCCCCTGCTTGTGCGCTCCCGCTCCCTCTCTCTCTCTCTCTCAAATAAATATTTTTTAAAAGACATTTTATAATAAGCTTTGTACTTTAGCCCCAGTACTTTCTCTCTGATCAGTTGTCATATCAGGAAGAGGCCTCCAATCATCTCTTCCTACACTGGCACATTTTTTTCCTGTCTACAACATTCTTTTATTATCCTCCTGTTTTAATTTTGACAACCACAGGAAACCAAACTCTTAAATAAAATGATATAAAATAATTTCTTAGAATAACACAGGAACTTTATAAAAATCTTCTTCATAACAACAAAGCATCTTTTTTTTATTTTTTTTATTTATTTTTTTTATTAACATATAATGTATTATTTGCCCCAGGGTACATGTCTGTGAATCGTCAGGCTTACACATTTCACAGCACTTACCATAGCACATACCCTCCCCAATGTCCATAACCAGCCACCCTTAGTTCGTTTCATGAGTTTAGGAGTCTCTTATGGTTTGTCTCCTTCCCCATCCAATCCTGTTTCATTTCTCTCCCCCACAACCTCCAGCCCTGCCTCTCCAATTCTTCATATCAGAGAGATCATGTGATAATTGTCTTTCTCTGACTGACCTATTTCACTTAGCATAATACCCTCCAGTTCCATCCATGTCGTTGCAAATGGCAAGATTTCGTTTTTTCTTGATGGCTGCATAGTATTCCATCATATATATATATATATGTGTGTGTGTGTGTGTGTGTGTGTGTGTGTGTGTGTGTGTGTGTGTGTGTATGTATATATATACATACACATATACATATACATACACACAACCTCTTCTTTATCCATTCATCTGCTGATGGGCATCTAGGGTCTTTCCATAGTTTGGCTATTGTGGACACTGCTGCTATAAACATTCGGGTGCACGTGCCCCTTCGGATCACAACATTTGTATCCTTAGGATAAATACCCAGTAGTGTGATTGCTGGGTCATAGGGTAACTCTATTTTCAACTTTTTGAGGAACCTCCATACTGTTTTCCAGAGTGGCTGTACCAGCTTGCATTCCCACCAACAGTGTAGGAGGGTTCCTCTTTCTCCGCATCTTCATCAACATCTGTCGTTTCCTGACTTGCTAATTTTAGCCATTCTGACTGGTGTGAGGTGGTATCTTACTGTGGTTTTGATTTGTATTCTCTGATGCTGAGTGATAAAAACCAAGCATCTTGAGTAAGTATGAAACAGCTTCATGTGCTATCAATTACTAGCATCTGAGCAGCCTTGGCAAACTTCAGTGTCTGCTGCAGAGGAACTGAGTTGTTCAGGCTGGCTGTGGGGACCATTGGGAACAGCAGAGCTGAAGGCACACACTAGTCCCAAGAGTGCACCTGCTCTGTGCCTGAGCCCAGTGAGCAACCTCGGGCTGCTACTTCTAATCTTTAAAAAAAAAAAGCGGGGGGGGGGAGCAGTGAGGGGTGAGGGCAGGGAAACTAGATTTCTTGCGTGGCACCTCCTGTTTCTTTAACTTTATAAACAATGCCTTCTTTGCTTCTTTTTCTTTAAAACTCCCAGGCAAACTCACCTTGAGTCAAACAAACAGGAAACAGGCTAGACTTGGTCAGAGGTCTGCCAGTTTACAGACGCTGCTCTGAGAATTGTTTTATTGATCACATTTCTCTCACTCCCCTGGGTCTGAAGTCAATTTTTCTTTGCCAATCTCCTTCTACCACATAGGGGTGGTTTACAGATGAGCCTTACCTTGCATTGTCCAGCAATTCGGCCAGCGCTCCAAAAAGGAAACTGTGCGTGGTGCTGATGGAGACAGAGGGAAAGCCGAAAGTTAAACAACTCTGTAATCAGCGTAAAAGCTTCAAGATACTTGCAGACAAACCTCCAGTTTAGGACAGATAATCGATTAAGGACTTATTCTAGAAACAACGTTCTCAGCATGGTCAAGATTCTGAAGTAGATGCGGTCCATTACAAAGCCAAGGCTAAGAACACGATTGCCAAAATAGCCTGTCTGTTCCTAATAAAACAAAGACTTCAAGGACCTTACTGTACTTATAGCAAATTCTGACGTTTTAAAATTGCTTTATAAGCATTTAAGTTTTTTTTTTTTTTTGAGAACTTGTCATTAAAATTGTATTCTTTAAGGCCAAATTATTTCTGAAAGATCTTGATCAATATCTTGGCATACCACAAGGCCTTAAGACTCCACCTGCAGGCACAGTCACTGGCAGGGGACCCCTGTTTGCCCCATTAAGCTCTATTTTTCTGTAGGCCATTTTCTCCTCTGAATTACCTGTGGTCACTCCTCCCTGTACTCCTCATGCTAGGTCCTGGGTAACAGAACACAGTAGACAGCCATCATCGGTAGCTGCCTTCGGGGGCCCACACTTGCTTTTTATTTCCCTTTATTATTTTCATTTCTTATTATTTTCTCAGTTTTCTACAACTCACAGATACTGTGTATTTTTTAATTATTTTTTAAAGAAGAAAACATATTTTAAGAAATTAATTTTTTTTATTTATTTGACAGAGAGAGAGAGAGATCACAAGTAGGCAGAGAGACAGGCAGAGAGAGAGAGAGAGGGAAGCAGGCTCCCTGCTGAGCAGAGAGCTCGATGTGGGGCTCGATCCCAGGACCCTGAGATCATGACCTGAGCCGAAGGCAGAAGCTTTAACCCACTGAGCCACTAGGAACCCCTTGCTTTTCATTTCTTGATGTGGATATTTCAGTCAGCAAATTTATCACAGCATTAAGGGAAGATTCAGTCTGAAATTTTCTTTTTTTATATTTAGTAAACAGGTAGCTGAAGCAAGAGAGACCCACTGATCAAAAAACATCTGTTCATTTGTACAGAAGATCATTGGCAACATCTCTGAGATTCCAAAAACCTTAGGCCACAAGGCAATACATTAGCTGAAAATTTTATTTTTAAGATTTATTTATTTTAAAGAGAGAGAGCGGGCTTGTGCTAGCGAGTGGGGGAGTAGGGGCAGAGGGAGAGAGAGAATTCTCAAGCAGACTGAGCAGGAAGCCCAACTCAGGGCTGGATCCCAAGACCCTGAAATCACAACCTGTGCCAAAATCAAGAGATGGATGCTTAACCGGCTGCACCACCCAGGCACCCCTCCATTTTGGGGGAATTTTAAACTTTAAACACACGCTGATGTGCTGATGTGGGGTCTCTTGATTCAAGTCAGCTCTCAAGTTTGTAATTTAAAAAATACCTAAATACAAGTGCTATGAAAAGATGGCCTTCACGCAAAAGAAATCTAGTGTATAAAAATCTAAAACAGAGCAAAAGTGAAGGTTATATGCTTTACAAAAGCGGTACTTGAAACCACAGGACTTACTAGTGAATTTAAAACACGATTCAATGTACAAAAACTCAACATACAAACAATACCTCAGGAAAGTAACTGGGGTCATTCTGACCAAAAAGTGCCATAGAAGTTTCTATTCTATTTCACTCAAGAGATTTTAACACACTGCTTGCCATGTGCCAATGTGGACAGACAAGGTCTTTACCATCTTGGGACTCACGCCAGTAGAGGGATATAAAAGATGATATGGCAGATCGTGATTAGATGCTATGAGGGCACAGTGATGGGGAAGAGTGGTGGTAAGGAGAGGACATCGTGGTCAGCAAGAGCCTCTCTTCATAGAAGGTGGTTAAGCTGAGCCCTGAAGGCTGATGAGAACTCAGGCCCCTACAGAGCCGGACTGGAAACTCTGCAGCAAGAGAAGCAGCTGCAGAGACATGGGCACAGAAAGGAGCCAAGGAAGCCAGTAGGCTCTGGCTACTGCAAAACAGGGCGATGATGCTGAGATGCAGGGTGGCCGGTCCCCCACAGCCTCCTACTCCATGCTTAGGAGCTTATACTTCACCTACATGAGGCTGGAAACCACGGCCACGTTTCAAGAAGAGTGACATATCTGGTTTACTTTTTTTAAAAATCACTCTTTGGGGGGAGCCTGGGTGGCTCAGTTGGTGAAGCGTCTGCCTTTGGCTCAGGTCATGATTTGGGGGTCCTGGGAGGCTCGCTGCTCAGCAAGGAGTCTGCTTCACCCTCTATCCCTCCTCCACTTGTGCTCTCTCTTTCTAATAAGTAAAATCTTTTTTAAAAAATAAAATAAAAATCTCACTCTGGAAGCTCTCAGGAAAGTGGACCATCAGGGAGCAAGAATGGGAAGCAGAGAACCTAGTTTAGAGGCTACATGGAGTATCTCCCTGAGGAGTCAGCAGCTGGTCTGAAGTCAAGGGCGGCAGCAATGCAGAGGAATGGATGAATCGGAGACATAATTACAATCACCGCAAAGAGGATCTGATGTTGAATTGGATATGGGAGTGAAAGAGGAGAGGGAAAAAAAAAAAATCACTCCCACTCTTACTGAGGGAATTCACAAACAAAAATCTATCTGGAGAAGCTGAGAAGATGCCAATTTGTATCTGATTTTGTGGTTGTTCCTTCAGACTGCTGTCACTTCTGTTATTAAATTAGTGGGCCACCAACTGATAATGGGATGCAGGCAAGGGGGACAACAGCTGTGGTCGCTCCACAACACTGAGGCTCGGGAGGTTTCCCAAGATAAAATGCACTCTCCTTCCAGCATTCCACCCGGAATTTTTCTTTCTTTTTCTTTTTCTTTTTTTTTTTTTTAAGATTTTATTTATTTATTTGACAGAGAGAGCCACAGCAAGAGAAGGAACACAAGCAGGGGGAGTAGCAGAGGGAGAACAGGCTTCCGGCGGAGCAGGGAGCCCAACGCCAGGCTAGAATCCAGGACCCTGGGATCATGACCTGAGCCAAAGGCAGATGCTTAAAGACTGAGCCACCCAGGTGCCCCTCCACCAGTAATTTTTCTTAAACTCTACCCAAAACTGCTATTTCATCATATGTCTTCTGCCTTGGTTAACTTTTAAATATTTGTTCCATCCTTTCCAGCTTGAACTTATTCTCTAGATAAAGAGATTTAAAAAAAAAAAAAAAAACCCAAACACCTGCCAAATATTGCCTATTTTGCTTTGTCTTCTGTAAAAATTACACGTTTGTCCCAACCTGCAAGGTTGGCCTTGCCTGGCATTCTTCACACTTTCACTTCTGTGGTTTCCAACCTGGTGCATCCCTTGTATCAATCGGTATTTTTGGTAACCCCAGATTACTCAAAGACCAAAAACCCAACACAGCATTATGAATTACGCAGTACTCACTGCTAGGCTGTGCTGTGTTGGAAATGACAGATGGAACAGGAAGCTCCCCCCCCATCTGCTTCTGGAAGCTGAGTATATGAAATTAACACCCGATGAGGCTGCAAAAGGCACCTGGGCCTGACAGAGAAGCCCAGCGCTCTAGCAATAACTAAAATGGGAGGAGTCTGTCCCGGGGAGGTTACATTTTTGCAAGGAGGCAGGCCACAGAGGCTGGAATCAATAAATACAAATTACTCTCTGCAGGGCAATCTTAATCTTGAAAATGTCAGTGTGCTGGGCAGAAAAATCACAAGACATAGGCCAGGTTGGTAGAATTAGGATACTGCTAACTCCCAATTAAATAGTTTGTTAAATGCGGAGACTTCTTACCGCGTGGTGTTAATTTTAGAACAAGAAAAATGTTTATAATCTAGCCCAGAATAGGAGCACCTGGGTGGTTCAGTTGGTTAGGTATTGGACTCTTGATTTCTGCTCACTTCACGGTCTCAGGGTCATGAGACTAAGCCCCATGTTATGCTCAGGAGCATGGGGCCTCCTAGAAATTCTCTCTCCCCCTGCCCAACCGCCCCCCAACTCCAGCACACTGGCACAAGCTCACTCTCCCTAAAAATAATCATAATCTGGCCCAGAATGGCATCTTTTCTACTTTTTCATTTTTTAATACAAAAACTTTAAATAAAATTTCCACAAATCAATGATACCAAGTTCATTTTTTTTTCTTTCAAACTGGGTATTTCACTAGGAGACAGACCAAACTCTTCTCCACTAGTGGGGACCCTCCCTCGTTCAGGCTTCACCCGACACTCACGAGTTGGCGTGGATGAAATCCAGACGCAGCTGAGCCCGCCGCAGAGTAGCATACTTGTCGCCCATGTCCTCGAACGCGACCCGCGCAGCCCTAAGACACACGGACTACCGCCTGGGAAGCTGTCCCAAGCCCTTGCCCCGCCCACGTGCTCGTCCCCGCCCACGTCTTTTTCCCTGCCCACGCTCAGGGCTGTGCACAAACATCAGCTCTGCGAATACCCACTCCCCCTGCCGGCTGGAGGGTGAAGTTCAGCTGTCCGCCTGAGTATCTGGCAAGGTAAGTCTATTCCTTGTCTTGAATCCACCCTTGAGAATGAGGCATCTGAGCTAGTCTCCTCTTTCCACACTGAGATTTATTTCACCCTCCTGCACAGTTGTTCCATCATTCCCCAGATGGGAAATGGAGCCCAAGGCTAGGATCAGAATTTGATCAGAAATGATTGCACACAAACACACACACACACACACACACACACACAAAGAATTTGAAAAAGCTGAAAAAGCTGGGTCTGGAGGTTGGGGGGTATAGGGAAGGAAAATGGGTAGTTTTCCTTCACTTGCATTAGTTTGTTACACAGCACCAGAGGTAAAGGTGTTTGTGTTCTAACCCAGCACTTACCATCCTGTGTTTCTTGGGTTGAGACTGTTTTCTCCCATCAAAGAAAAAAAGAAAAGATCAGCCAGAGAGAAACAAGAAGGACTAAAGGCAGTGAGAATTTGAACTTTACTGTGATGTGGAGGCTTGTGTTTGTGAGAAATTTTTTCACCTGTCAGCTGATAGTCAACTATTTTATGTGCTGACCCAGCTCAAAGAACAGACATTCTGTGCTGTTCCAAAAGATAGAACTGGGCAGGTAAAGTTTCAGGGGAAGAGGGCTGCAGATGAATGTAAGGAAGAACTGTGAGCACCAGCTGTCCAAATGCTGTTGCTCACAAAGCACTGAGTTCCAAGGCACCGAAACCCCAGCTGAAATAGGACTTGTCAAAGATGCTTTCTGGGAAGGTCCTGCTGGTGATGAGAAACTAGTTAACCTAGTTGACCTCTAAAAAGTGTTCAGATTCATTCAATCTAGGGCTAGATGACTTGCAAACTAAAGTAGTTCAATAGCACTCAGCAGAGGTTTTGTGATAGTTTTAAAATCAGAAATGAGTGTCTATTGAATAAAGAACTTGAACTAGATGTGTTTGTGATTTCCGGGCATCATATAAGCAATAAGGTCTCAGAAAAGGAAAAAAAAATGTCAGTTTGGGAATAATCATTTTACTTCTTAAAAAAAAAGTAGTTTATCAGCTACTACATTTATAGGAATCAGGAGAGGAAGAGAGAATTTGAATAACAGCCCAAAGGAACATGATGCTCTACTTTAATTTGAAAACTGGAAGTAAACATAAACATTTCAAGTAATTTTCCTGATTGCATTTTTGTTTTAACAGTGGCCAACGTGGTGGTGTTTTGATAGGAAAATTCTCTTTACTAAGCAACTTGAGCTGTCTTTCCAATTTCTCCTTCCATAGAACTTCAGAAATATGATATTTATTTTCATTTTATGGACAAGAAAATCTTGACAAGCCTCTTCTGGATTTATTTTACTACCCGAATTTCCAGCTGCTATCTCAAAGCAATTTACTATTGGGAGGGCACTGGGGCCACTCGCCTGTAATTAGTAAAGGCTGTAATATCTCATTTCTACCAGAGGGAAGGGTGTGATTATCATAGAAGCAGGTCTTCTAATAATATGAGAGGAGCCCTCCTACAGTAAATAGCCAGCCCCAAAGCACTAGACACTTCTGGTTGGCCTGGAAAACAGGCACTCGGGGAGATCTGTTAGATATGCTAAAACAGAGACCTGAGAGTCATTGCACACAACCCTCAAAAGCCATTCCTCTTCACCATTTCAACTCCACCTAGCCACCCCCAATCGTTAAAATAAATCTTGTTCCTCTTCCAGGTATACTTTTGGGATTCTTTGCCTTAGCCACCTCCCTCAACCCTGCCTCAAGATTCATTTTAACCTTATTTTATGATACAAACATATTGGGGAAATAGCAGGAAGGAGAAATTTAAAAATGAGAACATCATCTGCTCATCTTTTGGTTGATCCTGCTTTTAAGGAGAGTCAGTTTGGGATAAGAGACTCTTTGGCTCTTCCTAACTAGACATTTCAGCTTTGCAACACTCATGTACTGGTGACAAACAATGGCTCAAATCTTTCAAATTATTCTCTTCCCCTTTCATTTGGGCCCCCAAGAATGGGGCCGGCTGGGTGTTGCAGTCAGTTAAGCATGCAACTGGTTTCAGCTCAGGTCATAATCTCAGGGTCATGAGATCAAGCCCTGCATCAGGCTCTGCATTCAGCATGGAGTCTCCTTAAGACTATCTCTGTCCCTCCTCTTGCTCTCTTTTTTTTTCTCATAAATAAATAAAATAAATTTGCATGAACCAGCATTTTATTACTCTTTACAAACTCGTTTAAACTCAAGACAAAATTTATAAACATGAAAAGTAACCAGATGCTTGTACCTACCAACTATGCACAATGGTATGCCATTTCCTAAGAATTATAATTAAGAAATATTCTTAATTATAATTAAGAAATGTCATTTCTTATGATAAATACAGAAGCCAAACACTATTGAGGTAATAATTTTGAAAGATATTAGTAGCCCTCAATGGATAATAGTGAAATATCTCTGAAAGGAATCATACCTACTTGCTCATTTTCTTGCTTTGTGCAATTCTGAACCTGGTAGGTGTGTTTTCATCCCATTTGCAGACTACTCCATGTTAGAAAATGGTAGGGTTTTCATTACATTGATTCTCAGTTATCCACACAGCTAACAGTCTTTATACTCTATGCAATGCTATGGTAAACATCTCTGGAGACCGTGGAAAATAAGAGGCCTAGAGCTTGCCCAGAAAATAATGATGGTTATTAAATGAGTTGGAAAATGTAATAGTCATCTTGGGTTGGCTAACTCATTAGTCATTTCCCCAGCTTTCCTCTTTCCACTTTCAAAGGTGAAAACTTGCTTTCCCAAACTCTCCTGTAGCAAGGGGTGACCATTTGACCAAGTCCTCATAAATAAGATCAAAGCAGAAGTTTGCTTAGTGGTTCCAGGAAGGCATTTGCTCTCTTTATAAAAGAGAGAGGCAGGGCTGGCTCCATTTCCCATCTTTCTTGTCTTTGTCTCAAATATGGGCACGATACCTGAATTTAGGGGTGTCATTTGCATCCATGAGGGAAAAGTCAACAGAATCACATGAAGCTGTCCCAAAGCCAACAGCCACCTATCTCAAATTTTTGTATGAAAAAAAGCTTACCATCAATCTTTATGAGTCTAAGTGATTATAATTGAGTTGTTTTTGCTTATACCAAAACTATTCTTAACCAATAATGACAAAAAATAATACCAGAAAGCCCAGAAATATACTTTTTTAAAGTTTTTATCGGGGCGCCTGGGTGGCTCAGTGGGTTAAGGCCTCTGCCTTCGGCTCGGGTCATGATCTCAGGGTCCTGGGATCGAACTCCACATCAGGCTCTCTGCTCAGCGGGGAGCCTGCTTCCTCCTCTCTCTCCACCTACCTCTCTGCCTTCTTGTGATCTCCCTCTCTCTGTGAAATAAATAAATAAAATCATTAAAAAAATATATTTTATTTATTTATTTGACAAAGAGAGAGAGAGGAAGAGGGGGAGAGAGAGAACAAGCAGAGGAAGAAGGAGACTTCAGCTGAGCAGGGACCCCCGACTTGGTACTCGATCCTAGGACCGTGGGATCATGACCTGAGCCAAAAGCAGATGCTAAACCATCTGAGCCACCCAGGTGCCCTGAAACATGCTCCCTTCCCATCACTGGGCATCATCAGAGAATATTTTTTATGGATTATGATTTAGAAGCCTTTTCTTGCCAGAGATGGTGAATGTGAATCCATAGGAAGGAAGATACCATAGACAGAAGCAGCCATCAGAACATAGTCATCAGAACCCCTTGTCCCTGGGGAAAGGACAAGACATATGTATGTGTGCAGAATATAATTACTAGCATCATCAGACTGCAGTGCTGGAAGGGACAAGGTTGGCTTGATAAGGAAGGAGAGAACTAAAGAAGAGTTGGGGAGTCAGGGTGAAGTTTATGTTCAGTGTGATATGTAATCTGGAGCCATTATGGGTTCATCCTGTGAGTCACACATCTGTTTGGTGAGCTGGTGAGCCAGCTCTATCGTAGGTTCCAAGAATATAAAAACATCTTGCTGCTGCCTTCTAGGGGTACAGTTTAATAGAGGTAGACAGTATCAGGTTTCAATGTAGGAAATAGAAACCTCTCCAGGTGTATCAGACACAAATATAAGATGGGGAAATGGGTCTTTGTAAAACCTCTCGAAGGGACAGAAGGGCTGAATTCAGGTGCCCACCAGGCAGGTGCAGATCAGCGGGTAGCAGTCCACTGACGGCACAGCTACAATGGCCTCCACTTACCCAGGAGGGTGGTTTCCGTGTACAGAAACACTGAGGCTGGCTGCTGCCTGAATACACTCACATCCCATGTCCTGCATGGTACCAGCAAAACAGAACAAAGCAATGTTTTCCATATCCAGAGCCTGGGCTGCTAAGGTGTCTCAGTATAGTTTCTAGTTTTCCAGCCTCTCTAACTAGAGAGCTGGAAGAGAAGGTGCATGGGGACTCAAAGAGACAATATACAGTGTCTACCACATTAATGGACTTTAAAGCACCAACTGGTGCATGAGGGTGTTACAGGTCCTCTGAGACAAGTCAGGCTCCAAGGAGAAAGGTGGGTTAGAAAAGATCTCAAAGAAGTGATGATACTTGAAAGATGAGTTTACATTTGCCAGGTGGACAGAATCGGGATTGACATGCTAGGTGGAGTGCTGAGTTGAAAAAGGGCAAAGTGAACATTCAGCAAGCAGCTCATCATGTGTGCAGTCTGGGAAGCAAAGTGGGGCAGAGGGGTGGGATCGCGAGTATTCCATAGGAAGTGGGAAGCCAGAGTCAGGTCTAAAGCGGTGGAATAAATAAATTCATGCTTCCTAAGGATCACTCTGGATGCATGTGAATACTGGACCGGGAGAATTCAAGACCAGACGTAGAAAGTCCAGTTAGAATACTGTTGCAATAGAAAGTGAGGAATAGACTCTTGAGATGGGGAGAATCTTGATATTAAGGGGAAAAGAGATCAACTGGATGCCTTGCTAGCTTATTTAGCTAGGTAGGTCATTTATAGAAGACTTGCAATAAAGTGTAGTAGTGCCAATAAAGAGAAAGAGGTGAACTTTAAGAGTCCTGATTGAGAAAACTTGGGAGTGGGCATTTCTAAATGGAACCAATAGGTAAGGGGCACCTGGGGAGGCTCAGTCAGTTAAGCTTCAGCCTCCTGACTTTGGCTCAGGTCAGGATCTCAGGATCCTGAGATCAAGCCCTGAATCAGGCTCCATACTGAGCATGGAGCCTGCTTAGGATTCTTTCTCTCCCACTCTTTCTGACCTTCTCCATTCACAGCCCCTCAACCTATGCTCTCTCTGTAAAACAAATAAACAAAAAACAGAAGACAGGTAATAGTAAATGCAGGGGGTGGGGGCGGGGAGATACAAGTGTGGGTGGCTTACTTTAGTTCTTCAAAGGTCTGAGGGAAGCAGAAAAGAAAGAAATGGCAAAAGTTGGTCCATGCTTTCAAGCTTGAAGTCCTGAGGAGATGCAGTCATATAATCATCAAGACAGTATGGAACTGGCACAAAAACAGACATGTAGATCAATGGAACAGAACAGAAAGCCCAGAAATGGACCCCCAACTCTTTGGTCAACTAATCTTCCACAAAGCAGGAAAAAATGTCCAATGGAAAAAAGACAATCTCTTCAACAAATGGTGTTGGGAAAACTGAAGAATGGAACTGGACCATTTCCTTACACCACACACAAAAATAGAATCAAACTGGACCAAAAACCTCAATGTGAGACAGGACTCCATCAAAATCCTGGAGGAGAACACAGGCAGCAACCTCTTCGACCTCAGCCACAGCAACTTCTTCCTAGCAACATCGTCAAAGGCAAGGGAAGCAAGGCTAAAAATGAACTATTGGGACTTCACCAAGATCAAAGGCTTTTTCACAGCAAAGAAAACAGTCAACAAAACCAAAAGACAACTGACAGAATGAGAGAAGATATTCGCAAATGACATATCAGATAAAGGGCTAGTATCCAAAATCTGTAAAGAACTTCTCAAACTCAACACCCAAAGAACAAATAATCCAATCAAGAAATGGGCAGAAGATATGAACAGACATTTCTGCAAAGAGGACATCCAAATGGCCAACAGACACATGAAAAAGTGCTCAACATCACTCGGCATCAGGGAAATACAAATCAAAACCACAGTGAGATACCACCTCACACCAGTCACAATGGCTAAAATGAACAAGTCAGCAAATGACAGGTGTTGGCGAGGATGCAGAGAAAGGGGAACCCTCCTACACTGTTGGTGGGAATGCAAGCTGGTACAGCTACTCTGGAAAACGGTATGGAGGTTCCTCAAAAAGTTGAAAATAGAGCTACCCTATGACCCAGCAATTGCACTACTGGATATTTACCCCAAAGATACAAATGTAGTGATCTGAAGGGACATGTGCACCCAATGTTTATAGCAGCAATATCCACGATAGCCAAACTATGGAAAGAACCTAGATGTCCATCAACAGATGAATGGATAAAGAAGAGGTGGTATATATATATAATGGAATACTATGTGCTCATCAAAAAACCAAAATCTTGCCATTTGCAATGACATGGATGGAACTAGAGGGTATTATGCTAAGTGAAATAAGTCAATCAGAGAAAGACAAGTATCATATGATCTCACTGATATGAGGAATCTGAGAAACAAGACAGAGGATCATAGGGGAAGAGAGGGAAAAAATGAAACAAGATGAAGCCAGGAAGGGAGACAAACCATAAGAGACTCTTAATCTCAGGAACAAACTGAGGGTTGCTGGAGGGGACATGGGTAGGAGCAATGGGGTGGCTGGGTGATAGAGACTGGGGAAGTTATGTGCTATGGTGAGTGCTGTGAATTGTGTAAAACTGATGAAGCACAAACCTGTACCCCTGAAACAAATACATTATATGTTAAAATATAAAAAATAAACTAAAAAAAAATAGTAATGGGAAAGTCACAATTACCAGTTTGGAAGGTAGAAGACAGTGAGTTCACTGTTGTCACATTAAGATTTAGCATTAAACAGCACATCTTAGTAAAGAATTGTGAATGTTCTTTATTTTTTTTAAAGATTTTATTTATTTACTTGAGAGAGAAAGAACGACAGAGAGAGAGCACAGGCATGAGAAGGGAAGAGGGAGAAACAGGCTCCCCGCCCAGCAGGAAGCCCAATGCAGGGCTCGATCCCAGAACCCTGGGATCATAACCTGAAGCAAAGGCAGATGCTTAACCGACTGAGCCAACCATGCATCCCTGTCAATGTGCTTTAAATATATATGTGGTTTCCCTACATTAAAAAAAAAAATACACACACATACATGGTTTTCCTGTCTTCAGTAGAGTTAGCTAACAACAGGCTATCATTATTTAAGAAAATATAAATTTATGTTACAGGAAATATTAGTGAGGTTATTGAGCTTTGTGTGCCTCCGAAATCAGAGGCTGAAGAACTCATGAGAATGGGAGAAGCCAGTTAGAGACACCAGAAAAGAAAGACACACATAGGTAAATGTCTGGAGAAATGCACATTTTGTGGCTATAAGGTAATATTTGTCAAGATGCGCCAAAAAAAAATCTGCAAAGAAAATTTTCTATACAGAAATTACATTTAGATACTAATATCTAATTTCTGAATTGAGGCTATATATCCTCTCAGTAGGCTGCCAAGAATTATCATATGCCAGCCTTAGCCTGAAATCACAAGACAGTGTTTTCCGTATTTATATTTTCTGGGATTCTTCATAGAAAATGAAAGGGGGCACCTGGCTGGCTCAGTCAGTGGAGCATGTGACTCCTGATCTCGAGGCTGTGGGTTAGAGCCCCACATAGGGTGTAGAGATTACTTAAAAATAAAATCTATAAAGAAAAAAAGAAAGAGAGAAAGAAAAAGGAAGGAAGGAAGGAAGGGAGGGAGGGAGGGAGGAAGGAAAGAAAATGAAAGGAAAATAATGCATCTAGATTCTTCTCACACTGGTTCCACTTTCTTTCAATAAAACCCCTTTTAAAACCATTGCAAATAGGGGTGTCCAGGTGACTCAGTAGGTTAAGCGTCTGCCTTTGGCTCAGATCATGATCCCAGGACTGGACTGAGCTGGCTCCCTGCTCAGCACGGAGCCTGCTTCTCCTCCCTCTGCCTGTCTCAGCTTACTTGTGCTCCCTGTGTCAAATAAATGAATAAAATCTTAAAAAAAAAAAAAAATTGCAAATAGCCAAATTTAGTGCATTATTAGAATGCAAAGTAATGAAATAAGACACTTTGATCTTTGGGGCGCTCTGTAATAAAAGTCTTTTTAAAAGTTCAAAGGTGGAAAAAACCTCACACATGTAAGGAAGATTCGTACCTTGACCTTTGCTCGTAGTACTTACAGACGTGCAATGAGTAACTGGTAATTCAAAGAAAAAGGTAAGCACATTTTTCCTGCTGTGGAAAAAAAAGAAAAATCTCTTAAAATTACTTAGCTAACTCAAATTGCAGACCTTTGAAATGAAACAGATTTCCTAGGTGTTCTCTGACAGACAATTTTCCGTCGAGGGATCTTTCTTGCTCATAATTGTCCTGTCTTTCCCTCATATCAGAACACAACATCCAGAAGATGCCTGACATGTTTTAGACACTCAAATAAACTTTTGTTTCTGATGTAAAGTTTGCTGACTACCTACATATATATTTTACATTTTTTACATATATTTTATTTCTTTAATGTATCCTTCCTGTATCAAATTGCCAGAATTCTGTTATTCGAGGTAAGCTCAAAGAATCTTTTAATTAAAAAAAAAAAAAAAAGTTAGAGCAGGCACAGCTTTTGTCTACAACCAAAACAACACAACAGTTTTAAAGTTTCTGGTTTTATTTATTTATTTATTTATTTTAGATTTTGTCTTTTTATTTGAGACAGAAAGAGAGCATGAGCAGGGGGGAGAGAAAGAAGCAGGCTCCCAGCTGAGCAGGGAGTCGACATAGTCGATCCCAGGACCCTGAGATCATGACCTGACCTGAAGGGAGATGCTTAACCGACTGAGCCACCCAGGCACCCCTGTTTTATTGTTGAATGTAAATTATCTGTGTTGCACCAAAACTATAACTTAACAATAAAGGAATGAAAAAATCCAACATGTGAAAGAAATGAGCCTGTGATATGATGTCTGGGATCTTCTGCCATCAGCCCAACACTCCACCTCCTTCTTATTTGTAGCCTGGAATTTCTTCAACAAGGCATAAAGATTTTCATTTCACAGATCCTGCTGGAAGAAATAATAGAGTGTGATGGAGAATTACTGTGAGCTGAAGGGAGAAGTAGCTACTTGCAAGGTTCCAAGTTGAAACACTGATGTTATCTTGCTCTCCGGGTTCACAGGCATTTGCTAGAAGTTCCCACCTTGGATGGCGACTGGATTAGTGTTCAGAGTGGGCAGCTCACTCTCGGACCTCTTCGTCCTGGTGCGGGTTAATGAAGGAGCATCGGGGCACCTGGGCGGCTCAGTCATTAAGCCTCTGCCTTCAGCTCAGGTCATGATCTCAGGGTCCTAGGATGGAGTCCCGCAGCATCGGGCTCTCTGCTCAGCAGAGAGCCTGCTTTTCCCTTTTCCCCTGCTTGTGTTCCCTCTCTCACTGTCTCTCTGTGTCAAATAAATAAATAAAAATCTTTAAAATAAATTTTAAAAAAAATGAAGGAGCATCTTCCTGGGTCTGGTCTGTGACAGCATATAATGCTATTGGAAAACATCTAAACAACAATAAAAATGCCAAAAGGCTTTGGTGTGAAGTGTGCACATTGGGATTGAGAATCCACATTTCTCAGGTCTCCAAATTCCATACCTTTTCACCCCAAATCATTCTGTTTTGGTGCAGCACAGGGAGGTAGGAGGTGGAAAGCGAATGGTTCGTTTAGAGCCTGAATCTTTTCCACAGAAGCTTCTTGACTTTACATCAGTCTCTCTAACATGCTTCTCTCAGTCTTTTTCTTTTGGGGACTATCTATTTCCCCTTAATTCTCCCACTTGTCGCTCCCCATTCCTAGAAGAAGCACTTTCTACCCTGTGATCGCTAACCACTGAATTGGTAAATCAGGTTGTTGTCTTATTCAGAACATCATTTCCTGCCGAAACTAATCACTTGATCATTTAAGAGACCCTTATCACTAGGTTGCCTCTCACCAATGAAGAGTGATATTTGGAGTAGATATCGCCATTCCAGAATGGTATCTCCCTTCCTCTTATATCTAATTCTTAGAGACAAAAATCCCCGTAAATACCAGAGAGGATAAATAATTATTATTATCAACTTCCCAAGAGCAGGACTTTTCCCTAGAAAGACGCAAGCCATCATATGATAAGGAGTTCAAATGACCAGGTTCTTTAGACTTGATTTGATTTATTAAATTTTGCTCCCTGCTATTTTATCAACTTAGGAGTTCAAAACATTTTTCAAAACAGCTGGGTGCCTGATAGAATACTATATATGTGGTCATATACTCACCCCTTCATTGGTTTTTCACCTTCTCCGGGTACACAGACACACCCCAGTCTCGGTCATGGTCTCATTTTTGTACCTGTATTGAAATCAGAACATGAAATACCTTTGTTTAATTATCCTGGACTGAGTCCTAATGCTGCTTATTCTTTCTGGGTTTGTAGTCTCTTTTCCTTTTTCTCACCCTCCTTTTTAGGACTACCTTCCATTCTTGCCTCCACCTAAAGTTCTCTTCTTTATAGCATTAAATTCTCATTTAGAATAACCTAAAGAGTGTTCATCCTGAGCAGAAAGTTTGATGGTGACTATAGAGAATATAGCATCTCTTGAACATAAAAAGGACATCAAAAGAGGCTGAGATTCTATAACCATTATACCTCTATTAAAAGTTAAATGCCTGGGGCGCCTGGATGGCTCAGTCAGTTGAGAATCTGGTTTTTGGTTTTGGCTCAGGTCTTGGTCTACGATCATGGGATTGAGCCCCACATGGTGCTCTCCCCTCCTGCTCCCCCTCCTTGAGCTCCTAGTCGCTCAGTGGGGAGTCTGCCTCTTCTCTCCCTCTGCCCCTCCCCCTGCTTGTGCTCTTTCTCTGTCTCTCCCTCTCTCAAGTAAAGTAATAAATCTTGATTTTTTCTTTATTTTAATTAACATATAATGTATTATTTGTTTCAGGGGTATGAGTCTGTGATTCATCAGTCCTACACAATTAAATAAATAAATCTTTAAAAAAAAAGTTAAATGTCTGTTCCTCATAGGAACCCTCTGTACAGAGATAATCACAATTACAGGAGCCTTGAAACATGCAGTAGGCTTGATTTTCTAGTTGCAAAGGATCATTTTCTCAGGTTTCCTTGGGAAAAAAAAGGATAACAAGTAAAAGGACTATAACAATGCATTTAATGTCTACTGTATAACCAGGAATAAACCAAATCATCTAGTTTTAGGGCTTGTGAGAAATTTGTGAATTCCATCTTAATAGCCTCCTAAAAATGAAACCAATGCTGCTGTGGTACAGAAGTCCTCCTGCCAAGTTCCCCAACTCACTCTTGCCCATGTGCACCTGCCCTGTAATATCTTCCTTCCATGAGAAAAGTAATGACCCCATCAATTTATTGGTCAACTTCAGTGGGAAGGAGAACTAAAATTTTACATTAGAACCAACACATGAGTCAGATACAAATCATTGAACAACACTTGAAGTCCTAGAATGGAAACGGAATCAGTGGACATGTAGAAGGGGAGTGTAGAAGAATTTCCTCCATTTAAGAAAGAAAGGCAATCTCACCAAGGAAAGACATCACCAGCTGACAAATCCTCATGGGGCCCTTCTTCCCCTCCGATATCCTCTATCAACCTTCCCAACACTCCTATTCCTTAAGCAGAAACAAGGCTTGGTAGAAGCAGAACTACCCACATTGGAAGGATTTTTCTCTTTTCTACTTGTTATGGGCTGAATTGGGTCCCTTTAAAATTCATATGTTGAGTCCTTAACCCCCATACCTCAGAATGTAACTGGAATTTGTGAATTTGTGTGTACAGAGGATGTTCTCGTGAAAGAGGCAGGAGGAGGGAAGCCAACCAAGAGCCAAAGAGAGAGACTTCAGGAAACCAAAACTGCCAACACCTTGATCTTGGATTCTAGTCTCCAAGATAGTGAGAAATAAAATGTCTATCATTGAAGCCACCCAGTCTGTGATATTTGTTATGGCAGTCCTAGCTAACCAACATGGGTGCCCAAAAACAATTTACAGGAAGCAACTGCTGCCATTTTGATCCAGTCACTGTGCCATCCCTCTTTCTAACCTCTGCCACTTCCCACCCAGAACTCAAAATTCTCGGTTTACTCTCCCCAGTCGTCCCCCCCCCCCCCCCCCCCCCCCCCCCCCCCCCCCCCCCCCCCCCCCCCCCCCCGCCATGGTATTCCATTTGTATATGTCCTCTTCCGTATTCCTCTCCTCTACCTTAAATCCTCTCCTTTTTCACCAGGGGAGCAGGAATTTCAAGTGATACTTTAAATCTCTTCAAGCTAAACCAAGTGTTGTTTTTATAGGCACTTACACTTTGATCCTTTGAAAGTCACACCAGTGAGGGCTCCCCTACAGGACTTAGCAGAAAAAGCATCATGAAATGATAGAACAGCCTTTACTTTGAATCTATCCTAGATCATCAAGTTTATCTTCTGAGATTACCAGAACCATGGGAAAAGATTGCTTCCCTATGAAATTAGTACTAATGCCCACAGAGCCACCTGTAGAGATACCCATTCACTCCTATGGTGAGTCTTTAGAAATGCTTTCTTTGCTTTTAGTTGAGTGAAGCATCGAAGATTCAGCAAATGACAGACTGAGTTTTGATAGTGAGCCGATTAGACAGGATTCCTTTGATGATTCTGTGCTCTGTAAACTAGCTAGTGAATTGCAGATGCTCAATAAATGTCACATATTGTCAACTATCAATTATTCAGTGTGTAATGAGGAAAATGCCTTGGCACACATTACCTCAAGCTTAATCAAGAAGTCTGTGATTCCAAAAAAAAAAAAAAAGAAGTCTGTGATTCCAACACCATATCATAAAACAGACTGACAGGGGTGCCTGGGTGGCTCAGTCGTTAAGCGGCTGCCTTCGGCTCAGATCATGATCTCAGGGTCCTCGGATCGAGCCCCGCATCGGGCTCCCTGCTC
>CM053603.1:138272214-138290248 GCA_028646535.1 Procyon lotor
TGATAATCTCTCAGATCTGACATGATCTTGCCTTATTTAGGTATTTGCCTCATGTTTCTACTTTATTTAAAGTTACCCTGTTGCCTCTCACCCAAACACGTATAAAATAGTCTATTTTTCCATTAATACTTTACAAGCTGAGGATTTTCCTCACCAGCTTTGGACCTTTGTATTACTAACCTCCTGCTCCCAAAGTATAGAGTTAGGGGTACTTTTGGCAAAGTTCAAGACAGAAAAGAAAGACATTTAGTAGTAAACAAGAGAACACTTCTTGAAGAAAATATGTGAAGTAGTTCCTGGTGGGTGGGGAATAACAGTATTTTTTTCTTAGATCTTTTGAAGATAACTTAGTACCTTTGTATTTCAGTTTCCCAAGTGAATTGCTTTATTTATAAAGATTGACAGCATCATTATTGAAGATGATCATTCATTGAAAAGTCTTTCTTGTAAAGGGAACCCCCTGTTGTTCATTCTAAATTAAGCCAAGGAAGTCTTGAATAATTATCATTGATTCAACAAATATTTATTGATGTGGATGCTAGCCTCATGGGGCTTACAACGTGAAGGGGGTACAGATAAATAAAGACAATGACACTGCTAAGTGGCAAGTGCTATGATGGGGAGGCACAAAAGAAGAAGGGGAGTGCCAGAGGCACTCGATTCACTCAATCTTGGGGAGTGAGGGAAGGCTTTAGGAGGACAGGAGATCAAGTTGCATTGTGAAGGGGGAAAGGCACTAACCAAAAATGGCCAAGGAATAGAATGTGCTAAGACCTGGGTATAAGGAAGCATGACCCCTCTCTGGAGACCTGAGTGTAGTTCTCAGTGCCTACACTAACTACAGCTGGCAAGTCACGGGGCCGGGCAGTTAAGTGGTGGCCAGATCATGAAGCACCTTATACATTATATGGAGAAGTTCCAAAGTTATATTTGGGTTGTCTCTTTTATATGTAGCTCTTATATTTAGCCACCTTTGTCTTTCTGTCACAGACATCACAGTAGCATAAGAAGTATTGCCATTCTGTTTGTTACAAATAACCAGGAACTTTGAACGTGGCACATGTATAGAATAGCCTTAACATGGAAGGCTTTCATCCATAGAAAGTCTTGCTCTCGGGGTTGGCCCTTGCCTGGTCAAGTCTCCCACACTGATAGAAACTTTCCCGAACAAATGAGGTTGGCTCACTATATGTAAACTATACAAACAATATGGTCTACCCTGGAATTTCGATACATGTTAGCAGACCAACTCCCAGAGAAACCCTTCAGTGCTGTCTCTAATGGGCTTCCCTGCAGAAACATCACACACATGTTGCTGTATTTTCACAGGTGAGGGAAGAATGTGCTCTGGCCCATCACGAGAGGGAGAAAATACAAGAAAGCTGCAGTCGTATTCCTCCAGACCTCTCCTATTTTCTCCACTATGATCCACTATATATCCTTACTGCATCACTGTGATAAAACTTAGCCATAAGGACAACTCTATGCTAAGTTCCATGAGCCCTTCCCATGAATTTTCTAACATAGGGGAGGTCTTGAGGCTCACCAATACAACTGCTAGGACTGTTTACCTAGATATATTTATAAAAGGAGGACAAAAAGTGAGCTTTCAAATGGTAAAAGCATCAGTTTCCTTATTATTATTTTTAAAGATTTTATTTATTAGAGAGAAAGGGAGAGAACATAGGCAGGGGAAGCAAGAGGCAAAGGGAGAGGGAGAAGCAGACTCCCCACTGAGGAGGGAGCCTGATGTGGGGCTTGATCCCAGGATCCCAGGACCACAGGACCCTGAGCCAAAGGCAGACGCTTAACCAACTGAGCCACCCAGGCACCCCATCCTTACTTTGTTTTTGTCTGATATTTTTTTTAAACCCAAACTCTTCTACCCCAATTTTTGATCCCTCATCATTATTTCTCAAATTCTCAAATTCGACTCTGGGTTACTTTTGACTTTTTCTTTCTTTCTTTCTTTCTTTCTTTCTTTCTTTCTTTCTTTCTTTCTTTCTTTCTTTCTTTCTTTCTCTCTCTCTCTCTCTCTCTCTCTCTTTCCCTCCCTCCCTCCCTCCCTTCCTTCCTTCCTTTCCTTCCTTTCCTTCCTTTCCTTCCTTTCCTTCCTTTCTCTCTCTCTCTCTCTCTTTTCTTTCTTTCTTGATTTTATTTATTTATTTGACATGGAGAGAGATCACAAGCAAGAAGAGAGGCAGGCAGAGAGAGGGAGAAACAGGCTCCCTGCGGAGCAGAAAACGTGATGTGGGCCTCGATCCCAGGACCCTGAGATCATGACCTGAGCTGAAGGCAGAGGCTTTAACCCGCTGAACCACCCAAGTGCCCTTGACTTATTTTCAAATGACAGACAATGTTAGCTTTTAGGAGAGTCAAAGAAAGCTAACAGCTCTAAGAGTAATTTTTAATCAAAAGATCCAGAAAGGATTTGAAGTCTTTGGAATATTTATAGTGTCCCAAGGTGACTTTTTTCCCCCCTTTCTCTCTCTCCTTCCTTCCTTCCTTCCTTCCTTCCTTCCTTCTCTTCCTTCTCTTCCTTCTCTTCCTTCTCTTCCTTCTCTTCCTTCTCTTCCTTCTCTTCCTTCTCTTCCTTCCTTCCCTTCCTTCCCTTCCTTCCCTTCCTCCCTTCCTTCCTTCCTAGATTTTATTTATTTATGGGGTGCCTGGGTGGCTCAGTGGATTAAAGCCAAAGGCTCAGGTCATGATCTCAGGATCCTGGGATCGAGCCCCGCATCGGGCTCTCTGCCCAGCAGGGAGCCTGCTTCCCCCTTCTCTCTGCCTGCCTCTCTCCCTACTTGTGACCTCTCTCCTCTCTGTCAAATAAATAAAATCTTCATTAGAAAAAAGATTTTATTTGCGAGAGAAAGAGAGAGAGAGCGCGCAAGAGAGGGGAGAGGGTCAGAGGGAGAAGCAGACTCCCCAGTGAGCTGGGAGCCCGATGCGGGACTTGATCCTGGGACTCTGGGCATCATGACCTGAGTCGAAGGAAGTTGCTTAACCAACTGAGCCAGTCAGGAGCCTTTTACTCTCTCTTTTAATAGGTGAGGATTTACTTGATTGGGCGGCTTCTGGGGTACTCCTAGCCCCCACAGTATTGGTGCTACACCATAATGCAGACAGCCTCTCTGGCCATGGTAAAGATGCATCAGTATTTACGGAATAACAGCCACAAACCAGATACCTTAATATATTTTTTTATTGGCAAATTCTACTCAAGTCTTACTTGAAAATAATTTCTTTTAAACCATTAAAAGAAACCCTGAAGGAACATAGGACCAACCAGGAAATCCTTGGATTTCTTACAGGCTTTATCTTCACTTGGGTAAATTCCTTGGAGCTCTGCCCTCTCTTTTGGAGTAACTGGCAGTGGTCTGCAACTCAGTTGAGCTGCCCCCCTTAGACAGGCTTTCTGTTTTCATCATCTTTGTGTCCCTTAAGACTGGGGTAGGACTGTCATCATGGGGGGCGAAGGGCTCCCCGCTTTCTATTTGACCTGATAGCCCTTCACAGAAGCCTTTTCTGGGGTATAGTAGGTAAAGAGTGCTACTTCCACAGCACAGCTGGGGTTGTTTTTGATCTTTATTTCTCATCTAATTGGAGAGGATTTACAGTTCATAAATGGACTCTGATATAGAAGGTCCCTGGAGTTAGTATATGGCAACACAGTGATTTCCCAGCAACGTGCAGTTTTACAAGGGTAGCTTTCTTCATAAGGCTATTTATGTTGTGTCTGCTCCCACTTTATTGCCTTTCCGTCCTTTATTTCTTTATCCTCTCACTTACCACGTTGTCAGACTTCTCCCTGCAGCTGGCCATAAATACTTAATACTTAACTGCTCTTACAGAATGAAGTTTTGTATTTATTGTTCATAATTTCCAATGCAAATAAAACATTTTTATTTTATTGTATTTCTCTGTTTACAGTAACTTCATGGAAATGTTTCTTATTCATGGGAGCCTAGATTTTCTTTTTTGTTGTTATTATTTTGTTATGTTTGAGCAGGGGGATAATTTTTGTTTGACTTGGTTTTCCCTTCTGATCCAATAACTGTAATGGGAACTGGATTTTCTATTGCTGGCGTAAGTCTGCTTAGTATCAGTTGCCAACAGAAATTCAGTTCTAATCAAATTGGAGGTGATTTATGCTGCCCTTTGTATTTAGAGACCTGCTTAATGAGTGTTGCAAGATTTGCTGGTGCAGCCTCTACAGTGTGCCCTTTGATATTTTCTATTCTAGTTTTCCAGAGAGATGGTCATTCAGAGCCTACACGTCTGTTCTGTATTTTGAACCTTGGATGAGAATATTCATTCAGGCCAAAAGAGTTAAAACAAAACACCTATGTTATTGCCTCTACAGACCCAGGTAATTCATCTTCTTTTCAATTAACTTCATAGAGTTTTTATTTATAAAGTTAATATGCCCTTCTCCCTCAACTTGTCAAAGTGATTTGATAGTAAGAATCCTACAATTTGATAGTAAGGTTTTTACAACTGTAAATGAAATTCAGACTGCTTCTGAAAGGTTTGCTGAAGAGTAATCATGTGTAACAAATATTTCACCATAACAACAACACACTGCCATGAACACTCTGAAATTAGAGAATCATTCCAAGGATGAATTTATTTTTTACTCTATTGCATCTTAGGTGCTTTGTGATGTTCCATTAAACAAATCACAATTCATTTATGTGTTCTGTTTACACAGATATTTGAACTATTAAATCATACATATATGTGTATGTATATTTTATTTTATTTTTCCAATTAATTTTATTTTTTTGGTGTTCCAGGATTCGTTGTTCATGTACCACACCCAGTGCTCCATGCAGCACATGCCCTTCTCAATACCCATCACCAGGCTCGCCCAATTCCCCACCTTCTTCCTCTCCAAAACCCTCATTTTGTTGTAAGAGTCCACAGTCTCTCCTTGTTCATTTCCCCCTCCGATTTCCCCCAATTCACATTTCCTTTCCTTCTCACAATGTCCTCCATGTTTTTCCTTATGCTCCACATGTAAGTGAAACCATATGATAATTGACTTTCTCTGCTTGACTTATTTCACTTAGCATAATCTCTTCCAGTCCCATCCATGTTGATACAAAAGTTGGGTATTCATCCTTTCTGATGGAGGCATAATATTCTATTGTATATATGGACCATATCTTCATTATCCATTCATCTGTTGAAGGGCATCTTGGCTCTTTCCACAGTTTGGCAATTGTGGCCATTGCTGCTATGAACATTGGGGTATATGTGGCCCTTCTTTGTAGAGCATCTGCATCTTTGGGGTAAATACCCAGTAGTGTAATTGCAGGGTCATAGGGTAGCTCTATTTTCAATTTCTTGAGGAATCTCCACACTGTTTTCCAAAGTGGCTGCACCAACTTGCATTCTCACCAACAGTGGATGAGGTTTCCCCATTCTCCACATCCTCTCTAACATATGTTGTTTACTGTCTTGTTGATTTTGGCCATTCTAACTGGTGTAAGGTATCTCATTGTGATTTTGCTTTGAGTCTCCCTGATGGCTAATGATGATGAACATTTTTTCACGTGTCTGTTAGCCATTTGTATGTCTTCTTTGGAGAAGTGTCTGTTCATGTCTTCTGCCCATTTTTTGACATGATTATCTGTTTTTTGAGTGTTGAGTTTGAGGAGTTCTTTATAGATCTTAGATATCAGAACTTTGTCTGTAGTGCCATTTGTGAGTATCTTCTCCCATTCTGTGGGTTGCCTGTTTGTTTTGTTGACAGTTTCCTTCACTATGCAGAAGCTTTTTATCTTGATGAAGTCCCCAAAGTTCATTTTTGCTTTTGTTTCCTTTGCCTTTGGAGACATGTCCTGAGAGAAGTTGCTGTGGCTGATGTTGAAGAGGTGACTGCCTATGTTGTCCTCTAGGATTTTGATAGATTCCTGCCTCACGTTGAGGTCTTTTATCCATTTCGAGTTTTATCTTCGTGTATGGTGTAAGAAAATGGTCAAGTTCCATTCTTCTACATGTATCTGTCCAATTTTCCCAGCACCATTTATTGAAGAGACTGTCTTTTTCCCACTAGATATTTTTTCCTGCTTTTTCAGATTATTTGACCATAGAGTTGCGGGTCCATATCTGGGCTCTCTATTCTGTTCCACTGGTCTATGTGTCTGTTTTTGTGCCAGTACCATGCTGTCTTGGTGATCACCGCTTTGTAGTAAAGCTTGAAATCAGGCAATGTGATGCCCTCAGCTTGGTTTTTCTTTTTCAATATTTCCTTAGCAATTCTGGGTCTTTTCTGGTTCCATACAAATTTTAGGATTGTGTGTATGTATATTTTATTTGTGGAATGAACATACTTATAAACAGAAATTTGGTTCACTTATATTTTAGCATAAACTTTTTTATTATACCATAATAAGTGTAGTTAACATACATAACCACACATAGTTATAAATTTTTCTTGTGATGAGAACTTTTAAGATCTCTCTTAGCAACTTTCAAATATGCAATATAGTATTGTTAACTGTGCTGTACATTACATCCCCAAGACTTACTTTGTAACTGGAAGTATGTACCAGCATAAACTTTTTTAAAGCTGATATTTGCATATTACAAAATTCATCTTGCCCAACTATACATGCAGTCAGAACAATTTGTGTGTTGTTTCTGGATGGTCATTTATTTACTCACCAAAACATTTATCAGAGTCTTCTATGAGTCCTAAGATTATGCTAGGTTCAAAGCATAAAAAAGATTAGTTCTGGTTTTGAGGAGCTTAATATCTCCTGGGAGAAGCATTTAATTTTTGTATGCTGTCGATATATATGCCTCATTACATGTATTGTTGTGTTTGATTTTTGCAGTAACTTTGTGGGTCACATTTAACTGTCACCATTTCAGAGATAAGGAAATGTCACAACTGGACAAGAGCTCAAATATTCTGGCATCATATTCTTTACCAATTCACATTCACTGCTCCTTCCCCTATACCACACTAACTTTTTATAATAGACCTACATTTGTTATATTTTCTTTTTTCATGAAAAAGTAGTGGCTTTCCTGGGGCCTTGCAATCACTCATATCAATATCAATATCAAAATTATAGATCTCTTAATCATATGGCCTGAATAAATCTAGTTATCACCTGTCACCATACAAAGTTATTACAGTATTTTGAGTGTATTCCCTGTGGGATAAATTACATTCTCATGACTAATTTATTTTATAATGGAAGCTTATCCCTCTTAATCCCTGTCACCTGGTTTGCTGGCCCTCAACCTGTCCCCTTTGCAAATCAGCATTCTTTTTCTTTTTCTTTTTTTTCTTTTAAAGATTTTATTTATTTATTTGACAGAGAGGAGAGAGATCACAAGTAGGCAGAGAGGCAGGCAGAGAGAGAGGGGGAAGCAGGCTCCCCGCTGAGCAGAAAGCCTGATGCGGGGCTTGATCCCAGGACCCTGAGATCATGACCTGAGCTGAAGGCAGAGGCTTTAACCCACTGAGCCACCCAGGTACCCCTCATTCTTTTTTTTTAACGGCTGAATAATTTTGTGTGTGTGTGTGTGTGTGTGTGTGTGTGTGTGTGTAGATGTATGCATATATACACATATACATCCCACTATCCATTCATCTGCTGATGGACACAGGTTGCTTACATATCTTGGCTGTTGTAAATAATGCTACAGTGAACACAGGGATGCATTTATCTCTTTGAAATTATGTTTTTGTTTTCTTCAGATAAATACCCAGAAGTGGAATTGTTGAGTTGTATGGTAGTTCTTTCTTAAATTTTTTGAGGAACTGCCATACTGTTTTGAAGAGTGGCTGTACTTGGGAATTTTACATACCCACCAAGAGTGTACAAGTGTTCCTTTTTCTCAATATCTTTGCCAGCATTTATTTTTTGTCTCTTTGATGGTAGCCAGTTTGACATGTGTGAGGTGATATCTTATTGTGATTTTTTTTTTTTTTTGGAGAAGGCTGACTGCTTTATTGTCTTGGAGGTGGGGAGGTGGGGAGGTTGGGGGGGTGGGGGGGTGGACAGGGGCTCAGGAGCTCTTGGTGGGGCGGGCCCGCTTCCTCTTCACCATCACAGGCTTCTGGC
The DNA here is from genome assembly GCA_028646535.1 of Procyon lotor. Lineage (NCBI taxonomy): Eukaryota > Metazoa > Chordata > Mammalia > Carnivora > Procyonidae > Procyon > Procyon lotor. The sequence continues at coordinate 138,280,299 of CM053603.1, forward strand.
TGCACAGGATGGCGCTGGCTCTGCGAATGGCAGCCATGCGCAGATCTGGGCGGTACTTGTTCTTGCGGATCACGTGCTACACGCTGCTGAGGGTGGCCCAGTCATTCTTGTTGATGGTGGTCCGCACATAGGAGGTGGCAGGTTTCCGCTGGCTGGATCTGCGCTTCATGACCACCACCACGCCTTTGCCATTGGCCGCCGGCTCCACGCCCACAGTCTTGAGGTGAATCGGTCCCTTGTAGCGGAACGAGTTTCGAGTCTTCAGGTTGTTGGGCTCTGTGCTGTAGGTTTGCTTGTTACTCTTGATCAGGAAGCCGGAGCAGTTCTGCACGACCATCCACTGCAGGGGGGCGGACGTGGCGGCGGCGGCAGCTCCTTTTGCTGCGGCAGCCGAAAACGGAAAGAGCTCTTATTGTGATTTTTATTTTCATTTCACTGAGTAGTGTTATTGAACACCTTTTTGTGTGTCTTTTGGCCATCTGTATGTCTTCTTTGGAAAATTGTCTGTTGAAGTCCTTCACCCATTTTTAAATCAGGGGGTTTTTTTTTGATACTAAGCTGTGTAAGTTTTTCTATATATTTTAGATATTGTTATTGTTTGATTTGCAAATATCTTTTCCCATTCAGTAGGTTGCCTTCTTTCTTTATTCATGGTTTTCTTAGCTGTGCAAAAACTTTTTAGTTTGACATAAACCCATTTATTAATTTTAGCTTTTGCCCTTGCTTGTTGAGACTATTCTAAAGTAATATTGCTAAGATCAGAGCCAAAGAGCTTACAGTCTATGTTTTCTTCTAGTAGTTTCATGGTTTCAAGTCTTAGGGTCAAGTCTTTAATCCATTTTGAATTTATGTTTGTATGTGGTATAAGATGGTGATCCAGTTCATTCTTTCACATGTATCTGTCCAGTTTTCTCAGCACCATTTATTGAAGAGATTGTATTTTCCCCATTGTATGTTCTTGCCTCCTTTATCACAGATTAATTGACCATATATGTGTGAGTTTATTTCTGGGCTCTCTACTCCTCTTCATTGATTCCATCTTCATTGTGTCTGTTTTCATACCACGAACATACTGTTCTGATTATTATAGCATTGAAGTATATTTGAAATCTGGAAGCATGACCTCCAGCTTTTTTTTTTTTTTCCGCCTCAAAATTGCTTTGTCTACTTGGGTTCCTTTAGAGTTCCATTCAAATTTTAGAATTTGTTTTAGTTTTTTTTTAGTTTTTTTTAAGTTTTAGTTTTGTGGAAAATGTCATTGGTATTTTGATGAGGATTGCATTGAATATGTAGATTACTTTGTGTAGTAAGATTTTAATGATATTAGTTCTTCCAGTCTATGACATTGAGGTATCTTTCCATTTATTTCTTCCATCAGTGCCTTATAGTCTTCAGAGTGCAGGTCTTTCACCTCCTTCATTAAATTTATTCTCGGGTATGTTATTCTTTTTGATGCAATTGTAAATGGGATTGTTGCTTAATTTCTCTTTATGATAGCTTATTATTAGCATATAGGAATGCAGCCACTTTCTTTTGTTTAAATCAATTTATTTAAGACTGTTATATTAGTGTTAGATGTACAGTGTGGCAATTCAGCACTTCCATACATCACCCAGTGCTCATCACAAGTGTCCTCCTTAATCCCCATCACATATTTAACTCAGCTCCCCACCCCTCACCCCTGTGGTAACCATGAGTTTGTTCTCTATGGTTAAGAGTCTGTTTCTTGATTTCTCTCTCTCTCTTTCCCTCTTTTTCTCTTTAAAACACAGCTGACTTCTGTATTTAATTTTGTATCTTGAGGTTTTACCGAATTCATATATTAGTTCTAATAGTTTTTCGGTGATCTCTAAGTTTTTTTTATGTGGAGTATCATTTTATCTGTAAATAGTGACAGTTTTACTTCTTTCTTTCTAATATGGATATCTTCATTTCTTTTTCTTGCCTAATTGCTTTGGCTAGGACTTGTAGTTGAATAAAAGTGGTGGTAAGAGTGGGCATCTTTGTCTTGTTCTAATCTTACAGGGAAAGCTGTCACCTTTTCACCTCTGTTGTTCGTTGCGCAGAAGCTGTTTCAGTCAGCTGTCAGTTCTTCTCCATGAGGAATTGCTTTATATATAGGCATAGTTTCAGTGTATCTATGGGTGGAGGTGATCAGAGTTTTCCTGTGCTACCATCTTGCACTGTCTCCCTGCTTTACTTTTCATTTATGATTATATGGCAGATTATAGTTGAAAAGTGAAGTATATCATGCCTGAGACTTTCTTTATAAGTCTTCTACTTGTTTCCCAATTCATATCAAAGTGATGCTTCCTTTCCATCAGTCTTACTCTTCTGGGAAGTACCAAGGGTCTCCTGGATCAATCAATATAGCTGCTCTTTTCAAATTAAATTACTTCTTTCTTAGTGAGTTTGGGTAAAAAAATGGTTTAAGCCAAAGGAAAATGTGGATTTGTCTCTATTTTCTCAGGGAATTATAGTAAATTGAATTTCTTCTACCTAAATTACTAGTATTGAGTGGTAGCCGTTTCCCATTCTAGTATATTTTTTATTCACTTTCAAAGTTATGTTCTCAGGTATATGTTACTAGGAAATAGAGATAGTTTAAATGCTTATTTTGTTCCATAAAAGATATTTAAGGAGGCCTGCACCTTTGCCAAGTTTCCTTTGGGGTTCTGATAAACTGTCAGATATGATATTTGGTATTTACAGGTTGGACAGATTTAATCCTTTATGGCTTTATCCTTTAGGCTTACCTCTTTCTCTGCCATATTTACTTGCATATAACTTCCCTCAGGTTCTCTGGAGGCAGAATTTTTGTTTAAGAAATTATACAGCTCCTCCATGTTATCTCATCCTTAGTGGTTTAACCCTTCCTTTCCTTTCCTTTCTTTCTTGAAGGGTATTATAGCTCTCATGGCTGCATCTGAACAAATTAAGAACTGGAAATGACCCTATTTGATCAAAGTAGGGGCATGTAAAAGGTATTAAAAAGTGATTAAATACTTTGTCTGCTTGGTCACCCAGAAATGAACTTCTAGAAATGAACCCTGAAGTATTATTTATAAGAATACATGACTACACTTTGTGGTTAGCCATTTTCTGTATTTTTGTAGCAAACAGAAAAAAGAATACTATGGTTTATTCTTGTGGGTAAAATTACAGTTGCTTTAGCTACTTTTATCCCAAGATCTCTAACAAGTTCAGAAGAGGACTAAATTGGAACTTTTGGTGTCATATCATTGGTTTCATTCCTTGATCATATTCTGTTCAATATTTTTTATCAGTAACTTGGATTAAAAACAAACATGTCTGAATTCATATTAGATCCTGAACGAGGAGGAATATCTTCTATTAGGCATAACAGAAACAAGATACGAAAGAGCTGAAGTCCAAAAGATAAATGTGGTATAACTAATGTACAGACCTGAGTTTAGATTTAAAAAATCTATCACATAAGCATAGACTTCTGCTGCTCCCAATAAAGGCAGATGTGTGACCCCTCCAAAAAAGGGATTTACATGGAAAAAAATAAAAAGCATAGTTGTCTTAATTGACCACAAGTTTAGGATAAGCTGATAGTGTGACAGAGTTGCTAAAAATGTTTATGGAACTTAGTGAGCAGAACAAGATGGTGATAATACTGATAAAACCATATCCTACTTTTACCATGTCTGGAGGGCCGTGTTCAGATGGGGATGCTTTGGAAGGGACGTGGATTTACTAGCCCACAGGAAATGAACTATTTGGTAGGGGTCATTGATGGAATTGACCATCATTTTATGGAGAGAGAAGGGCCTGAATGAAAATATGTTAGCCTTATGTGATAGCTGGAACTCCAGAGGGCAGAACTTGGATGGCTGGATAGAAGTTGAAGACAGAGTTAGTCAAGCTCAGAATGATGACAGTGTTAGACTGTCTTTGTAAGGAATAGACACAGATTACCTTTTTCCATTGGTGTTTAGTACAAGGATATTCAGAGATGTCAAGTTAACAGAGAGCCATCACAACTACCTCACTGCCACCTTTGACTCAGTGTTTCCAGAAGGAGTGTTCTGGAGAAATGAAACAACATCCCAGTGTTGCTCTGGATACAGCCAGGCTCTACTCAGCTGTGTTTGCTGGGTGTACTTAGCATTTGCCCCTCTAAAGGTAGACTTTCTGCCATCAAATTTGAAACTTCCCTATTGGACAGAGTTCAGGAACAAGACACACCAGAGGGGTTTGATTGCTTATATAACTTCCTGTGGTTGAGCACCAACCAGTCTCTGGTCCAGCTAGGAGATTTAATAGCCAGAATACTAATCTAGTGGGTTCAGGACAGCAAATTTAGTTTCTCCAGACACGCATGGCATGAGGTGTAGCAACTCAGAGAGGGTCATGAGTGTGGCATGAGATTAATGAAGTTCATGTTCCTTAACAATGGAAGTCAGTCCCAACCAAGATCAGGACAGATTTGCCCCTGGACGAGTCTAGATTATAGAAGAAATTACTACTACTGGAAGAATTTTAGCTAGGTGATTTCTAAGGTCTTTTTTAACATAAAGGTTTTGTAAGTCTGTATTTCTTGAAGTATTAAATATTATTTATTTGTATGATACAGACAAGTTAATGGCCATGTTACTTGATTTTAGGCAGCAGACAGTACTGATTTTCTTTGGCTTTGAATCCTTCAGCTTTAGTAGAAAGATACATAGCTCTTAGATTTATGTAGGCATTATATCTCTGCACATTAGGTCTTAAGACAGATGTAAAATGGTCACTTCTAAAAGCCCTTTAAGGGAGACAGGGCTAAAGTGTCTGAAGATCTTCATTCTTCATTAAAACTGTTTTGCCATACACCCATAACACAGAAAGGAGCCCAAATGATATGGAATTGGAGTGAGTCACCCTGCTTTCATAGGAGCAGCTTGGTTCTTTGTAAGTTATTTAGGGACACTAATTTTATGGTTTGTTGTTGACTACTCTGCAATACTACACTTGTTGGACAGTATTTCAATTTTGAGGGAATGCATCCTACCCTCTTATATCCCACCCACCTAAATAGACTAATAATACTCTAAAAGTATCTCTTTTGCCAACTGTGCATCTTATGTGTTCCTTCGTGAGTTTGTATAATCTTAATTATTAATCTTTTGGTATATGGTAGTGGTTGCAAACAAAATTTGGATCAGCCAAACCTGGATCTTAGTTTTGATTTTGTCATTTACTAGTTGTGGATCTTTGGCGATGCCTTAAGCCTGGCTCTTCCCCACTGTGCATTAGGAATTAACTCTGCCACTTAGGGTTGCTGTGAGGATTGAAATAAAAATAGGTTTTGTTTTAAACATGAAAATAGCGTAGTTCTAAACATATTTGCAAATAAACATCTGTTGTTACTGTACAAGTGAATAATGACAAGTGGATGGAATGACCACCCTCTGTGAGGTAATGTCATAGGCATTTGGGAATCAGCACAAGCAACCATAAAGTTTACGTTCTAGAGGAGAAAAAACAATAAGCAAACAATAAATAAAAAAATAAATGAAATAATGGGTAATTATAAATGCTACAAAAAGAAGCAAAGTTAGGCAGGAAATAAAGACCTACGGGGAGGAGTTGGGTAACTGTTCTAGATAGGAAATCAAGGAAAGGGGCTAGTTCTAAGTAAGTAACCTTTGAGCAGAGAGCTAAATAAACTTAGAGAGTGAATGTGTTATCTACCCTTGCATAGCAAATCACCCCCAAATTTAGTGGCTTATTAATAACTAATTTCTCATTAGTTATTCCTCAGTTTCTATAGGTCAGTAATTGGAGAGTGGTTCTGTTGTGTCCTTTAATCTTGGGATGCCTCATGAAGTTGCTGAGACATCTTGGCTGGGGTTGCTGAAGGCTTGTTGGGAAGCTAGAGGATACGCTTCCAAGCTGTCTGACTCACATGGCTGGTAGGTGGGTTCTCTTTACAGGGAACTGCACAGGGCTTCCTGAGTGTTTTCATGGTAAAGGGACAGGCTTCTACCAGAGTGAGCAATTGAAGAGGACAAAGTAGAAACTGCCATCTTTTAGAACCTAGCTTCAAAAGTCACATACCATGACTTCTACCATGTTCTTTTGGTCCCATGGGCCAGCCTGGATTCAGTGTGGGAGGCGGGCACTACACAAAGGCATGAATACCAGGGGTAATAACTGTTAGAAGATGTCTTGGAAGGTGGATACCACAGTGAATCATGCAAGAACTTTATGGGAAGATGTCTCCAGTAGGAGAGGAGAGTAAATGTAAAGGTAAGTGTAAAGGGTTAGAAGGCAAGTATAGCTAGAACACAGTGATGGGGAAGAGATGAGATAGATGGGAGCAGATCCTGTAGGGCCTTGAGCAACATGGCAAAAGTGGTTGTATGGAGAATGTAAAGAGTTTTGAGAAAAAGCAGCATTACTTGATTTATGTTTTAGAAAGATCATTTCGGCTGCTGAGTGGAGAATTGAGTTTATGGGACAAGGAAGGAGGAAGTGGAGTGACGTAGGCTACCATTACTATATTCCAGGTAAGAAATTACTGTGGCCTGAGCTGGAGTGGTAGTGGTGGAGTCATGAGTAGTGTTCAGATTATAGATACACTGTAAATACAGAGCCAGCAAGACCTGGCCATGGATTGGATGTGTAATGGAGAGGAAATGAGGAGTCATGGATGCCTTCTAAGTTTTTTGCCTGAGCACAATCTTAGGAAAGATAGGGAAGATGCTGGGTAGGGGTGAAGAGTGATGGTGAAAGGAGTTCTCTCTACTCTTCGTGATCGTACCAAGTTTGAGTGGTCCATTCAACATCCAGGTCTAGCTATCAAGCCAGCTATTCTACTGGCCAGAAAATTTGTAATCATGCATCACTACATGTTTTGATGAATAATTAAGGACTATAGCTATTTTATAGTATGACTAAACCAGATAAACTCACATGATTTTAAAAAAGAATAGTTATGATTGTGAATACAGCAATATAGTTAACCATGGGCTAATTTTTTCTGCATCATTAAGTTAGGAACTGTAGTTTACTTGTAGTCTGTACTACAAGTAACTCAAGTACAAGTACAAGCATCATTAAGTTAGGAACTGTAGTTTACTTGTAGTCTGTACTACAAGTAACTCAAGTACAAGTACAACTCAAAAACTTAAAATACTTTATTTTGTATTAGCCAAAATGTCTTTCACAAATTCTGTACATATGGCTATTAAATGCCAATAAAAGTTTTAGTTTTTGCAGGTGATTATGATTGAAATACTCAGAATGCTTTATTATGCTATACTCTGCATATATTCTCTGCAACATAAAAGCTTAAAAATTACTCTGTTTTCATATTTTTATTTTTCTTGAAGGGGAAGAGTTCTGTTTTGTTCTTAATAGTGTAAAATTAATAAAAATTCAAATAATACAGTTAGATTATTGGAAAAATAACTACAGTCCTCTTTTACCCGTTGGCATTCACTCTGTGCTCTAGCAATCCATAATCTCCCCAAAGGGGAGCCTCTGCTAGAAGTTTAATAAATACTCTTCCAGATTGTCATACACACATTTACATACATACATGTGTGTGCACACAAACACATCTGTACATGGAATTCTTTTTTAAAACGTAAAATTCATATGCAGCTTACTCTTTTCATTTACAAATTATCTCTTGGAGACTTTCTCTGTCATTTTTAAAATATATTATGTAGTACTCGATGGCTTATTTAACTTTGTTGTATATATTTAGGATTTTTAGAGTTTTTATTGTTACATTGCTAAACTGGACATGCTTGGGCATCATTGGACAGATGTATATTTATGCTAATATGCCATTATTTCTATGAAACAAACTACAGAAGTAAATTTCTTAGTTAGAAGATAGGTATACCATTAATTTTGATGGGTGCACCATTAATTTGCCCTCCAAGAAGAAGACCCAGTTTGTTCTTTTTTTTTTTTTTTTTGACCCAGTTTATTCTTAAACCAAGTGCCCTTTTGTCTGGTTCCAAATCTACTTTTGCTATTAACAATATTTTCTTTTTTCATTTTATCATTCTAAGAAGCAAAACATTTATATTGTTTGTTTTCATTGCCCTCAATATTTTCATTGACCTTAAGTTTTTTCAGCTCATTCAGAAGAAAGTTTTCAATAAATTATGAACATCAAATATTTGAATGCAGCTTCATTGATGGAAAGAAATTAGAAGGTAGAAGGTAAAATGGGTGAGGAAGAGGAAAGGCCTACAATGTGGCAGAATGCGGTGGTTTAGACAGAAGGCAGAAACAGTATGGGGGTGAAGGCTGAAGCCTAGCATCATGAGCAGAAGTGTCAAGTAAAAGTGAAGTTTGGGAAATGGGTTTGGAAAGAGTTCTAACCCTTGAGGAACTGGAAGCCTAGTCATAGAGGGAACCCTATTCCCCTGCCCTCAGATGCAAGGAAGGAGAAATAGAGAGCTGGATGGATTCTCTTCCTCGTCCTCCAGGATGTGTATTACTCTGGCTTTTAAAGGCATTTTTATCTCTAAGAGTCCACCACTAGGAGGATTAGAAGTATTCAGCTGAGGTAGACTCCCGATCATGGATAGGGATTGACTGAAAATTCTTTCCTTATGACAATAACCAGATTCATTACACTGAATTTCCACAAGTACATATATTTCTTTGTTAGCTTTTTATAATTGGTATGAGTAATTGTATTTTCAACCTCCATACTGTTTTCCAGAGTGGCTGTACCAGCTTGCATTCCCAACAACAGTGTAGGAGGGTTCCCCTTTCTCTGCATCCTCGCCAACATCTGTCATTTCCTGATTTGTTAATTTTAGCCATTCTGACTGGTGTGAGCTGATATCTCACTGTGGTTTTGATTTGTATTTCCCTGATGCCAAGTGATGTTGAGCACTTTTTCACGTGTCTGTTGGCCATTTGGATGTCCTCTTTGCAAAAATGTATGTCTCCTGCCCATTTCTTGATCAGATTATTTGATCTGTGGGTGCTGAGTTTGAGAAGTTCTTTATAGATTTTGGATACTAGCCCTTTATCTGATATGTCATTTGTGAATATCTTCTCCCATTCTGTCAGTTGTCTTTTGGTTTTGTTGACTGTTTCATTTGCTCTGCAAAAGCTTTTGATCTTGATGAAGTCCCAGTAGTTCATTTTTGGCCTTGCTTCTCTTGACTTTGGTGATGTTTCTAAGAAGAAGTTGCTGCGGCTGAGGTTGAAGAGGTTGCTGCCTGTGTTCTCCTAAAGAATTTTGATGGATTCCTGTCTCACACTGAGAGAGGAATGAGACTCTCTTATTTTGAGAGACTCATCCATTTTGAGTCTATTTTTGTGTGTGGTGTAAGGAAATGGTCCAGTTTCATTCTTCTGCATGTGGCTGTCCAGTTTTCCCAACACCATTTGTTGAAGAGACTGTCTTTTTTCCATTGAACATTCTTTCCTGCTTTGTCGAAAATAAATTGACCACAGAGTTGAGGGTCCATTTCTGGGCTCTCTATTCTGTTCCATGGATCTATGCGCCTGTTTTTGTGTCAGTACCATACTGTCTTGATGATTACAGCTTTGTAATAGAGCTTGAAGTCTGGAATTGTGATGCCATCAACTTTGGTTTTCTTTTTCAACATTCCTCTGGCTATTCGGAGTTTTTTCTGGTTCCATAAAAATTTTAGGATTATTTGTTCCATTTCCTTGAAATAAATTGATGGTATTTTGATAGGGATTGCATTAAATGTGTAGATTGCTTTAGGTAGCATAGACATTTTCACAATATTTATTCTTCCAATCCATGAGCATGGAATGTTTTTCCATTTCTTTGTGTCTTCCTCAATTTCTTTCATGAGCACTTTATAGTTGTTTGAGTACAGATTCTTTGCTTCTTTGGTTAGGCTTATTCCTAGGTATCTTATTGTTTTGGGTACACATGTAAATGGGATCGACTCCTTAATTTCTCTTCTGTCTTGCTTTTGGTATAT
>CM053603.1:138290748-138322343 GCA_028646535.1 Procyon lotor
GCATAGACATTTTCACAATATTTATTCTTCCAATCCATGAGCATGGAATGTTTTTCCATTTCTTTGTGTCTTTCTCAATTTCTTTCATGAGCACTTTATAGTTTTCTTTTTCTTTTATCTTTTTTTTTTTTTTTAAGATTTTATTTATTTATTTGACAGAGAGGAGAGAGATCACAAGTGGCAGAGAGGCAGGCAGAGAGAGAGGGAGAAGCAAGCTTCCCACTGAGCAGAGAGCCTGATGCGGGGCTTGATCCCAGGACCCTGAGATCATGACCTAAGCCGAAGGCAGAGGCTTAACCACTGAGCCACCCAGGTGCCCCTGTAGTTTTCTGAGTATAGATTCTTTGCCTCTTTGGTTAGGTTTATTCCTAGGTATCTTACGGTTTTGGGTGTAATTGTACATGGGATCAACCCTTTAATTTCTCTTTCTTCTGTCTTGCTGTTGGTGCATAGAAATGCAACTGATTCCTGTGCACCGATTTTATATTCTGACACGACTGAATTCCTGTATGAGTTCTAGCAGTCTTGTGGTGAAGTCTTGTGGGTTTTCCATATAAAGTATCATATCATCTGCAAAGAATGAGAGTTTGACTTCTTTGCCAATTTTGATGCCTTTTATTTCTTTTTGTTGTCTGATTATTGAGGCTAGGAATTCTAGTACTACGTTGAATAGCAGTGGAGATAGTGGACATCCCTTCCATGTTCCTTATCTTAGGGGAAAAACTGAAAGTTTTTCCATCCATCCATAGAGGATGATATTCGGTGTGGGCTTTTCATAGATGGCTTTGATGATATTGAGGAATGTACCCTTTATGCCTACAATCTGAAGAGTTTTGATCAAGAAAGGATGCTTAGATTATCTGTCCATTTCAGTAAGGATGTTAAAGTCCCCTACTATTGGTGTATTATTGTTGATGTGTTTCTTTGATTTTGGTTTATATAATTGGCTGTTCCCATGCTAGGGATATAGATATTTATAATTGTTAGATCTTCTTGTTGGACAGTACCTTTAAGTATGATATAGTGTTCTTCCTCGTCTCTTTGTATAGTCTTTGGCTTAAATCTAATTTTTCTGATATAAGGATTGCCACCCCAGCTTTCTTTTGATGTCCATTAGCATGGTATATTGTTTTCTACCCTTCACTTTAAATCTGGAGGTGTCTTTGGATCTAAAAATGAGTTTCTTGTAGATAGCATATTTTGATGGATCTTGTTTTTTTATCCATTCTGATACCCTGAAGCTTTTGATTGGAGCATTTAGCCCATTTACATTCAGGGTAACAGATAGGAATTTAGTGCCATTGTATTACCTATAAGGTGACTATTACTCTAGGGGCACCTGGGTGGCTCAGTCGTTAAGTGTCTGCCTTCGGCCCAGGTCAGATCCCAGGGTCCTGGGATTGAGCCCCGCATTGGGCTCTCTGCACGGCAGGGAGCCTGCTTCTCCCGCTACCATTCCCTCTGCTTGTGTTCCCTCTCTCACTGTGTTTCTCTCTATCAAATAAATTAAATCTTTAAAAAAAAAAAAAAAGGTGACTATTACTCTATATTGTCTCTGTTCCTTTCTGGTCTATGTTCCTTTTAGGCTCTCTCTTTGTTTACAGGACTCCTTTCAGTATTTCCTGTAGGGCTGATTTGGTGTTTGCAAATCCTTTTAGTTTTTGTCTGTCCTGGAAGCTTTTTTTTTTTTTTTTTTTTAACACATTTTTTTTGGGTGTCCTGGAAGCTTTTTATCTCTCCATCTATTTTCGGTGACAGCCTAGCTGGTATAGTATTCTTGGCTGCATGTTTCTCGGTTAGTGGTCTGAATATATCATGCCAGTCCCTTCTGGCCTGCCAGGTCTCTGTGGATAGGTCTGCTGCCAATCTAACATTTCTGCCTATGTATGTTACAGACTTCTTTCCCAAGCTGCTTTTAGGATTTTCTCTTTGTCACTAAGAGTTGTAACTTTTACTGTTAGATGACAGGGTGTGAACATATTTATTGATTTTGAGGGGGGTTTTCTGTGCCTCCTGGATTTTGGTGCTTGTTCTCTTTGCCATATTAGGGAAATTCTCTACAATAATTTGCCCCAATATACCATCTACCCCCCTCTCTCTTTCTTCTTCTTCTGGGATCCCAATTATTCTAATATTGTTTTGTCTCTGGTATCACTTATCTCTTGAATTCTCCCCTCGTGGTCCAGTAATTGTTTGTGTCTCTTTTGTTCAGCTTCTTTATTCTCCATTATTTGGTCTTCTATATCACTAATTCTCTCTTCTGTCTCATTTATGCTAGCAGTAAGAGCCTCCATTTTTGATTGACCTCATTAATAGCTTTTTCGGTTTCAACTTGGTTAGATTTTAGTTATTTTATTTCTCTAGAAAGGGATTTTATTTCTCCAGAAAGGGATTCTCTAGTATATGCTTTTTTCGAGCCCAGCTAGCACCTTGATAATTATCATTTTAAATTCTAGTTCTGACATATTACTAATGTCCAAATTGATTAGGTTCTTAGCCATCAGTACTGCCTCTTGTTCTTTTTTTTGTTATGAGTTTTTTGCATTGTCATTTTATCCAGGGTAGAATGTATGAATGAGAGATCAAAATACTAAAAGGGTAGCAACGACCCCAGAAAAATATACATTAACCAAATTAGAAGAAACCCAAAATTGGGGGTTGAAGAAAGTGGGGGAAAAAAAAGAAGAGGAAAAAAAGAGAGAAAAAATATATATATTAGACAGGTGAATAGAACAGAGCCCCACACTTTATTTTGTCTCTTTTGGTCTGTTAGAAGAAACTACATCCTAAAATTTTAAAGAAAGAAAAACTTATACAAAAGTAAGGGTAAACACCATGAAGGGATGGAATATGAGTGTAAAGATGAAAATTAAAAAAGATTCTAAAAAATAGATTGATAAGAAGCTGATTGAAAAAATTTAAAAAAAATAGGAAAGAATGTGATCAGGCTGGAGACTAGAACAAAGCCATGTGCTAGATTTAGGATATATTATGATCTATTAGAAGAAATTGTATCCCAAAATTTTAAAGAAAAAAAAAAACCTATATGTATACAAAAAATAAGGTTAAATACAATGAGGGGATAAAATATGAATATAACAGTGAAAATTAGAATAGATTTTTAAAAAGATATTGATAGGATACTAGTTAAAAAACATTAAAATAAGAAAGGAAAAATTAAAAAAATGGAATAAGAAAAAAACAAAATTAAAAAAATTTAACTTTGAAAGACTAAAGGATCATGGGACAAAAGCCATGAATTCTGTGTGTTGCTTTTTCCTAACTCTGGAGTTCCTGAGTTCTCATTGATCAGTGAACTTGGGCTTGGTTGGATGTTCTTGCTGAGCTTTAGGGGAGGGGCCTGTTGCAGTGATTCTCAAATGTCTTTGCTTGACGCAGAATTGCACTGCCCTTGCCAGGGGCCAGCCTAAGTAATCTGCTCGGATTTGCACTCAGTAGCTTTTGTCCCCTGAATGCTTTCTATACAGCTTTGGAGGACGGGAATGAAAATGGCGGCCTCTCAATCTCCGGCCCTGTAGGAGCTGAGAGCTCGAGGTCCCACTCCTCAGTGTGCCCTCAGAGAAAAGCAGTCAATCACTCCCGTATCCCTGGTCTCTGGCTGCACTCTGAGTTCACCCAGCCTATGACCAAGTGTTTCTGTCTCTGGTGGACGACCCTGTTTGGAGTCTCCAAACCCAGCAGATTCCTGCCATGCACTCCCACGCTCCTCCTCCTGAAGGAGGAAGGAAGGGGTCTCTCTGGATCTGCTCCTTGTGGGGTCCCTGCTCGAAAAACAGTAGCCTGACTGTGCCTCAGATCACAGTTTAAGGTAATCCCAAGCTGAGAGCCCACTTCTCGGCTCTGTCTCTGCCATTGGCTTCCTCGCTTTAATACCTGGGAGCTTGGCCACCCTCAGACACCCCCAATCTTTTTATATCCCCACAGTTCCTGAGGCACACTGTCCCAGCTAGGGCTCCACTCCCCCCTCCCCTCAACTTAGCCTCTGGAGCAATGTCCCTCAGTGGAGCAGACTTCTAAAAGTTCCAATTTTGTGCTCTACTGCTCTAGCGCTTGCTGGGAGCCAGCCCCTCCCCCATAGTATATCTTCCTGTCATTTTGGATTTACTTCTCCACAAGTCCTACCTTCCAGAAAGTGGTTGATTTTCTGTTCCTAGAATTGCTGTTCTCCTCCTCCTCTATCTCCTGTTGAGTTTTTGGTGTTCAGAATGGTTTGATAACTATCTAGCTGAACTTCTGGGATCTGATGATATCTCAGTCTCCTGCTCCTCTGCCATCTTGCTCCTGGACCTCAGAATATTCTCTAAGTATTATGGACTTTAAAATGATCATCTGACTTGATTATGTTCTCTCTTATTTGTCTTCAGAAAGTATCGGTATGTCACATCTTCTTTTAAAGGAGCATTTAAAAATGAAGTTAAGAAGGCAGAAGAAGCCGTCAAGATTGGTATGTAATTATCTGTGGCCTAATCATTATTGTTCAGTCAGCCACCATTAATTGTGCATTTATTCTGAGATATGTACTCTTCTAACATGGTAGGAATGACCACAATTAATCAAATTCCAGCCTCTCAGGAACTTCATAACACAATTTCCTGTCTCTGGCTTTGTTTAATTATGGTATTATTTATTATTATAACATATATTGCTATTATATCTCATTATTTACTGTCTGTTATGTCAAGTACACACTTGGAACTAGATTAATATATATTGTTATAAGAAATTCTGGTTGTCATGATGCTGAGTTAGATCACTTTAGAGACTAGCATTACATGCACTTTAAGAAGGGATGTTCTCCACATTAATTCCTCCCATAAGGGGACAAAGCCATCCTTTTACCCAGTGGTCCAGGAGCAAGGAGTCACTTTAATCTATATTTCATGGATTTTAGAGAGTTTTCAGTCAGCCAAACATTCAGTCCTAATTCTTTAATTGGTATGTATAAAGTTATGCCCTGTCAGCTGTAATGTCTAGGAGGAAGCCCATGTGGCTGCCTCCATCTGGCGTGTGGGAGAGCTTTGGAAGGAATATAGGATTTTCCAAGATTATTGTCTATAAGCCATTCATTCCCACTAGTCACGGACATAGTGTGTGAATATATATATGTACACCTCTCACTTTAAATTGCGTGAATGAATTTTCTGGTGCCGTAATGATCTTGCTTCTGCTTCCAGCCGAACTTGTCTTGAAGGAGGCGCAAATCACAGTAAACCAGCCTGACAGGACGACTTTGTCTCCCACCGAGGTATGACACGTAGCCTTCTTAAATGGCAAAGTGTCATTTGTTTTTTCCTGCACACAGTTGTCTCTTATCATTTACTTCCCGAACTTATAAACACAGACAAGCTCAGAAGCTTAAGTTGATTTTCACCCAGGTAAACAGAACAGAGGCATGCAGAGAAAGGAGAGGAGCGTCATCGGTGAGAGAAGGCTGAGTCTGAGAGCAAAGATAAGCAGCGTGGGGTGAATTCGGAACAGTGGAGAAGAGTACCTCAGCTCATTTCTTTAGAATGAAAAGTAATAAGGGAAAAGGAGAAAATAATGAAAAACTAGCAGAAAAAACTAGCCTATCAAGTTCCCTGGAAAATATCTTTTCAAATTATTGCTCCCTACGGACCTGAATAAATGGGGAAAGCAAGGAGAAGACTAATAAGCCATCCTTTTTTCTGGTGCTGGGAATTACGTGCTATAATTATGAATATTAATAACAGTACTTCCAGCTTACAAAGCTCTTTTCTAATGAGTTGCTCCAAACAGTTCATAAACATTTTCTGTAATCCTTGCAGTACGCCCATGAGTAAGATAGGTTATAAAGAACTATTATTATAAATTACAATGCGTGGCAACTAAGGAAAAGAATATTGCTGCAGGACATGTAAGTTTGCCAGCTTTTACCAAAAATGTGGTATAGAGCTTTCTACCATGGTGAATTTCGAAGCAACCTTTTATTTGCTTGCATATAAAGGAATGCGAAGGTATAAGGAGGAAAAAAATGCTTCATTTCACCTTTCCTTCATCCTTTTCTGCAGACTCAGTAAATGAATCCTTTTTGTGATTTGCCCTTGAACTTTCAAGGACAAGGGCTGTTACAGAGCTCTCTCATCTTTAAATATCATGAATTGGGAATGAAATCAAAGAGTAGCACCTGGTAATGCCCCGAAGTTATCTATGGCTTTCCCAAAATTCTCTAACTTTCTTCTTTTCAATTATTATTTTAAGATAAATGTAGACCTATATTACTCTTACTGATTTTTAAAGAAAGGTTTAGGTTTTTAAAATTCTGTCTAGAAGAAATCGATTTCCTTGGGTTTATGTATTTGAGAGACAAGGGAAACAGACTCTTTCTAATGGGTCAGGACCTTGCTTTCTTCTTGCCTTAGCCTTACCTCTCACTGCCTCTTTGCTCTGTGTTCAGAGTGCTTTGACAGGAAGGGTGGGGAAGTCTTTGACCACCTTACTTTGTTGCTCAGCAGAGAGCAAAGCAGAATGACCTTGGCTTCCAACCTCTTAAATTCCTCGAGGCAGTTGAGTGGTTGCATTTGAAGTGAAAAACTTACCATTTTACCATTTGCTTTTACTTTAAAGTCAGTGAAAATAATGTTCAGTGAGTGGTATACTCACTGAATAAGATGGCCATCTTTCACATCAGGTAGATGGAGCACATTAAAGATCTGTCATTATTTGTGAAATGCTAACAGTGCATTATTTCTTTTCTGCCTCGTTAGAGCGTACTAGAGATAGGGCAGTGAATGAGCCAATAGATCAAATTAAAAGAGAAGATAAGAAAGACAGGTGGGCATTGGTATTGAGGTACTCTGAAAGGGAAAAAGCCTGGGGTTGGGCTATCCTAAAAAAGGGACAGCTTGGGGAGTAGTATTCAGAGTATCTAGAACTTGATTATAAAGGAGACATTTTCTTACGGTGACTGACAAAATTTTTTAATAGCAACTTTGTTTTTCCTGAAGATGCTTTAGTGATTGATCATGTGATTTAGCATTTTTTGTTGTTGTTGCTGTTCTCACAGATAAAAGTCAAAATCATTCAATGTATTGGTACATCAAATGACTTTGCTAAGCTTTTGTGTAATTTGTGTGAAAACAGTGTGACTTTACAGAGAGCAATGGGTCTTTTCTAAAAGGCAGAGAGAACAGTGGAATATGTGCAAAAAGAGAACTGTGGGTTAAGATTTGGTGTGTCCTCTTAGCTATTGGAACTGAATCATTTATCAAGTATTTACTGAGTATCTAACATGGTACAATTGCATTAGGCAATGTGACCTATCACTATTACCCTTGTGAAACATTTGAATAATAGGATAATAAATATCAGCTCAGCTTTCATTAATTTAATAGAATCATGTTCTCTCTTAACCAAATGTACTTCTCCAGGACATATTACAGAAAGCTTTGGAAGATGTAGAAGCAAAGCGTAAGAGTCTTAAAGAGAAACAGAGGTAAGATATAAGATTTTCTGTTCACCAGAATCCTCTGCACTTTGATAAAACAAATTCCGATTTCTGAGAAGACAGATTTGGTGGTTAATGTGATAGCTTCTCTTTTTTTTCCTTTTAATTAATTAATTTTTAAAATTGACATATAATGTATTATTTGCCCCAGGGTACATGTCTGAATCGTCAGGCTTACACATTTCACAGCAGTTACCATAGCACATACCCTCCCCAATGTCCACAACCCAGCCACCCTATCCCTACCCCCCACCCGCCTCCCAGCCACCCTTAGTTCGTTTTGTGAGTTTAGGAGTCTCTTATGGTTTGTCTCCTTCCCCATCCCTTCCTGTTTCCTTTCTCTCCCCCACCCCCCTACAACCCCCCCCTTGCCTCTCAAATTCTTCGTATCAGAGAGATCATGTGATAATTGTCTTTCTCTGACTGACTGACTTTGCTTAGCATAATACCCTTCAGTTCCATCAATCTTGCAAATGGCAAGATTTCATTTCTCTTGATGGCTGCATAGTATTCCATTGTATATGTATACCAATAACTTTTCTTTCTCAGCCTATGACATCTTATATTAAGCATAATATGGTCAAAATCCCCCAACCACATAATCAATGAGAGTATTTATAAAATATAGATTTGCATGCATACATGTCTTTACATAATGTTAAAACTTCTGAATAGAGAGTGAAAAGTTAGCTCAGTGTCCAGTTGAGGAAGTGAAATCTGCCCAGAGTATCAGCTGACTACTTTCCCTGGGTCCTTTGCCAGGCATAAGCCTTTAGAGGGTTGGTCCTGGTTTCTTTTCTCTTCTAGTACTGCTTAAAATTTAAAATTGAAAATGTTTCAAATAAATGTATCATATATATTGTTAAAATAAAAATAGCAAGTGTAACTTACAAAAACCAGTATTTACATTTGTAAAGTTAACTTGGTCTCCAGCTCAGGTGTTAAATAAGTTAAAATGAGAACATTCAATGTTGTCTAAGTAAGGTCAGACTTTGAAAACTGGGATAACATTGAGAAACAGATTTTTAAAGAAGCACTACTAGTTTCTAGAATTATTTTTGTGAACTAAGTGCTATATAACCATAACTTTCCTCAAAACTGAAATTTGAAATGTTAACTATGCATTTATCAAAATAAATATTAAATAACTCTCACAGAAATCTTCATTAAAAAAACAAAGTCTTCTTTATTTTTTAAAAGTTTTTATTTAAATTCCAGTTAGTTAACAGTATTCAGTATTATATTCATTTCAGGTGTACAATATGGTGATTCAGCAATTCCATATGTCACCCAGTGCTTGTCACAAGTGCCCTCCTTAATCTCCATCACCTATTTCACCCATCCCACCACCTCTGGTAACCATCAGTTTGTTCCCTGTAGTTAAGAGTCTGTTTCTTAGTTTGCCTCTCTTCCCTCTCTTTTTTTCCCCCTTTGCTCATTTGTTTTGTTTCTTAAAATTCCACTTATGAGTGAAATCATATGGTATTTGTCTTTCTTTGATGTATTTTGTTTAGCGTAATATTCTCTAGTTCCATCCATGTTGTTGCAAATGGCAAGATTCCATTTTTTTTTTTTTAAGATTCCATTTTTTTGTGTGGCAGAGTAGTATTCCATTGTATATGTACACACACACACACACACACACACACACACACACACCCCATCTTTGTCTGTTCATCAACTAATGAGTTGATGGATGCTTGGGCTGTTTCCATAGCAAAGGCATCTTTAAAGTTGTCAGAAAGAAAAATCCAGTTGATGAATTGTTTATAGTTACACTGATATGCATGAAAGGTTACTGATCTACATTTTATTTATAATAATGCCAGTTAGTTGGTATGAACTTATTTTAGAACAATATGCCTTTTAATTTATTGATTGATTTTTAAAAAAGATTTATTTATTTTGAGACACACACACACACACACACACACAGAAAGCGTGAGGGGGGGAGAGAATCTCAAGCGGACTCTCCACTGATCCACAGAGCCCAATGCGGGGCTTGATCTCACGACCCTGAGATCATGGCCTGAGCTGCAGCTAAGAGTTGGACGCTTAACCCAACTGTGCCACCCAGGCAACCCCAAAAGGCTTTTTTTTAAAAAAAATTCAGGACAATCAATATGCTACTTACTATTGCAAAGTGATTACATAATATCCTATAGCACCCTTTTTTGGGGTCCCTTACAAAGTCAGTATTCTTTTTTTGTTGAAGAGTAAGGATTTAATATTGAGTATACCTTTTTAGGAAAAAGTGTGATTTGTATATATTTGACCCAACATGTATGTGCTTAAATATATACTATAGTAATCCAAGTCAATAATTTCCTTACAAAGTCTAATGTATTCTGTATATTCTATCTACATAGAAGAACTACTAGGACTTTTTCTTTGTCCATTAATGATAGATGTATTTAACTAGTCCAGTAATTATATTACGTTAATCATAGTGGCACATTATCATAAATTTAAAAGAAAAGGCTATTTTTCTGGAATGAGGGGAGCTACAAGATGGGTGGAGGGGAAGAGTTATATTGGGTACCATTCTTGATAGGGAAAGGAAAATAACATTGGTGAGGCATCTACTCTCTTCCAGGTTTATACTTAACATTCTCTCTTCCAGTCCTCACAACGTCCCAAATGGCTAGGGGCACATTATTCTCATTTTTCGGATGAGACAGAGAATTGAAGTGCCTCATCCTTAGTCACACGGTTATTACAAAGATGAGCTTATATTTGAAGCCAGCTCCATCTTTCTGATTCTTATCTCCAGGAACTTTTCATGGCTCCAAGCAGCCTCCTATTACTATAGTTGTTTCTAGCATATTCTGCTGAGTCTCAATTTCTGTTTTTACACTTTCATAGAAAAGTTACATAAAACATAAGATAGCAGGACAGAGTCAGAAAAACAGGCGCTCATGTCTATTGCCCTTATAAACTTACCTTATTAACTTTGATTTTGGAGAGAGAAAGCTACAGAATATCTTTTGGCACATTCCAATCTATATAGGATATTGAGAGGCTTGAGGACATGCTGAAAGTTAGAAATCACATCCAGTGTTAAAAATACCTAAATATTAAGAGTCAAATCATCATTTTTCAAAAATACTGCAGCAGGGGCGCCTGGATGGCTCAGTCGTTAAGCGTCTGCCTTCGGCTCAGGTCATGATCCCAGAGTCCTGGGATCAAGCCCCGCATCGGGCTCCTTGCTCCGCAGGAAGCCTGCTTCTCCCGCTGCCACTCCCTCTGCTTGTGTTCCCTCTCTACCTGTGTTTCTCTCTGTCAAATAAATAATAAAAATCTTTAAAAAAAAAATGCAGCATATATATACGTTAGACCACTTAACATCTCACCAATCTTTTGGAATTTTCTAGTTCTTGTAAGCTGAGGTTGGCAAACCTGTTTCTTAGTCAAGGACTACTTGTGTTTGACTGGTATGACCATCATGTTTATGCAAAATACTAGGCTATACAGAGATACTGAGTGAATCCACTAGGTTTTGCAGAATTCCTGGGTATTTTATACATCGTTCCATTGATGTTTACTATTTCAGTTTAATTATGGGCAGTTTGTAAACTGTATATTTTTATTTACTAAAAACTTTTTAAAACTTTTCTAAATATAATGCCAGAGAATTAAGAAAAGCAAGGACACTCTGTTTGTTCTTTGGAGTGAACATAGAAAATAGAAGCCACGCTGGGATGTTCATTTACAGTAATAACCGCCTGATCAAAATGCATGAGAAAGTGGGCCCACAGTTGAAACTGAAGTCCTTGTAAGTATATTTTTGTTTTCAGAGGCACAGGCAGGATGAGGGAGGCTGTAGTGAGATTCTGTCTGTGGAGTTAGATGAGTGATTAATCATAATGGAGCAGGTGTCATGTCCTCTGTTCACCCTTCCCATCAATATGCAGGTATTAATCTGCCTAATTTATAATATCAGCAGAGCTGCATAGTATAGTAACCGTCCTAAGGCAAAAGCATACATTGGGAAATTTTTTCAATACATTTCCGAACAACCCGATGTTTTACCATTTCTTGCACCATCTACTTGGGTTAGGTTCTTAATATTTCACCAATTTAAAAATGATACAAGCATAATAAAGAAATTTTAGGAAAGAAAAATCCATAGTCTTGTAAAGCAACCCTGTTAACATTTTGTATAGCACTTAGACGTGTGAGTTCTTGCCAGTTACCTTTGTGAGCGTGTATTATTAACACTGTCCAGCCTAGTTGGCTTTCAGAGTAATACATTCTGGTGTTTTCCCGACGGTCCGAAACTCCAGGGGCTGCTTTCATGATTTGTGTAGAGTGCAACAGGAAAATTGTGACCAGTAAAATGGCTCAGGGCTCAAACACAATAATTGTGACTAGTGAAATGGCTCAGGGGAATGTTTTTCATCTTCTGTCTTGCTCTCAAGGAATTAGTCATTCATTTGCTCATTCAGCAAGCTCTCCTGTTGCGGGATCATGCGCCAGGCACGGCATCAAGCTCTGCAGACAAGATGGTGAACACCTGCTACCCTGTGCTAAGGAACTTAAATCCAGTGAAAGGGACAAGGATGTGAATACGTATTTTTTTATATTCTATGGAAACAGCAAGAATGATCTTTTAAAAAAAATTAGTTTACTCTCTTGCTTAAACTCCACTGCATGTCAAATAGAATTGGTTACCATGGTCTTCCAGTGATCTGGCCCCTGCCTGGCTCGAGGACAGCCCCTGCCCTGCCCACTCTCTCAAGTTTTCTCCTCGCACTGCAGCTTCCTGTCTCTCACATATCCTAAGCTTGCTCCTGC
The DNA here is from genome assembly GCA_028646535.1 of Procyon lotor. Taxonomy (NCBI): domain Eukaryota; kingdom Metazoa; phylum Chordata; class Mammalia; order Carnivora; family Procyonidae; genus Procyon; species Procyon lotor. The sequence goes on from CM053603.1 coordinate 138,303,032, forward strand.
CTTACTGCCCGGTGCCTGCCCTCCCTCTGCCTTGAACCTTCTGTCCTCAGGTCTCCCTACTGCTGGTCCTGGCGTGTAATTTAAGCACCAACTCTAAAATCTCTTCCATAGGAAGGTCTTCCCGGACTGTCTAACATTAACCCCTCCCACCAGCTTCTCCACATTTTACAGGACCTGCTTGATTTATCACCATCTGAAATGATCTGGTCACCCTTACTGCTGATTTTTCTTTAATAGGAGAGAAACTTTATAAGCAGGGACCTTGTTTTTTTTTTGTTTAATAATGCATTCCTGGAATAGGGCCAGGTGCGATGGATGGATGGATGGATATATTCTAGAGGATGAATAGATGCTAGAGGCTTACTTAATACATCCAGAAAGAGCAGTGGGAGGGATAATCAGCCAAACTGGGGGAAATTGAGTCAGGCTTCCTGGAAGAAATGATGCCCAAACATAGACTTACGGAATGAATAGTGAAGGGAGGGCAGGGTGGAAGGGGAAAGTATTGGAAAACATCATAGGCAGCTCCACATTGGGAAGGCTTGGTCTGTGTGCCTTGACAAGGGGAGTTGGGAGAGCTAGACAACTGGATGTTCTTTCCCAAAACACAGAAACTAAGCAGAATATTCTGTCACTAAGTGGAAATACCCCAATTACATACATATAAGCTGCTAAAAATCTGAAAAAAATTGAATTTATCCATTAGACTCACAGGCAGATACCTGTTACTTTCTGGAATAATCCATCTCTTACGTTCCTTTAGTAGAATTCACTAAGCACCCCATGGGCCTCTGGAATGATGAGGAAAAATCCAACCTGACAGATGAAATGATGATGGAGAAAGTGACTCTCTGGCCAGAGCACTAAGAGGGTCATGTCAGTTTATTTCAGCAAAGGATTGTTAGCAGTATCTAATGCTAAAAGGCCTCCTCTTCCCACCTACCCTGATTCCCATGGAAGGTTTAGGTTTGGAAAAGGATTCATATTAATTAACAGTGTGCATTAAGAGATTTTTTATTATGAGGCCAAACATACCTAGGATTACCATAGATTTATGTAACAAAATACAGTTTTAACTTGTTAAACTTTGATATGGTCCAGACCAAGTGAATCTATTTATTTATTTATTTAAAAAAAAAAAAACAAAACTGATTTCAGAAGACCATGGTATATTTGCTTTTCCTTTTTCCTTAGCTAAATTTCACAGAATTTACTTATGTATTTATTTATTCTCCCAGACTTGGTGCAGGCGTGGTTGGAATTGTTAATATACCTTTGGAGATCATGGAGCCATCCCATAATAAGCAGGAATTTCTCAATGTCCGAGAGTATAATCGTCTTTTAAGAGTCATGGGGCAGTACTTAGTCCAGTACTGTAAGGACACCGGGATCAGTGAGTATTCAGTAGTACAGAGTAAGAGGTACTTAATTGGGAGTCAACTTGTGTGATTTCTTTAAGCTGGAATGATTGCACTGATTTAGGTAACCGGTAGCCCAAAGGCTTGAAAGAGAGTTCCTTTTATTTATTAAAATAATAATATTAGGGGTGCCTGGGTGGCTCAGTTGGTTGAGGTCTGCCTTCGCCTCAAGACTCTACTGTGTGGAAAGGAGCACACATGTCCATACAGATCTGAAAAACTCCTGTAGCATTGTTATGTCATGCCATAGCAGAATCGTTGTTGACCCTGAATAATTGTAGATGTGTGTTAAACCTTGTTTTGTAAGGCTAACAAGTCTAGGATATGTTAATGTTAAGATTTCGGTAAAAAATCACTGAAATAAATATATTCGGAAACTTTAGAAAAAAATCTTATTTATTCACGAGAGAGTGTGCGAGCCTGTGAGCAGGGGGGAGTTGCAGAGGGAGAGAGAGAGAGAAGCAGGCTTCCAGCTGAGCAGGGAGCCCAATGCAGGGTTCAATCTCAGGACCCTGGGGTCATGACCTGAGCCAAAGGTAGATGCTCAACTGACTGAGCCACTCATGCACCCCCTCCCCCCCCAAATTTTATTTATTTATTTATTTGTTTGTTTATATTTATGAGAGTGTGAATGCTTGAGCTGTGGGGAGGAGCAGAGGAGAGGGAGAAGCAGTCTCCCAGCTGAGCAGGGTGACTGTATATGCGGAAACTTAAGATAAACTTTGGTTATCTGGAAAATTCGGCTTATTCAGACTGCTGCATTCTCCAGAGACACCTCAACAGTGAGATGATGTGCTGTGCATTAATGAAATAAACTTCCTTTAAGTTATGCAGACATAGGACTTCATTTATGGAAAGAAATAGGCTACTGTGTTTGTTCAATGATTTGCATGAAGTATGTATAATTCATGCATATCAAAAATTATGTCTCTACCCTTGAGACAACTTAAAAATCTTACTGCTCTACTTGAAGTTGTGATTTTAGAATACTTTCTTTTCTTTTGTACTCACTTAGCTCAGTGCTGAAATTTTCTTACAGTAGTGAAACAGGAAAGAGAACAGGAACTCAGGGGAGAAGAGGAGGAGTGGGAATGAAGGTGTAGGTCTAAAATGTACTCAGAGTGAGTGACATCAGAAGCACCTGAGAGCTTGTTAGGAATGTAACATCTCAGACCTGCTGGCCTATACTCAGCATGTCAGCAACATCACCGGTGATCTGTAGGCACATTTGAGTTTGAGAAGCACTGCTCTGAAGAGTATATCCACGTAATATTTGCTTAGCATAGACATACTTTTTCCACATGTATTTTTTTCTCGTAGACATGTCTGAAATTATACTAAATGTAGGAATGAGTACCTTATTTGGCAAGTTATGCTTAAAGCTATAGAAAACAGAGGACTATCAGAGGGAGATCTAAATCAAGGATCTACTTTCTGGTCTTGAAATGCTAGCATGACATAGTACAAAAGAAAAAACATTAAGCCTTTGAAAGTTGTGTGACTTCTCCATCCTTGTCTTGCTCATCCTTGCAATAAGGAGTAACTTCAGAAAGAGGCATGAAACTTAAAGGTGTTAGGAAGGATCTCCATCAAGCCCACACTTACCCAGAATGGTCTTATTGAGTCCTCTTCTGGGGAGGGCTCTCTTGAAGCCCCTTTTACTGGTGTGGGGTTACCCTCCTAACAACTGAACTCTCCACTCTTGGGTGTCACTTATCTGCTTTCCCCCACCTCTGTATAACTCCCCAACCCTAGCTCAACCTAATTTTTCAGAAACTTCTCAGTGAATGTACTAAGATTCAAAGTGAGTTAGGTTTGACCTTTTGGCCAGAACCGCCATCTTCCAGTAATTCGCCAAAATGACCAACACAAAGGGAAAGAGGAGAGGTACCTGCTATATGTTCTCTAGGCCTTGTAGAAAATATGGTGGTGTTCCTTTGGCCACATACATTCGAATCTACAAGAAAGGTGATATGGGGACCTCAAGGGATTAGGCACTATTCAAAGAGGAATTCCCCAGAAATGTCACCATGGCAACACTGGAGAGTCTATAATGTTTACTCAGCATGCTGTTGGCATGGTTGTAAACAAGTTAAGGGCAAGATTCTTGCCAAGAGAGTTAACGTACACATTGAGCGTATTGAACACTCAAGGAGCAGAGATAGCTCCCTGAAGCCTGTGAAGGAAAATGATCAGAAAAAGAAGGAAGCCAATGAGAAAGGTACTTGGGGTCAATGGAAGCGCCAGCCTGCCCCACCCAGAGAAGCGCACTTTGTGAGAACCGATGGAAAGGAGCCTTAACTGCTAGAACCCATTCCCTATGAATTCATGGCTTGATAAATATAAAGAAAATAAAAGACCTCAAAACTATAAAAATTTTTTTTAAAAGATTTTATTTATTCATTTTACAGAGAGAGAGAGAGAGAGAGAGACAGCGAGAGAGGGAACAGAAGCAGGGGGAGTGGGGGAGGGAGAAGCAGTCTTCCTGCTGAGCAGGAGCCCAATCCCAGGATGCTGAGATTGTGACCTGAACTGAAGGCAGATGCTTAACGACTGAGCCACCCAGGCACCCCAAAAATGTTTCTCCTAATTGAGTAGAAGTATGGTGTCCTTTCCCCCAAAAATACTTAAAGCAAAAAAAATAAGTTAGGTTTGTATTTTAATTATTATTATTAATACCATGTTGTTTTCCTAATTTCATAATTGCCTATGGAATTGATTCCTGATTGGGGGTACTTTTACAAAAGGTGTTCCTCAAGAAGGAAGTCAGTGAGTGGAGAAAGGAGAGGGAGCATGTGTATTTATTTACATATATGACAACCTCATCATAAAACTTCCTTATTGAACTGAATCAAGTAATCAAGGTCAGAATTGGTAGTCTCAGGAACTGTGCTGAGGAGATCGGCTTTCAAGTTCTTTGTGTATGAATTCCCACAGGAATAACCAAAGTTATCTAATGCTTCCTAATACTCTAAAAGCCAATATAATAGGGCACATAGTTTTAATGAAAAGTATTTGGGTAGGTTTTTGCTTTATAAATAAAAGATGCAGTCTTTGTATTTGCTATAAATCTGATCTGTTTTTATGGAAAATTGAGGCCTTGTAAAAATCAAATCCACAGAAAGGGAAATGGAGAGCTAATGACTTTGTGTCATTTATCAAATCTGCATTTATGTTTGGCACAGCTGATGCTAAGAACCTCAGAAGTCTTTCTCTTGTCTTTAGTCTGACCTCACCTCACTGTCTGCTACACATTTCCTGAAGCTTTAGCATCCATACAGTGAAATGGAAATATTGATCATCAGCTTTTTGGAGTAGGGAGAGAAGGAAAAGACAGAAAAAACATCAGATGAAATTTGAATTTGAAAGGAAGTAATCACATTAATTTATTACTAAAACTTTTCTAAAATGGATCAGAATACAGCTGATGTGCTGAGTGAAATCTGGGACACAATAAACATAACCTCTGCTAGCAGGACTCAAACGATAGGGCTTCAGAGTGGCAAGGAGGCTAAAAATCATATAAGCCAGACACCCTCCTGATGCTTTAATCCCCTCTACGTCACCCACTCCTGCCCCAGGCGGGTGGACCACCATTTTAAGCCTGGGCGAGGGCTGTGAAAGAAAAATTGCCACTTCTTGAGGCAGCCTGTGAATCTCTGCACAACTGTATTAAAAAATTACATTTTCACATGAGAGTCAGATCTGTTTCTCACGTGTTGTTTCATTCATTCACCTGTGGTAGGCACAGAGTGTTAGAGGACTAACCGATCAGACACGGTCCACCCTCTCTGGGAGTTTGGGGTCTAGCAAGGCTAACGTGATTTGACAGTTAGAACTAGGATTGGTGCCAACGGAGAAGCAGCCAGTGCTCTGGAGCCAAAGAGGCCTCCGTGAGGAAGTGATGTTTCCTGAAGGGTGAGGAGGAGTTAGCCAGGTCAACCAAATTTTTCCTTTTGGGGGCCATAAAGGATAGGCCTAAATAAAGCCTTTCCAAATGACGGGTATTTGAAGACAACCTTTCTGTCTCTCTTCAGCCTTATTTTATCCTAACATTTCCAAGTTCTGTTGCTACTCTTCATTGATAAGTGTTTAGTATATTCACCATTTTAATGTTGTACTTTATAAAGTGTGTTGGTCACGTAGAAACAAAAATTTCAGAGGAAACCCAGCCTTGAATAAAATGGGATCATCTCTTTCTTCTTAAGTTGTTGTAATTCTACTGATGCAGCCTGATATATTAACTTTCAGTAAGCACATTATTGATTTTCAGTGTCTTTATTGCCAATTAAAATTCTTAATAAAATTTTTAATATGTATTCTTGTTAAGCCATACATCTCATATTTTTTTTCCAATGTTTTTGGACCCTAGATTAGAATAAAACATTTAGTCCTATTAAATGCTATCACCTTATTAGGCCCATCTTTTCAGGAATCTATTGTTGACTTCTGATATGCTATTGTTCCCTATAAGTTTGGCCAGTATTTTCTCTTTGATTTCATTTAAATCCTGCTGCACAGGATAGAAAAATCAAGCACTTGGCCCTCTACTGACAACCTCCACTGAGGTAGAATATACCGGATATTTATTATACTGGATAAATACATTAATCAGTTACAAATCTTCCTAGTTAGGCTGTCATTTCACTTACATCAATGTCTCTGTGTATAATTTTGAGAATGAGAGATAATATTTGTTAGATGGAATAGTTTTAAAAAAAGTAGATAATGCTTTACATGTGAGGTTGGGCCACTATAACCAAATACTATAATCCGGTGGCTAATGAACAGCATAAATATATTTCTCACAGTTCTGGAGGCTGGAAACCCAACATCAGGGCACTACTGTGGTCGGATTCTGGTGAGAGCTGTCTTCTAGTTTGCAGACTGCTGACTTCTTATATTCTCACCTGGTAAAAAGAGAGTGAGCTCGCTCTCTGGCCTCTGGTAAGGGCATTAATCCCATTATGAGGGCTCCACTCACATGACCTAATTAACTCCCAAGGACTCCACTGCCAAATACCATCACACTGGGGACTAACTTTCAACATGTGAATTTAGTGGGGATGCAAATATTCAATCCATAACACTCTAATAGCTAGATATAGTTAGCTACTCATGACAAATATTGTTTCTCTTATCATGTGTTTCCGTCTGTAAGATCTCAGAAAGGCACTACAAGAAGGATGAAATGCAACATCTCTGCTAGGGATACATGTTGAGTGAGGAGGTCTATATAAATATTAAAAGGGACTATGAGACAAGTTTATTTGGAGATGTAGGTCAAGAAATCATATCTTTTTAAATTGTTTTTAAAGTTACAGATTTTATGTATTCTATTTTATTTAAAAATATATTTTCAATATTATATGTTATTTTTTTAAAAAATAGTTTATATGAGGGCGAGAGAGAGAGAGAGAGAGAGAGAGAGCATGAGCCGAGGGAGGGGCAGAGGCGGAGGGAGGAGCAGACTTACCCACTGAGCATGGAGCCTGATCCAAGGCTCCATTCCAGGACCCTGAGATCATGACCTGAGCCAAAGTTAGACACTTCACTGAATGTGCCAGCCAGGTGCCCCTTATGTGTTATGTTTTATTTTGAAATATTTCATTTTGATACTACTGACTGTATTGTTTCACCAGAATTCTTACGTTTTAGTCCTAACCCCTAGTACCTCAGAATGTGACTGTATTTGGAGACAGCGCCTTTGAAAAGGTGATTAAGTTGGAATGAGGTCATTAGAGTGAGCCCTAATCCAGTCTGACTAGTGTCCTTATAAGAAGAGGAAATTTGGACAGAGAGAGTCTAGGGATAAGTGTGCGCAGAGAAGAGATGACGTGAGGAAATAAGTTTCCATTTTTGCGCCACCCAGTCTGGTTTTTGTTGTTGTTATTGGCAGCTCTAGCAAACTAATATATTTGGGAAATTGTGAAACTAGATGGAATTAAAGAGAATATTATAAATCCATCATCCAACCTCAACAGTTATCAACTTCTGGGCAAACTGGTGTCATCTATACTCCTCCTACTCCTCAACAACTAGATTATGAAGAAAATTCCAGACATGTAATTATGTCAAATATATTTACCATGTATTTTTATTTTTTAAAATTATTTATTTTTACCGTGTATTTTTAAAAGAAAGAACTGTTTAAACATAAATCACAGTACAGATATAACACCTAAACAATTATCAGTACTTCCTTAATACCATTTCTAATTATCTGCCATCATAATGTAATTCATGGTCCTTCTTACCCATCCCCATTTTTCTCTTTCTTACTTGTTTTTCCCTGCAATTTATTTGTAGAAAAAAACTGGTTTTTTTCATGGTTTTCACATGCTCTAAATTTTGCTAGCTGCCTACTGGGTGTGATTTAGTGGGTTCCTTCATTCTGTTGATTTTTCTGCAAATTAGTAGAATTTAGCAGCTTGACCAAATTCAGACATGGAATTTTTTCACTTGTTTTTTGTCAAGATGCTTCATAGGTAATACTGTGTTCTACCATCAGATTGTCCGATTCTCTCTCTTTTAATATTAGCAGTTAACGATCAGTGCTCAGATCCCTTAGGAGTTCCAAAATCTTTTTATTTCTATCATATTTTTATCATTTATCAGCTCCAAAATTTCTACACAGAAAAACTTTCTTCATCTTCCATTTGGTCACCTATGTTTATATTTTACTGTTTGACAGAAACAACATAGAGCGCTATACTATAAAAAAACTTGTATTGAATAAAAGCTTGATTAGAGGTGAAAGTAAAACAATAAAAATGATAAAGACATTTACCTGACTTACAGTGCATAAATATGTACTCTGCTTAAAATCATAACTTCATGCCAGTTCTCAGCGAATCGCAGGATGGTTCAGGAGTTCATTGAATTGATTTCTGTTCTAAAAAAATCACATTCTTAGATTTTATCCATTTACATTGCTTTCACCTGGTAATTGAAATTATCACCGTCGACTGTGCTTATGCTTTTCTTTCTGACTGCACTTGTATTATTACCATGATAATGACACTTTTTACATCTACAGTGAATTTTCATACTAAAATATCTCAGAGGATCTTACTTATATTGCAAATAAAATACTAAAAAGCCTAGTAGCCTTCTTTTGTCTGGAATTAAATACTCTCTTAGACTTACAATCTGATTTGCCCTGCCACACCAGAGGCAAGACCTCAGAATTCTGTTAGTCCACTTATGTGTGCCTTAGTAAAGAAGAGTATGTTGCATCTTAATAACTGAACTTCAAACGATGCAGCCAGTATTAAACATAAGCTGTATTAACAAAAAAAGGTTGCGTTGGCCAGGGTCAGAGTGCATGGAGGAAATCCTCATGTTCCCCATCCTGAAGCAAAATGGTCAGACCATGGAGATTGATCATGCCCAGCCCAGAATACATCCACAGCTTACTCCCTTCTGTCCAGAGCTCGCTGGGATCATTCAAGCCATGGTGGATGGTGGGCCAAGCCTGCAGCAAGTGCTGGAAAGGGTCATCCAAATGTCAAGTCAATTTTTGTCACTTGTGCAGACTAGGACCTGAAAGTTGTGTTCCTGGGCCAGGGCCAGTACTTGGATTTGCCAGTGGCAGATTACTTAAAGCAGTGGATTGATCTGAAAAAGGCTTACAGCCTTGCCGTGGGCTGCTGGCCCAAGAATGGACTTCTAGACATGAACAAGGGCCTCAGCCTGAAACACACAGGCACTGATGACTGTAAGAACATTGCCAACATCATTAAGACACTTGCACAGCAAGGCTTCATTGTCACGCAGACATCGCCATTCTGATTGGCCGAGGACAGGATAGGGTAGGACAGGGAAGCTGCTTGGCCCAGCTGAGAACCCTCCTTTCCCTCAGGGGTAAAGGTCGAAAATAGCACAGCTCTACGTCCAGAGTGTCCCCCAGCTTACCCTGTGGGCTTGTGCCCTGCGTAAGGACTTGACCACTTGGCCTCTCTGGAGTGGACACTTTGTGCCCCCCCACTCCACCCTTCAACCCCAGCCCAGTATTAGGAGGCTAGGGGGACCCAGGTACTCACTGCCTCCTCCCTGGTACACAGGTTTCTGCTGGAACCACCGAGCCCCCTCCCGGCTGTAGTGCATGGTGTTTGCTGCCCCCAGGACGCCAGGACAGATCAGGCTCCATCTTGGTGTCCATCCCCATTCCCCTCTGTGAATGTGCCACGGAATAAAGTCAGGGAAATGAGAAAGAGTGACTTTGAATCTTTAGATTTCTGAGGACATTAGGTCAACAGGCTTTGTCCTGGTAGCAAGTCCTGGTAGCAAACCAGCAACCCAGATATTTGACAGAGAGAGCTCGTTGGCTAGGCAATTGCCCATAATAACACAGAACTCTAGCACTATGCTTTAGATTATTATGTCTAATTTTAATTTCCTCATTATAGAGGGAATTAGAAAAGTTGAGTGTATGAAAAGAAAAGCAGTGTTACAAGATTCATTGTTCATGTACCACACCCAGTAACACTGAAAAAATAAAAGTATTTGGGGAAAAAAAAAGTAGTGAAAATGATTAAATAAGAATATAACCTAAAAAGAAAAAAGTAAAAGTTCTTTCTTCCTCTGGGAAGACCCAGAAGAAACCTAACTTTTGTCAGTTTTGTTTTTGAAGGCTTGTTGTCATGGAGCCCCAACCCTCTTCCTTCTAGGGTCCGGTGCACACATCGGCATGTTTCTGAGCTGGGAACCAGGCAGCCCTAGGGGACTTTATGGTTTGGAATCTTCGAATCCCTGTCTATCAATAATTGTCTAAAATGGCATTATACCTTACACATGCATATGCTACAGTTTTTCCAATATATATAGATGTAGTTTGGGTAGTAAAACCTAGACTCACAGCTATTGAATTCAGTTTATTTTTTTGTCATGTATTTTCTCAGGTAGACAGAGGGAGTTAGTGGTTCTAAACTTGTTTTGTGGCTTAAGGAGCTTCTCGTGGGAAACCACTGATAACGAATGAGAGAACATGATGCTATGTTGCCAGGTGAGGCAATGAAGTTGACACTTCCAGGGACTTGGACCAATTCCTCAGATTCCTGGAGCTTTGCCCTGGAGCCTGCTGTGCTCACAGTTGAGTGAAGTGAAACATTTTGGCCGTGGCTGCCACCTACTTCTGCCACTTACCGTCCCGGTGAAGTGAGACTTGCCCAACCCACTCCACTCCACCCAGGAGCTAGGGAAGCTATGAGCAGCTTCACCAGCACTGAAAACTTCTTGCTCTGCCATCCTTGGGGAAGTGGTTGCGTAGCAGTTGTTATCAGGGGCCCTGCTGACTTTCTACGCTGCCCTGGCAGCTCTCCCTCGTAAGTGGCCAGTGGCTTCACAGTCCTCAGGAGTGTACAGGTCTCACGATAAACTGATGGGGTTGGCATGTTGGTTGAAGCCAGTTTGCCATCCCTAACCCAGTGACTCCATCACGAATATAAATGATCAGCGATCACACGTGGATCAGCTTACGAAGGTTCTGATGTCTGGCTTGGCTAAGAATGAGGGGTAATGATAAACAGGACAATTTCAACAGAACAGGAGGCATGACTTACAATCCCCTGAGAATGCATATGTAATTTATATATCAGGAGATTTTTTTTTTTTTTTTTAAGATTTTATTTATTAGAAACACAGCGAGAGAGGGAACACAAGCAGAGGGAATGGTAGCGGGAGAAGCAGGCCTCCTGCCGAGCAGGGAGCCCGATGCAGGGCTTGATCCCAGGACCCTGGGATCATGACCTGAGCCCAAGGCAGCCGCTTAACGACTGAGCCACCCAGGCGCCCCTATATCAGGAGATCTTTAAAAATAGAATATAATCATCTATGTAGTTGCAGAACTACCTGAAGTCAGGGACCTGATTTAAGCACCTTCATCTTACAATTTTTGTGGTGCTTTGATTTCATAACTGTTTAGCCTTCCTTATTTTGATTGAAACCATCAAAGCTTTGCTTTGGTAGTTTATTACTGAATTTTATTACTTCTCCTCTTGGCTAATTGATTCCCTGGATGTCTCTGAACATTCTATGAATAGATATGAAACTGACATCTAGGAGGGTGGCAGAGTCTTTGTCAACTGCTCTTTCAGCTACTGGTATTTGGCAAATGTTTAGTAAGTTACTGCCACGGTTCCCATTATTTTTTCTGAGTTTTAAAAGTCTCCTGAAAAATTAATCAGATTAATTTAAACATTTGGAATTTCTGGATAAAGTGCTCTCCACATAGGTAGCAGTAAATTAAATTTTCAGTTCTCAGATACTCGTTCTAGAAATTAGGATTTTAATTCTATGTTTATTAATCCCTGATTATTCTACTAATTTAACAAGCTTGCTGATTATACAAGTAAAAACTCAAGATACGTATTCTTTTATAATTTTGAATATTGTCTGTGTGCTTGCAGCCATTTCCTGTTTATAAAATAAACTGAAGTTTTAGACCAGAATACCTTGAGGATATTAATATAATTTTGGAATTAATAAAGTTTGGGTCATCTACATAGTAGTCTTTATAGGTAGGTGGGAATATTAAGATGTATTTTTAAAAATCAAGTACTTTCCAGATCTTGAAATTTTACCTCTTTTAATTGATTCCCAGATGAAAAGGCAATTTAAAAACCCTCATCAAAACATTAACAAAACATTTACAAAAACATCAGTTGTTAAAGCCACATATATAACCAAATGTCCATATTATACACCACACCATTAGCCAAAGTCAACTTAATATCATGAATGATTATTATTATTAATTTTACTATACCTTGCCAGACTAGACAAGAATTTTTTTCCAGCTTTATTAGGATATAATTGACAAAAAATAATTGTATATATTTAAAGTATATGACATGATGATTTGATGTGTGTGTGTATGTATATATATATACATATGCATATACATTGTGAAATATTTACTACAATCAAATTAATCAACATCCTTCATCTCACACAGGTATCTTTTTGTGTGTGTGGAAGTAGAATGCCTAAGATCTGCTCTATTAGCAAATTTCAGGTATACAATGAAGGACTACTATCATAGTTGCCATAACATACATTAGATCCTCAGAACTTATTCACCTTATTACTGAAAGCTTGTGCCCTTTGACCAGTATCACCCCATATCCCCTACCCTACAGCTATTGGCAACCACCATTCTACTTTGTTTCTATGGGTTCAACTTTATTATTATTATTATTTTTTAGATTTCTACATATGAATGATACCATACAGTGCTTGTTTTTCTTTCTTTTTTTTTTTTTTTTTTAGTGATGGCAGGATGTCCAACTTTTTATGGCTGGCTAATCCATTATCTAATCATATTTTCTTTAACCATTCATCTATCAATGGACATAGAGGTTCCATATTTCTAGATCTTGGCTATTCTCATTAATGCTGTAGTGAACATAAGAGTGCAGATATCTCTTTAAGATACTGATTTCATTTCCTTCAGATGTATATCCAGAGGTGGGATTTCTGGGTCATATAGTAGTTCTATTTTTAATATTTCTGAGGTTTTCTGTAATTGTTGGACCAATTTACATTCCCACCAACAGTGCATGAGGGTTCCCTTTTCTCCACATCTTTATCAGCACTTGTTATCTCTTCTCTTTTTGATAATAGCCATTCTGACAGGTGTGGGGCGATACTGTGCTTTTGACTTACATTTCTCCGATGATTAGCACCTTTTCATGTACCTTTGGCCAACTGTCTACTCAGGTCCTTTGCCCATTTTATTATCAGAGTGTAAGTAATGTTTTTTTGTTTTTGCTATGGACTTGTGTGAATTCCTTGCATATTTTAGATATTAAGCCTTTATCAAATATATGGTTTGCAGATATTTTCCTACTCCTGTATGTTGCCTTTTCATTTTATTGATTATTTTCTTTGTTTTGCAGAAGCTTTTCAGTTTGATGTAGTGCCACTTTTTTTGTTGTTGTGGTTTGTTTGCTTTTGTTACTGTGCTTTTGGGTTGTATCCAAAACAGTCCAGTGTCAAGCTTTTCCCCTGTGTTTTCTTCTATGAATTTTCTTTCTACAAGTTTTATGGTTTCAGGACTTATGGTTAAGACTTTAATCCATGTAGAGTTAATTTTTATAAGTGGTATAAGATAGGGCCCAGTTTCATATTTTTGCATGTGGATATCCAATTTTTCCAGCACCATATATCGAAGAGACTGTCCTTTCCTCATTGTATGTTCTTGGTACCCTTGTCAAAGATTGGTTTACCATATATGAGTGGGTTTATTTCTAGACTTTCTATTCTATCCTATTGATCTATGTGTCTGGTTTTATGCCATTATCATACTGTTTTAATTACTATAGCTTTGTAATATGTTTTGAAATCAAGAAGTGTGATGCCTCCAGCTTTTTCTTCTTCTTTTTCAAGATAGTTTTGTCTTTTCAGGGTATTCTGTGGTTTCACACAAATTTGGAGGGTTTTTTTTTTGTTTGTTTTTTTATTTCTTTTGCAATGAGTCTATAGATTGCTTGAGTAGTATGGACTTTTTTTTTGTTTATAAGATTTTATTTATTTGACAGAGGGAAAGACACAGCAAGAGAGGGAACACAGGTAGGGGGAGTGGGAGAGAGAGAAGCAGGCATCCCACCAACCAAGGAGCTCGGTGCAGGGCTTGAACCCAGGACCCTGGGATCATGACCTGAGCTGGAGGCAGATGCTTAACGACTGAGCCACCCAGGCTCCTCAAATGAAAGGACTATTTTTAAAAAGATTTTATTTATTTGTTTGAGAGAGCACACAAGAGAGCATGAGAGAGGGAAGGGGAGAAGCAGGATCCCCACTGAGCAGGGAGCCTAATACAGGGCTCGGTCCTCTGGCCCTGGGATAGTACGGACTTTTAAAAAGTATTAATTCATCCAACCCCAGAACTTGGGATATCCTTACATTTATTTGGTATCTTTTCAATTTCTTTTATCAGTGGCTTATTGTTTTCAGTATATAGGACTTTTACCTCCGTGGTTAAATTTAATCCTAAGTGTTTTATTGTTTTTGATGTTATTACAAATGGGATTGCTTTCTTAATTTCTCTTTTAGGCAGTTCATTGTTAGTGGCAGAAATGCAACTGATTTTAGTATGTTGATTTTGTATCCTTTGTCTTTACTGAATTTGTTGATTAGTTCTAGTAGTTTTCTTGGTGTAGTCTTTAGGTTTTCCATATATACTGTCCTGTCATCTGCAAACCAGAAATTTTTTTTTACTTCTTCCTTTCTGATTTGGATGCTATTTATTTTTCTTCATATCTAATTGCTCTAACTAGGACTTCTGGTACAGTGTTGAATAGAAGTGATGAGGGTAGGCATCCTTGTCTTTTTCCTGATCTTGAAGAATAGCTTTTAACTTTTCACTATTGAATATGATATTAGCTGTGGGCTTGACATGATGGCCTTCATTGTGTTGAGGTACATTCCTTCTATATTTCGTTTGTTGAGAGTTTTTATCTTAAAAAGATAATGAATTTTGTTATTATTCTTTTTTTAATTGAAGTGTAGTGGACATATACTATTATATTAGTTCAAGTGTATAACATAGTGATTCAATATTTATATATATTATGAATTGCTTACCATGATAAATCTAGCTGTCAATTGTCATCATACAAAGTTGTTACATATTATTAACTATATTCCCTATATTGCACATTCTATCCCCATGTCTTATTATTTTATAACTGGAAGTTTTACCATTTATTTATTTATTTTTAAATTAAATTAGATTAATTTATTTTTAAAGACTCATTTATGTATTTTAGAGAGAGAGGGCATAGTGGGAAGGGGCAGAGGGAAGTGGAGAGAGAGAACTTCAAGCTGCCTCCACATTGAGTGTGGAGCCCAACGTGGGGGTCGATCCCACAACCCTGAGATCATGATCTGAGCCAAAATCAGGAGTCAGACACTCAACTGACTGAGGCATTCAGGCACCCCTAGAAGATTGTATCTTTTAATTCTCTTCCTCTATTTTGTTCATTCCCTGTAGCAGCTACCAGATTGTTCTCTATTTATGAGTTTGTTTCTATTTTGTTTTGCTTTTTAGATTCCACATATCAGTGAAATCATATGGTATTTTTCTTTATCCGATATTTTTCACTTAGCTTACTATCCATCCAGGCTGTCACAAATGACAAGATTTCATTCTTTTTTATGGTTTAGTAGTATTTCATTCTTCTTTATCATATCTTCATCATATCTTCTTTATCCATTCATCTGCTGATGGACACTTAGGTTGTTTCCATATCCTGACTATAGTAAATAATGCTCTAATGAACATAGGGATGCATATATCTTTTAAAATTAGTGTAAATACCTAGAAGTCTAATTGCTGGATCATATGGTAGTTCTATTTTTAGTTTTTTTCATGAAACTTAATACTTTTTCCATAGTGGATGCATCATTTTGTATTCCCACTCACTGTGCACAAGGTCTACCTTTTCCTCACATCCTCACCAACACTTGTCATTTCTTGTCTTTTTGTTAATAGCCATTCTGATGGTTATGAGATGATATCTTATTGTGGCATTGATTTATATTTCCTTAATTGTTAGTGATGTTGAGCATCTTTTCGTGTGTCTGTTGGCTATATGTATTTCTTTGGAGATGTGTATTTAAGTCACCTACCCATTTTTTAATTGGAGTGGGGTTTTTTGATACTGAGCTGAGTGAGTTTATATACTTTTGTTTAATTTAAATTCTAGTTAGTTAACATATAGTGTAATATTGGCTTCAGGAGTAGAATTTAGTGATTCGTCACTTACATATGACACCCAGTGCTCATCACAAGTGATCTCCTTAATGCCCATCATTCATTTAGTCCATCCCCCGCCCACCTCCTCTAGAACAACCTTGTTTGTTCTCTGTACTTAAGAGTTTCCTTTGGTTTGCTTCCCTCTCTTTTTTTTCCTCTTCCTTTGTGTTAATCTGTTTTGTTTCTTAAATTCCACATATGAGTGAAATCATATGGTATTTGTCTTTCTCTGGCTGACGTATTTTGCTTAGCATAATACACTCTAGCTCCATCCATGTTGCAAGTGACAAGATTTCATTCTTTTTAATGGCTGAATAATATTCCATTGTATATAAATACCACATCTTTTTTTAAAAATTTTTTTATTTGACAGAGATCACAAGTAGACAGAGGCAGGCAGAGAGAGGGGGGGAAGCAGGCTCCCTGCTCAGCAGAGAGCCTGATGTGGGGTTCAATCCCAGGACCCAGAGAGCATGAACTGGGCTGAAGGCAGACGTTTAACCACCTGAGCCACCCAGGCACCCCAGTACCACATCTTCTTTATCCATTCATCAGTCACTAGACATTTGGGCTCTTTCCGTAGTTTGACTGTTGTTGATAGTGATGCTTTAAACATCAGGATGCAGGTGCCCCTTTGAATCAGTATTTTTGTATCTTTTGGGGAAATAACTAGTAGTACAATTGCTAGGTTATAGGATAGTTCTATTTTTAACTTTCTGAGAAACTTCCATGCTGTTTTCCAGAGTGACTGTGCCAGTTTGCATTCCCACTAACTGTGTAAGAGGGTTCCCCTTTCTCTGCATCTTCACCAACATCTGTTGTTTCCTGTGTTGTTAATTTTAGCCATTCTGACAGGTGTGAGATAATATCTCATTGTGGTTGTGATTTGTATTTGCCTGATTAGTGATGTTGAACATCTTTTCATGTGTCTGTTGGCCATCTTGATGTCTTCTTTGGAAAAATATTCGTGTCTTCTGCCCATTTCTTTCTCTATTTTTTTTTATTAACATATACTGTATTATTTGCCCCAGGGGTATAGATCTGTGAATCATCAGGCTTTCACATTTCATAGCACTCACCATAGCACATACCCTTCCCAGTGTCCTCCATAACCCAGCCACCCTATCCCTACCCTCCCAACCCCCAGCAACCCTCAGTTTGCTTCATGAGATTAAGAGTCTCTTATGGTTTGTCTCCCTCCTGATTCCATCTTGTTTCATTTTTTTTCCCTCCCTATCCCCCACGGCTCCCTGCCCTGCCTCTCAAATTCCTCATATCAGAGAGATCACATGATAATTGTCTTTCTGTGATTGACTTATTTCGTTTAGCAAAGTACCCTCTAGTTCCATCCATGTCGTTGCAAATGGCAAGATTTTGTTTCTTTTGATGGCTGCATGGTATTCCATTGTATATCTGTACTACATCTTCTTTATCCATTAATCTGTTGATGGACATCTAGGTT
This sequence comes from Procyon lotor, assembly GCA_028646535.1. Taxonomy (NCBI): domain Eukaryota; kingdom Metazoa; phylum Chordata; class Mammalia; order Carnivora; family Procyonidae; genus Procyon; species Procyon lotor. The sequence continues at coordinate 138,320,673 of CM053603.1, forward strand.
CTTTCCATAGTTTGGCTATTGTGGACATTGCTGCTATAAACATTTGGGTGCATGTGCCCTTCTGCCCATTTCTTGATTGGATTATTTGTTTTTTGGATGGTTCTTTCTAGATTCTGGATGTTAGCCCTTTATCTGATAATGTCTTTTGCAAATATCTTCTCCCATTCTGTAAACTCCCTTTTAGTTTTGCTGATTATTTCCTTCACTGTGCAAAAGCTTTTTATCTTGATGAAGTCCCAATAGCTCACATTTGCTTTTGTTTCTCTTCTCTGGTGATGTATCTAGTAAGAAGTTCCTATGGCCAATGTCAAAGAGGTTGCTGCCTGTGTTCTTCTCTAGGATTTTGATAGTTTCCTGTCTCACATTTAGGTCTTTCATCCATTTTGAATTTGTTTTTGTGTATGGTATAAGAAGATGGTCCAGTTTCATTCTTCTGCATGCTGCTGTCCAGTTTTCCCAACCCCATTTGTTGAAGATCCTGTCTTTTTTCCATTGGATATTCTTTCCTGCTTTGTTGAAGATTAGTTGATCATATAGTGTGCGTCCATTTCTGGGTTTTCTACTCTGTTCCCTTGATCTGTGTGTCTTTTTTTGTGTGTCAGTATTACACTATCTTGATGAATACAGTTTTATAATCCAGCTTGAAGTCCAGAATTGTGATGTCTCCAGCTTTGTTTTCTTTTTCAAGATTGCTTTGGCTATTTAGGGTCTTTTGTGGAATATTTTTGATAGTAATCTCTTATTGGCTATCTGTCATTTCCAGATATCTTCTCCCATTCAGTATGTTGCCTTTTTGTTTTGTTGATAGTTTTCTTTGTTGTGCAAAGGTGTTTAGTTTGATGTAGTCCCTTTTATTAAGTTTTTGCTTCTGTTGCCCTTTTCTGGAGGAGATCCAAAAAAAAAAAAAAAATACTGCTCTGACTGATGTTCAAGAGCTACTGCTAATGTTTTCTTCCAGGAGCTTTTATGGGTTTTGGTCTTACATTTAAGTCTGTAATTCATTTTGAGTTATTTTTTGTATATGGTGTAATTTTCATTGTTTTGCATGTAGTTGTCCTCAAATGTCCTTTCTATATCTGTTGGGATGATCATATGTTTTTAATCTTTCCTTCCATTAATGTGGTGTATTTCATTTATTGATTTATGTATGTTGAACCATCCTTTCTTCCAGGGATAAATCCCACTTGATCATGGCATATGATCCTTTTTTGGTGCTGTTGATATGATTTGCTTGTACTATTTTGAGTAGTTTTCCATCTGTATACTTTGGTGATAGTAGCCTGTACTTTTCTTTTGTTGTGGTGTCTTCATCTGGTTTTGGAATTAGAATAATGCTGGCTTCCTAAAATGAGTTTGGAAGTGTGCCCTTCTCTTCAATTTTTTGGAAGAGTTTGAGAAGGATAGGCATCAATTGTTATTTAAATGTTTGATAGAATTCACCAGTGAAGCCATCTGGTCCTGAGTTTTTCTTTGTTGGGAAACTTTTTTTTTTAATTTTTAAAATTTTATTTATTTATTTATTTTCAGTGTTACAAGATTTATTGTTTTGCACTACACCCAGTGCTCCATGCAGTACGCGCCCTCCTCAATACCCACCACCAGGCTCGCCCAGCCCCACCCCCCTCCCCTCCAAAACCGTCAGTTTGTTGCTCATAGTCCACAGTCTCTCAT
>CM053603.1:138322443-138343988 GCA_028646535.1 Procyon lotor
TGCTATGGCCATAGCTGCTCCCATTGTTGGGAAACTTTTTTTTTTTTTTTTAAAGATTTTATTTATTTGTCAGAGAGACAAGCACAAGCAGGCAGAGTTAGAGAGAGAAGCAGGCTTTCCACTGAGCAAGGAACCCAATGTGGGACTGGATCCCAGGACTCTGAGATCATGACCTGAGCTGAAGGTAGCCACTTACCTGACTGTGAGCCACCCAGATGTCCCTGTTAGGAAACTTTTGATTATTGATTAAATCTTCTTACTAGTAATAGGTTTTTCAGATTTTCTATTTTTTCACAGTTCAGTCGTAGACATTTGTATGTTTTTAGGAAATTACCCATTTCTTCTAGATAATGCAATTTGTTGGCATATCATTGTTTAGAGTAGTCTCTTATCTCTCATATTTCTGGGGTATCAGTTGTAATGTGTCCTCTTTGGTTTCTGCTTTTGAGTCTTCACTCTTTTTCTAGTTTAATTAAGCGTTTGTCAATTTTGTTTATATTTTTGAAAAGCAGTTTTTAGTATCATTGATCTTTTCTATTGTTTTTCTCTTTCATTATTTCTGCTGATATTTGCTATTTACTTCCTTCTAACTTTGGGCTTCATTTATTCTTTTTCTAGCTCCTTGAGGTGGAAAGTTAGATTGTTTATTTGAGCTCTATCTCATTTCTTTTTTTTTTTTTTAAGATTTTATTTACTCATTTGACAGAGAGATCACGAGTAGGCAGAGAGGCAGGCAGAGAGAGGGGGAAGCAGGCTCCCCACTGAGCAGAGAGCCCAACTCAGGGCTTGATTGCAGGACCTTGAGATTATGACCTGAGCCAAAGGCAGAGGCTTTAACCCACTGAGCCACCCACGCGCCCCTATCTTGTTTCTTAATGTAAGTATTTATCACTATGAACTTTCCTCTTAGAACCACTTTTATTGCATCTGTTAAGTTTTGGTACGCTGTTTCTATCTTCATTTACTTCAATATATTTTTAAATTTCTCTTTTGATTTCCTCTTTGACCCAGTGGTTATTCAAGAGTTTATTATTTAATTTTTGCCTGTTTTGAATTTTTCATCTTTTCTCCTATTATTAATTTCTAGTTTATACTATTATAGCTTGAAAAGATATTTGATAATGATTTTAGTATTTGTAAATTTGTTAAAACTTGTTTGTGATATAACATGATGTGTCCTGAAGAATGTTCCACGTGTGTTGAAATGAATGTGTATGCTACCGCTATTGGGTGAAATATGGTGTGTCTGTTAGATCCATTTACTCTGAAATATGGTTCATGTACATTATTTCCTTACAGTTTTTCTCTGTGATTGATCTATCCATTGTTTAAAGTGGGGTGTTGAAGTCTTCTATTATTATTGCATTGTCATTTATTCTGCCTTCAGATTTGTTAATATTTATTAATATATTTAGGTGCTCTGGTGTTGGGTATGTATACATAGCTCTATAATTGTTATTTCCTGTTGATGAATTGACACTTTCTCCATTATAAAATGACGTCCTTTGTCTCTTGTTGCACTTCTTGTGTTAAAGTGTATTTTGTCTAATATCAGTATAGCTATCCTTGCTCTCTTTTGTTTCCTATTTGCATAGGATATCTTTTCTATTTCTTCAATTTGAGCTTATGTATGTCCTTAAAACTGAAGTGAGTGTTTTATAGTCAGCATAGTTAGGTCTTGTTTTTTTAATCCACTCAGCCACTTTATGTTTTTCATGAGAGAATTTAATCCATTTACATTTAACATAATTATTGATAGATAAGGACTTATTGCCATATTAATGTTTTAATTGCTGGTTTTTTAGTTCTTTTTTTTCTTTCTTTCTTGCTGTCTTTCTTTGCAATGTGATTTTCTATAGTGTAATGTTGTGAATCCTGTCTCTTTATCATTTTGTTTTGCTTTATCATTTGTTTTGCTTTACTTTTGCTCATTTTGGGTTTTGCTTTGTGGTTACTATGAGGCTTGCATAAAACATGGTTTAGTTATAATAGTCTATTTTAAGCGTATGACAGGTTAACTTCAATCTCATACAAAAGTTCTACCTTGTTATTCTCTTTCCCTACAAACATTCTTTGTTTTTATTTTCACAATTCACATGTTTTAATATTGTATAACCACTAGAACTTATTATAGCAATACTTATTTTTAATACTTTTGTGTTAACCTTTATACTACAGATAAATGAGTTATACACCACTATTATAGTACTAGATCATTCTGAATCTGACTATATACTTACTTTTACCAGTGAATCTTACTTTTTCATGTTTTCAACTTACTAATTAGGATTCTTTAAAGAATTCCCTGTAGCATTTCTTTTCTTTTCTTTCTTTTTATTTTCCCTGTAGCATTTCTTGTAAGGTAGGTCCAGTGATAATGAAAAACCTTAGCTTTTGTTTGGGGAATTCTTTGTGTCACCTTAATTTCTGAAGGACATATTTGCCAGGTAACTTATTCTGGGTTGGGAGGTGGTGGTGTTTTTTGTTTTTGTTTTTTTTTCTTTTTCTTTTCTTTCTATTTTTTTGTTCTTTTTTAGCACTTTGATTATATCATCCCACAGTCTTTTGATTTGCAAGGTTTCTGCTGAAGAATCCACTGATAGCCTGCTGGAGGTTCCCTTGTATGGGAGGAACTTTTTTCAGGTTATCTGTATAAATGTCTACAGACGGAGTAACATATAAAAGAAAGTAGAAACTAGCATGAATTATTTCCTCCTGCTGCTGTCCCTCTAACATACCTATCCACTTGCTGAAGCATCTGGCTAGTCTTCAGGGTCCAGTTCTTGGAAATTTGTTTTAATAACATGTTGTAAGTTGCACATGTTAGAGTAGTTTCTATCTGGAGAAACAAAGTTGAATTTCTGTTGACAGTTAGAAAAAGCCATTTCTGACCCACAGAGTGAAACAACTCTAGTTGTTTTCTTTGTCCTGATACCTACTTTGAATAGTATAATATCTTCCATCAGGCCTGTTCTTTATGTTTTGAGCTACTGAATATCCTCTCTTCTGCTTTGATAGCCAGTCATTCTTTAGTATTAGTTAGTCTTACAAGTAAACATTAAGGTCCTGTGTGTCAGCCTCTGAAAACAAGATTCTAACGTAGTCACTCTCTTCAGGGATTTCACTATCTAGAGGGGAAAGGAGGCTTAAGGTAAGCTAAAAATGTAATGTGTAAGCGTTAAAATGTGGTGTGATCACAGAGCAGGGATCATCCCACCTGTGAGAGTTAGGTATCTGTGTTTCTAACATCCTATAGTTTTACCACCCTTAAGGTATTTATGTTGGGGTTCACAGTTGATACTTGTTTTTAGAAGTTAGTTGGGTTGTGTTAACTGTGTTTAGTTAATGTTTCATGGAGAGACATGATTTCACCTTCATTTTAACCCACACAGCACATTAATAAGGTCTTTTGTCAAGATTAGCGGCAACTTTTTTGAAGGCTTGTTAGATGTAGGATCCTGAGCTCCGTGTTGAGGGCAAACAAAGTTATAAAGCACAGTTCCTCCTTTGAAAAGGTCCAGTAACCTTGGAGAAACGATATTTAGAGAGAGGATAAATATAATACAGCAGCAACTTAAATTTCTGCAGATTGCTATAGTTTTTAACACACCTTCACATTTATTCTTTATGATAACCCTGTAAGGCAAGTTATTATAAACACTTTATGACAAGAAAATTCAGTAGCTTCCCACTTCCCACAGTTATACAACTAACGTATGGCAGAGACAGCAGTCCAAGCCACCTGACTCTAATCTGTAGCACCTCTTACTTTGACATAGTAAGAACTGAGTAGTTCATGTGGAAATCAGAGAATGAGGTCTCACAAGCCCTGTCCAGACACCAAAGAGTATTTCAGGATCTGGTGTGTAGTGAAGAAGTTGAGTCTGGGCTGGGCCAAGACTAAAGGCTGAGCAATTAGCTGAAAACCAAGAGTTTGAGTTGAGAGAAGCCCAAGAAGCAGAGTCCAAAGAGAAATTTGTTGGGAGAGCTGCTAGGAGTTTTGTGATGAGACAAAGTAGGAGAGCTGGAAATTTGTGGGGACAGCTTTCAACTTGGCCCAATTTCATACTTCCTTTCGAAGACAGAGTTCCTTCCTTCCTGGGCTTAATGGCACATAGCATTTTGAACCTAAATTTTAACAGGAATAGTAAGGTATGAGGATGTTTATATATATTTGTAGTTTGTGTGGATTATACAGTCATATGTTAAGGTTGATGTAAGGCTGGTTCTACTGCATATATTTTATTTCCAAGGTATGTGTGTTAGATTCTCACTGTTAGACTTTGTACATTGGCGAAATGTTTTATATATCTGCTGCTTTTCAAGTACTCAGTAGTCACATGTGGCTGGTGGTTACCGTATTGGACAGAACGGTAAACTTGGATTCTTTTTTATGTTTTTAAAGTAGTACGTGTACATGTAAAAATATTCTAAGTGTTCAAAAGGTAAAAAATGAAAAGTGAAATTGTCTTCCCCCTCCTTCTCAGTTTCTCTTCTTTTCTTCAATGGCATCCACTATTAAAACTTTCTGTTATTTCCTTTCAGGAATAGGAAGGTATGTCCATCAAAATTGTATATGTATAAGCTTTTTATAAATTACAAAAATTGACTATACTAGGTATTCTGTTTCATATCTTTTTGTTTGTTTCATATCTTTTTTTTTTAAGATTTTATTTATTTATTTGACAGAAAGGAGAGAGATCACAAGTAGGCAGAGAGGGAGGCAGAGAGCGAGGGGGACTCAGGCTCCCTGCTCAGCAGAGAGCCTGATGTGGGGCTCGATCCCAGGACCCTGAGATCATGACCTTAGCTGAAGGCAGAGGCTTTTAACCCACTGAGCCACCCAGGCACCCCATGTTTCATATCTTTTGAAAAAAATATTATTAACACTCTATCCAAGAGGTCTTGACACAACTATGCATTTAGCTCTAACTACCTGTTTTAAAGGTTGCCTAGTGTCCCTTATTCAGAAATAGAATTTATCAGTTTCCTATTTTAGGTTTTTATGTTGTTTCCTTTTTCTTTCTTTTGCTATTCAAACAGTATTGTGAATATATATGTGTGTGTGTATGTGTATGTGTGTGTATATATATATATATATATATATATATATATATATATATATAGTCTTTGTTTTGTATGTTTGTAGGGAAGAGTCTTAGCAGCACAATTGCTAGATCAAAGGATGAAAGCACAGCCTCTCAAGAAGGGCTCCTAGTGGTCCTCCATGACAAGTGCTATTTCTAAGCAAGGAAGGAGTATAGAATCCGGGGCAAGGGTAGGGTATAAAACACTGGAAGGAAGGGGACCAGAGATAAAATAATGGTGAAGAAACTGGCTGTGAGACAAGATGATAAATATCTGTATCAATAGTCTGAAGGGTGGCCTTTAAGTTTAATCAGTACAATCACTTCTCAGAGTATTTAAGAAAAAAGTTTTAAATGTCAATGTAGTTTATTGCAATATATATATATATATTTATAACTGCTGTTGTGTTTAATTTTGTTATAAAAATATTGCAGTCATAATATATATAATATGGAAAATGCAAGTATAAAGCAGAAGACAAATTTCACCCATATTCAGAGAAAACTAATATTAATATTTGTATTTCTTATTTCTGTATATGTAGTAGTTTTTACATGGTTGAGATCTCATTGTATATACATATGCTTGTATTCAAACTACTTATCATCCTAATCTTGTTGATTTAATTTTCTTTCATTGCTTTTTGCCCGCCTTTTTTTTTTAAAGGTAATAGAAATCTAACATTGTTTTGGAATGAATTTGGATATCAGAATGACAAGGACAAGGAGAAATCTTTAGATTCCATTCAGTATCAAAGACGACAAGCCATGGCCATCCCATTCATCATTCAGTGTGGTGAGTCTTGAATTCCATTCCAATCAGCAAACATTTGGTGAGGTCCCAATAGCAAGTCATTGTGCTAAAAAATGGGTTATGAGAGAGACAGAGGTGGATAGGACAGGGTGCTTTCTTTCAAGGAAATTAGGGTCTAGGAAAGGTTCAGAAATGCATGAAATTAATTGTAATAGAGATGAAAATTAGGTAAATGAGGTCAAAGTGGTGTAAAGTTATTTGAGGTTTCAAAAAAAGGTGAAAGTTGAGGCCAGGCTTCATGACAAAGGTATATTTTTCGATGTGGCCACTTCTCTCCCTTTAGTTGTGGAAGTTTGTCCTGCCAGTCTTCAGGTCTATGTCTGGGATATTTAGGATGATGTGATAGTTATCTAGGGGTCTTTGTGGGATGAGGTGAGCCTGTCCTCCTCAAGCTCTGCCGCCATCTTCCTCTACGTCTCTCAAAGGTAGAATTTCGAGAGGCGGACAAGTAGTGGGGAATGTGTGTTAATATCAAGTGTAACCTTAGCTAAAATTTTTGTGATAGAATAATAGAAACAGTTACTTTTTTATTTTTAATACCTAGCACTATGTTAAATATGTAGTACTTAGTGATTGACTGCTGAATGAATGATGAGTGAATAATGAAAGATAAGAGTGTTCAGGTTGAGTAAACCTATTAGAGCGCCTTGAATGCCAGAGTAAGGAGTTTTTAGTTTGATAAGTAATAATGAGGCTTTGGGGGTTTTTCAGTAGGAGAACAACATCGTTGAGGCATTCAGCACTTATAATTGGGTGCCTCTGATCCATCTTCTAGCCACTATATAAAGGGTTAGAGAAAGACACTCTCTACTATCTGCAAGGAATCTGCCATCCAGTGGGGAAGGCAGCCAGGCAAACAAAAATCGCACCGTTGTGTGCAAAATTATGTAGTTATTTATAAGGTGCCCAGGGAACACCTATCCCACCTTGTCCCTGGGGTGGTCCAAAGAGGACCTGAGTGTCATATGTAACTTGTGGTAAGGTAGCTCTGGCAGCTTAGTGCAGGATGATTTGGAGGAGGCCTAGCACCAAGGTTGAGGTCAGACCCGTGAGGAGACAACTGGCATCATCCAGGGTCCAGAGGAGAAATTATAAATGTCTGAAGAAAGGCATGACTGTGCGATTTCAGAGGAACATACACGCCAGACATTTAGAAGGAATAATTGAGGAAATTGATGATGCAAGAATATGTAACAACCTCTTGGATGATAACAATAATGGCTAAAAGTTATTGTGTGTTTCAGTGTGTGCAGGGTACTGCGAGAATCCAAACTCCAGTACCCTACAGTTATATGAAATTGGGCAAATTCCTTAACTTCTGTAAGCCTCAGTTTTCAGACTTATAAGACGGGGTTAGTATTTGTAGCTACATCATTCAATCTTGTGAAAAAATGAATTAACACATATAAAGTTTACTAAGTGCTTAGGATGGTGTATTAGGATTCTTCAGAGAAACGGAAGAAATAGGACGGGTGAATGGATGGGTAGATATTAATTCTGGGGAACTGGGTCACATAATTAATGAGACTAGAGTCTCGAGACCTAGAGTCAGCAAACTGGAGACCCAGGAGAGCCACTGGCTTAATTCCACTTTGAGTCTGAAGGCCCGAGAACTGAGATACCTGGTGATATAGTTCCAGTCTGATTGTTGACAGGCGTGATACTCAAGAATTGCTGATCTTTTAGTTTGAGTCTAAAGGCAGGAAAAAAACTGATGTCTCAACTTGAGACAGGAAGGAAAAGTTCCTTCTTACTTATGGGAATGTAAGCCTTTTATTGTGTCTGTTCAGGTCTTTGACTGATTGGACGAGGCCCACCCATGTTAGGGAAGGTCATCTTGACTCAGTCTATCAGTGCAAATGTTCTCATCCAAAACACTCTTACAGACACACTCAGAATAATGTTTGACCAGATATCTGGGTACCCTGTGGACCAGTCGAACTGACATAAAATTTACCATCATAAATAATGCCTAGCAATGTTGGCTTTTATCATTATTATGTCATTTAATCCTCAATGATCCTTTTAGGTAAGTGCTAATATTAATCACTTTTTACAGATGATGATACTAAAGCATAGAGAAGTACTTTGTCCAAGATTGTAGAGGTAGTAACTGGTAGAGCTAGTCCAGTTCTTAGACACTGTGACTTTAACACTGTGTGTTCTTAACCAATGTGGATACTGTCTTGATCTTAGAAGAACAGAGAGAATGTTTACCTAAGATCTATTAGCTGTGTATGTGGATAGAATTCAGGATTAGAGTTGAAAATAGCCTGGAGAGACTGGAGTGCCTTGGTTCTACAGGCAAGGAAAGAGTGAAAGGAAGAAATACACAAAAGAAGTCAGAAACCGTACGGTGGAGGGTGGGATAAGAGCAGGAGACAGGTTCAGAGTGAGGAAATATGGAACTGGTTCAGAGAGCTTGATTTTCCTTGTTGATCATGTTGGTTGAAGATGCAAAGTGGTGTTGGCAGCAGAGGGATCATAGGTCAGAGAAAATGGAAGAGTTGAGTCGCTAGAAGTCTTTCTGTGGTTCAAAAGAGGTGGGAACCTATTACCAATATTCTTCTGGCTGAAAGGAGCAGGAGCCAGTTGGAAGGAATTTAAGCAATAACAACAACAATTAATTAACAACAATTTATTGGTAGTGTCTTGGGGTAGCTCATAGAAGCCTAGACTAGTTGTACCATCAAATATAAAGGTACATGATCATGGATTCACTTGTCTCTGGATCAAAAGATCCATCCGTTTTTACTAATATTTTTAGTATGTACAATCTGTATGTTACTTGCTATGTTCCTTCTGACTGCTCTTTCTTGTATGTGATTTTGTTTTTATTATCAGATCTTTGCCTTAAATGGAGAGTCTTGCCGCCTTCTATTACTTATCAGGAAAAAGAATTTTTTGACCTCTGGATTTGTGCTAATAATCCTAACCTCTTGGAAAACAGGTAGTTTTTGATAGTTTTCTAATTTTCATTACCCATTTTTTTAAAAAAGATTTTATTTATTTGACAGAGGGAGAGACAGCAAGAGAGGGAACACAAGGAGGGGAATGGGAGAGGGAGAAGCAGGCTTCCCGCCCAGCAGGGAGCTGGAGGCAGGGCTCAATTTCAGGACCCTGGGATCATGACCTGAGCCGAAGGCAGAGGCTTAATGACTGAGCCACCCAGGCGCCCTCATTATCCATTTTTAATTCCCAAAATGCATATGTGTGAAACTGGAAAATGTTAATGATAGATACATTTTAGCTTAATAAGCGGTCGTCCCTGTGAATTCTTTCTAGCTCCTGCCACCTGTGGAAAGATACTTCACTAGTGTGCTTTTCCATCAAGATAAGGGAGACCTGTAATTATTTGCAAACTTTGGGATGTACAGCTCAGTGCTTCCGGGGGCAGGAGACCATGACCCACTGTTGGAGTTCTGCCTTCTAGTTCATTTTCACAAAACATACGGCCTTATTGTAAAGGAGTCTCATCCAGAAGGTGTCTCCAGGGGCACTAGCCTGTTAGACCATGTGCTTTTTCTATTTAAGTCACATATTGATTTCATTGTTTTGTGCTCTTGGAGGAAGAAGTTCAGACTAAAACAGGAAAAAGACCGATTAAGTATTGATGAATGTCACTGTTATTACAGGCCCTTTAGACTTACATTATTTTCCTGGGGGAGGGAAAGAGTGAGTATCCCCCTTTAATGAAGGCACCCCTGAGTCAAACGTTGTTTCTCCATGGAGTTTTTCCTAAGTTCTTCGGCCTGGATAAGTGGATCAATATTGCTAATACAGACATTAGAGTAATAACTCCTGTTTTGTTATTTTTATCCAGCCCTAAAAACAAAAAGCAAAAAACAAAAAACCACATACACCAACATTTAGAAATTGCTGCTCCTACCCATTCCACCTGGAGTCCCCAAGTTACCATATTTAGAGACTAAGGAAAATAGCAGAGGTGGTAAGGGCTCTTAGAGTCCTTGTGGCCCAGGGCTTTCTAGTCTTATTTCTTTTCCCCAAATGAAATTTGTTCAGACCCCAAATATATAAGTGCAGAACTTTCCTGATTAAATTGGAAGCTGGGAATCTGAGGGCCCAAGACTCTGCTTCTCATTTCTGTTCTGTACCCTCTGCAAAGAGCTTGGAGCTCCAGGGAGCATGATTATAAAATACTGATCTAGCCTCACTCCTCCATTTTAGGAAAGTGAAAATTGAAGCCCGACGGGGGCTAAGAAAGCTGGTCATGAGGCTACTGGCCAAGGTCTCTGACTCCTAACTGGGTTCTAGCTCTGGCTTGAAACTTAACTATCTCCCACACCGGAGCCAAGGGTTGGCTCGGTTTCAATATTAAGAGTCGCTCATATTGATCCCTTCCTATGAGCTAAGAACTTTTTATGTAGCATTAGGATAGTGTTTAGAGTTCTAACTCTGGGGCCAGACAGCCCGTGTTTGCCTCCTCTGGCCCCATTAGCTGTGAGATCTTGGATGGGTGACAGTACCTCTCTTTAGCTTGGCTTTCTATTACTTAGAATGGGGTGTAGTTATAGTACCATTTTCATCTTCTCTGGGTCCAGCTGAGCCCCTTAGAAAGACAGTTTACTAAGTTCCTGGTAGTGGGAGCTTCTGGGTCCCTCTCTACAGATCTAACCTCTCTCTGTGACTTCTTAGCCCAGTCTTGGGCATTCTCAGACCCACAGACCTGGTATCTATCCTTATGGTTTTCCCTACCTCCAGTTTCCCATTGCCTGTGAATTAGCACACTCTCAGCCTCTCCTCCCTGAAAAGTGGTGTTAACATTCACAGGGCATTGCAAAAAGTGTCAAAGCATCAGTTCCGGCTCCTTTACACATCCAGACAGTGCCCCTGGTGACGACAGGCAAGAGAAATTTAGCCATGTCAACAGAAAACTGATGGTCCTTCAAAGCTTAAAATGCAAAGTTGTCTTATAATTTAAATCCTTGATTTTGAAATATAATGACATGATTTTGACCATGTGCATTTCATTTCCGCTGAAAAGATTAGGACCAAAAAATATGCTTAATGTGACAGGAAGCGATTTAGAGGCCGTATAAAGAAAAACTCTTGATTATGAGGGCAATTACTTGAGAGTTGACACTTCCTTTGTTGGAGGTCATTAACAGCTCTGATTCAGGATGGTAGAATGGACCCCGTATACTTTGAGAACACGCCATGAAATAGCAAAACCTTATGCCATTGGGTTTGGGTAGAATCCCATAAAATCAGTGTATGAAGGTGATGAGGAGTACAGTATAGTTATTAGGCAACGTTCGGTGAATGGAAGGCCCAAGTAATGGGGTAAAACGTGGCATTTTCTGTATTTACAGAAAGTAGAGGGGTGCCTGGATGACTCAGTGGGTTAAAGCCTCTGCCTTCAGCTCAGGTCATGATCTCAGGGTCCTGGGATCGAGCCCCACATCGGGCTCTCTGCTCAGCAGGGAGCCTGCTTCCCCCGATCCTCTCTCTGCCTACTTGTGATCTTTCTCTCTCTCTCTCTCTGTCAAATAAATAAGTAAAATCTTAAAAAAAAAAAGAAAAAAAAAGTAGAGTGTTATTGTCAGAAGTTAATTGCCAATTGTCAGCAAGGTTAATGCCAATGAACAGCATTTAAATGAACAGTGTCTGCATAACCAGAACTTAGGCAGGAAACATAATAACAGCTTTCTCTTACATAGCAATTACATCTGTTGTCTCATTTCCTCTTTACCATAACCATATGAACTTGCATCATTTCTCAGAGGAGGACGCAGTGAGGCCAGAAGGGGCCCAGTGTCTTGTCCAGGATGCCTCCCTAGAGCTGAGGCTTGAAGCCCAGTTTCTGGATGCAAACCTGTATTCTTTCTGCTTTCTCATACCCACTCTCTGAAGGCATCCTCTCTCAAATTTTTTTACCTGACTACAGGTGACGCACAATGTTACATTAGTTTCAGGTGTACGACACAGTGATTCAACATCTGTGTGTGCCGTGCCATGCTCACCGCCAGGGAAGCTCCCATCTGTCACCAAGCAAATGCTATTACAGTTTCACCGACTGGCTTCCTGGTGCTGTGCCTTTTATCCTGTGACCTGAGCTGGAAGCCTGTCACCTGTCCCCCTTCCCTCATTTGGCTCATCCTCCCACCCCTTTCCCTCTAGCAACCTCTGTATTTAGAACCCCCGATTCTGCTTTTTACTTGTTTATTCATTTGTTTTGTTTTTTAGATTCTGAAGGCCTCCTTTTACATTTCAGGAAGCCTCGTGCCTGTCATATGCTCTGTGGTGACAAAATGCGCCATTTTACAAATGGTAATATTCCGAGCTGGTCACCCAGTCGGGGTAAAATGAAGCCATTCTTTGGGCCAGCAGAGCATCTTTTTCTTTTTCCACTTTAAACACAGAGGGAGGCCAGACATTTTTTATCACAGTACCTGAGAAATAGGTATCCATATACTGCATGCTATGAGCTTACTTGCATTTGGAAATAGGGATCACCAGCAGGGGAAAAGTGATGCCTATCATTTGATCGAACCAAAAAAGCCTGTATAGGATGTTTAAAATATCCATGGGTCATATGGCAAGTTAAATCTTTAAAGATCATCAAATGGATTGTGTTTTACTAAAACCCTTGAGGTTTCTCTCTTCTGAATAAAAACTTAGTGTTTTTAAGTTGATGTTCATTTTCTCAAATGAAATAGAAACCTATATAGGTACTACCCCAGGGTCTTCAAATCAGTATGGCAGGTGGCTGTATTTATAGTCCATGCCCCCGACTGGTGTCTCTACCACCTTTTCTTGAAAGTTACAATAGCAGCAAATACCATATGTGCGTGGAATTAGGTGTTTTTTCACAGTCGTGTTTGAACATGATTGTAGCTCCTCCCTCTCCTCTCTTGTTAGGGGGAAGGGAAAAACACCTTGTAGCTCTGAAAAAACAGAAATCGTGGACTTGATCTGCTTTGCTTTCCTGCGCTGGTTCAGAAGGGAGAAAGTCTTCTTTCTAGTCGTAACCTCCTCCTCTCCATTCTAGCTTAACAACACATTTATTTTATACAAACTTTGCCCACCCCCCGCTTTTGGATCCTGTCAATACAGAAAAACCCTTGTGTGAAGGAGGCTCTTGGAATTGACCTTGACATTTTGCTTCACTCTGGGACATTCCCACCCATACCCTGCATTGAGCCATGTGCAAGGGGAGCTTGACAAGCCTTGATACCAAGGGAAACAACATAATATCTCAATTTTTTGTTAGTTTGGCTAACTCAGCTGCCCAGAACATAGCCATGGAACCAAAAGTGGGGGGGGGGGACAAAAAGGACCCCCAACCTCTTGAGCAATATGTTTCAAAAGTCATTAGTATTTTATGTGACTATGACGAGGAAAGCTCTCATTCACAGTCTGCTTATTGTCTGTCCACATATACTTCAGCTTGATTATATAGTACGTGTGTTGAAACAGCACAGCAGTGTGACTGGGAGGCGCAGTGGCTGCTAGCAGCAGGGGAGGGCAGGATGTGTGCCTGCCGCAGCCGGATCCTGGGGCTACTCCGTGATGAAGGGCTGCCAGGGGCGCGGTGACCGGCAAGCCTGTCACTGAGCACGGCACCCCAGCCCAGGGGGCCCTGCTATTCACAGTCTTCACAGCGGATCCACGTGTTTCAGAAGCAGTATTATTTGGTGTCTTTTAGAGAGACATAGATTCCTACCTGACATTTTTGGGGGAACAAAAAATGTTTGGCGATAATGAGATAAGCTTCAATTACCTAAAAACATTTTTGCAAAAGGCCTCATTTCATGATCACGCAGGATGAAGGAAGCAGTCGTAAAAGAATGAATCTATTCTCCCATTCTTGTAAATAGACCATCCTCCACGTTTTCCCTGAAGCTCTTTTCCACGTGAACTGGAGATTTAACATCTCGTATTAGCTTAAGTCATCAATATACACTGCTCTTCCTCTGCTCTCAAATTTTGGATATAAGGCATAAAGAGGATCTGTTCATAGAAGTAAATCATCTTTTATAGACATTAGTTTTATATTTTCTCCTGACACTGTCTCCTGTTGATTGTGAAGTTGTCATCAAGCCGAACGCCTACCTTCCATCCCTCTGGGCACCATGAGCTCGGTGTCACCACTGAAAACCGAGAAAGAGAAACAACTTCGAGAAGTGGTCCAAAGGTATCACAGTCGACTGGCAGACCCGCAGCCACAGGTGAGCTGTTATTCTCTCCAGAATCTACTAGAACTCCAGAGCTCTTGGTTTTACGTGTGCGAAGCAGCTAATGTGCTTTACCCCTGTACATTGTGTAGCTTTTTTTTTTTTTTTTCATCCTTTTTTGTCACATTCTTTTAATTTGGGCTCTAAAGACTGTTCTAGAGATGAGCACAAGTGCCCCAGAGGCTCAGGAAGGGAAAAGAGTTAAAAAAAAAAAAAACACAAAAAAACAAAAAAACTACCTGTCATATTTAAGCCCATCTACACAACAATGCCTGAGAGGAGCAGGCCTCCTTTCCAGCCTGCAGAGGCACAGAGAGCCTTATATGGATGACACAGTCAAGGCTGGGACATAAGTCTGTATGTTTCCAAAGGCTAGGCTCTTTTTATTTCATTGAGCTTCTTCCCTGAGGGTGGATTTTTGAGGTCAAGAGTTGTTCTTTTAAAAAATATTAACTCATTGGGGTGCCTGGGTGGCTCAGTGGGTTAAAGCCTCTGCCTTCAGCTCAGGTCATGATCTCAGGGTCCTGGGATCAAGCCCCACATCGGGCTCTCTGCTCAACAGGGAGCCTGCTTCCTCTTCTCTCTCTGCCTGTCTCTCTGCCTACTTGTGATCTCTCTCTGTCAAATAAATAAAATCTTTAAATAAATAAATAATATTAACCTATTAATACAGAAACTCAGTGTCACTTAATCGTTAAGAAAATTCAGTAAATCAAACATAGCTATCCATAAATATAAGTAACCGTGACGATTTCAAGGGAAAGAAAAAGTGGTATGCAGAAATATTGTTTTAATCTCTTAACTAATGAAGTAATTAGATCTCTGTTTACTTTATAGATTTAATACCCAAATTCAGCGTTTTTAAATTGGATAGGCTGTCATCTTCCTCAAATAGAACTTGAGGAGGTCAGCAGCATATGTCCAAATGTGTTGACTCCTCTATAAATGTCAGGAAATAAAATACTTGAATAGCAAATTCTCTCATGGAGCAGGAATAGATTCTCAGGCTTACTACCCTATTATTATTATTAGGTGTATTCCCGTGCTTCTAGAAGATGAACTTTCTTCTCTAGCTCATTTCATCTTCTTACCCCTCCCACTTTGCTAGGGATCTGCCATGCAAGTCAGCGACCACTTTGGGATCACAACCAAGGAAACCTGACCTTAGTCTGGAGCCTCTAGATCTCTGGGGAAGACACTGAGAGTCACTTTGCAAACACGTTCTCTTAAGCATTTCCTGTCCCCCCCAAATTGGTGAAACTGTCTATAGTTCTTAGAGCCTCGAGTTGTGGATTTGATAACAGAGGTCAGAAGTAAGGGCGGCTCAGCCTGCAGTTTCTTTCATTAACAAGCAGGTAAAGTCAGATCTTTCCAACATGGAATGTCTTCATTCTTGTTTGCCACTCCCTGTAGATTTACGAAGGCACACAGCATCTCCTGAAGTGTCTCTGTCTCTATTGCAGTCCCTGAATGCTTTTTTCTTCCCTGTAGAGGTCAGAGCTGACCCTTGGATGGTAATAGTGCCAGTCACAAAGTCTTGATTATCTTTGTTTGTTTAGTATTGGATGTTTTATTCATTACTAAAGTAGAGATTTTGAGGGTAGCCCTTGGGGTAACCTATTTGGGCCATCCACTCTGCTTATTCTTCCTTGGTAGTTGAGTTTTTCATAAGAATTTCATAAGCCGGGTTTATAGATTCAGTCTGTTTGACGTGTAAACAAAGAAGTTCAGCAGTCTTTGCCTAGAGACTTGCTCCCATCAGTTCAAAGACCCTAGGAAACCTCCCCCGTCCTCCCTTCCTCCCTTTTGTTGAAGGTAAGTAATCCTAGACTCTTCAACTCCCTTTCAGTACTCAGTGCCCTTAACTGACCCTGATTATGTGGTCATCAAGGAAACCTTTGTTTAGAGTTCACCAGCTATAGACAACCAGTTAATTTTAGGGTGGTCATTGAGCACATACTTGGCTTTGGGTCTGTCCCCTGCCGGGCATCTTGGAGAAGACAGAGTAAGTCTCATACCCCAGTGTGAGCCTTGCGAGTGCAGGGTTAGTCTTGGTTTTGTTCAGTGTAAATCTGTTACCCAACACAACGCCTGGCAAGCAGTAGATATTCAGTAGTTGTTGGGCCAGTAAATAGAACACGCGCTCAGATAATAAACAGTCCTTTCGTGGACCAAGCCTAATAGCTATTTGAAAATTAGTGACCACCGCCACACGATACTAGTTCAGTATCTGTCTGATCACAACTGGAACCACCAGAGAAGTTTATTACATGAAGAGAGTGAGGGCTTTATTCAAAAAAGGCTTCACAGAAGAAGTGGCACTTAGCTCGTGTCTTGCAGCCTGTTTCGGAGAATTAGGGAAAATGACAGGGCAGGCATTCTAGGTGAGAAAAACATTATAAAAGAAGACTTGGAGATCAGCACTGACTTGTTCCTTCGCGGTGCCAATCCTTTAAATTACATGTTAAACTTATGTATTTTAAAAAATAGACTTAGCATCTGTGTGACATGTCTCTCTTTTAAAGACCGTGTAACGCATTATAAAATATGGTAATCGTTGAATAGAAGACCTCTGGAAGGTAACCTCAATTCCCCTTTTACAAAAATAACCCATGAAAATATTCAAAAACTGTATTTTGGTGATAGCTGCCTGATGCCAGAA
The DNA here is from genome assembly GCA_028646535.1 of Procyon lotor. Taxonomy (NCBI): domain Eukaryota; kingdom Metazoa; phylum Chordata; class Mammalia; order Carnivora; family Procyonidae; genus Procyon; species Procyon lotor. The sequence goes on from CM053603.1 coordinate 138,339,205, forward strand.
ATAAGACTCAAAACCATCCAATATTCATTGTGAATTTACTTTCTTCCTGACTGCCTTTTAAAAAGAAGTTCTGTCAGAATGCGACTCAGGCAGGGCTGGGAAAGGCAGAAAAATAGGGCATTAGTGCTCTTCAGGTTCAGTGCAGACATGCTTCACGTGTAGAGTAGATGCCACTGGAAAATCGGGAACTGGCTAGTGTGTGACCTTGACTCACTGTGTCTACTGGTGGTGCCCCTGCTCCCATATTCGGAAATAATAAGATGCTTGCCTTGGAATTATGATCTGCCCACTCTGGTTCTTTCTCCCTGCCTCCTTCCACCAGTGCCTATTTACTTATCCATTGACTAGACTGGGAAACAAATATAAAAATGACCTAAGTCTGCACATCCCATTTCTTACTTTCTTGTACTTCATCTTTCATGGCTGAAGGCATCCTGAGCTGAAAAAATGAAAAGTTGACTAGGTTTATCAAAGATCTTTCTGGATCTCAGATTCCGTGGCTCTGGGCTTTGTGTTTCGGACAAGCAGGAGTGCTCGAATAATGGTAGCAGAGATAGGATTATGGTGGTAATATGTGAAGTCGGCAGCTCCAGCCTCTTTTCCACCCCTCATGCGCTCCACTGCTATGTCGAGTGACTAACTCCTAGCAGCAGCACCTACCTGATTCCCTGATTAGACAGGGCTTACAGTGAGCAGGAAGCTGTTCTGGTAAGAGAGGTGGGATCTAACCACCGAGATCAGCGGTTAGATCTGGTCCTCTCCTTCTAGGAGTAAGTGAGGTAGCGAAGTCCAAAGCTGTCATTTCCACAGATGGTGTTTTACGAAATCGCCGCAACAGAACAGTTTCATCAATTACAGCAAAAGAAGGAAGTAAAGTTCAAAGACATTAAATAGCTTGAATCGATCACACATTTTTAAATGGTGAAGCTGGAATTTATTTCCTTTTTGTCTAATTTCAGCAGGGATCTGCTAAGTCTCCTAAGGATAAACACACACAAGAAGGACCTAAGAACATTTACAAAGGCAACAAACCGATACACTGCAAAACCTGCTTGTTAAGGAAAATACTGAAGTTCAGTAACCTAATAGAACTCAAATTCAAGGTGTAGTTGATAAACCGTGTTGGTAGTCCAACACCCTCTCTATAAATTGTGCTTTGGAAACAGCGCATTCCAGTCTTTCTCCTTTCCGAAGGGATGAATGAATAATCTGTTCCTCACTCCACTTTTAAGTTCACGCCTCCGGACCTGCTGTTTTCTATACTGAGTGACAAGTGCCACCTGCTGGCCACACGATGAAGCATTTTCATTTTCACTGTGTCCCTCTTGACTGCTCAGCTAAGTGGCATATTACCTGAATAATTGTTATTGTTTTCTCACTAAACCTAAACAATAGTTTTAAAACCATAGAGTCGAATTACAAGTCAGTTTCTCTGCATTCAAGGAACTTTCCAGTCCTTAAGTTTGCCCTTTTCTCAGTTTGAACTCACAACTTAGATTCTCATCCACCTTCTATTGTGTGACAAGGATGACAGCATCATAGTTGTTGTGCACACGGCATCTAGTCATCTAGTTTTAGGTGCACTCGTTCAGGATGTGTGGCCCCACTGTAAATCCACCTAATGCCTCTAGTCATTATAAAACAGATCATAACCCAGTTCCCTGCCTAAAGCCTACTCTGTTACCCATTTGTCCAGAAGTACTGTTAATGGGTATTTATGCGTATAATCCCTGCTTGGGCAGTGTGTGCTGTGTCACTTACGTATCCTATAGGGCTTTCTGGGTTCATCTTTTCTGATTAATATTAATCTCTTATTCTACAGTCTAGGCTCTCTCGAATCTGCCACTGCTTGCCTTTCTGGCATTACAGTGGACCCTTGAACAACACAGGTTCAAACTGTGCTGGTCCACCTCTGTGGATTTTTTCCCCCGATACAGTACAGTATTGTAAATGTACACTGCCTTCCCTATGATGTTATTAATAACATTTTCTTTCCTCTAGCTCGCTTTATTGTAAGAATGCAGTATGTAATCCATCTACCATACAAAATAGGTGTTCATTGACTGTTTTGAGTAAGTCGTCTGGTTAACAATTGGCTATTAATGGTCAAGTTTTGGGGGAGTTAAAAGCGTATGCAGATTTTCAGCTCTGCAGGTGTTGAGGACCCAAGCCGTATGTTATTCAAAGGTCATCTGTAGTGTCTTCCTCTCTGTGGGAATCTCCCCCAGCCTCGTTTCCTAGGCTCCCTCTCCCTGCTGCTCTGAGTGCCTTTGTTTCTTCCCTTGTGTCTACAATGGCCTCTTTCTTCTCAGTCTTCAAGATCCAAAAATAATGTCATTCCTGCCTGAAGTTTTTTTTCTCATTCTCTACCTGTAAAAATTTCTTCTTTCTGGTTCTCTTTGTGCTGAATAGGTGTTTCTTAGAACATGTTTTACTCTTTACATGGTATGATAGTTACTTGTGTATCTGTTCTGTCTCCCATTTTAGACTGTTAACTTGTAGAAAGAAGGGGCTATTTTTATTCATCTTTCCGTTCTCCAAACTCCAAGGCCTGGACCTTTCACTTAATAAGCACTTACCAAACAGTGAATGCAGGATTGAAGGCATAATTTGATTTATGCAGAACTCCTCACGAGACAGGAACAAAAACAAATATTTTTCCTCTGATTGAATGGGTCGACTCTATAAAGGTTAGGCTTAACACCTTCTGCATATATTATTGGAGACCAAGTTGTTCTGACACTTGGTCAGAACAGGGTGCGGCATTGAGATGGGAGTAGAGAGACTATATTTGGATTTCATTTGTCATGTTCATGGTCTTTGCATCAAGTGCAGAGCTTGTATAAAATGTCGTGCCTGTTGAAAAGGGATTCCAGCAATAGCATTCTGTTCTTTCACAGTGCTCACATGGACATGAAAAAATGGGATGGTGTCATCTGACAGTTCCCACATTGGTTGTTTTAGCAGTAAATGCAGAGCAAAGGAGGCTTCCTGAACTTTTAGCTGTGTTTTTCAAATTGAGATGGCGTATCTGACTACAACTGTGTAATGAAGACTATGAATGCATTTTCCCATTTAGAATTTAATCTTTGAAATGTGTCGTTATTGTGCAGGATGCTGAGATTTCAAATCTGTGGAACTGCAGAGACAGATGCCTTGGAAAATATATTTATTCATCAAGAGTACTTTTCAGCCTCCTTACATAAACCGCCGTGATTGAAAATTTATGATACCTAAAGACTCTTGTCTAACAAGAAGCTATTATCTTCACCGTAGTTGAAGTATTTTACTTTATTACTCTTGCTACAAAGATCCCATTTCTCTGTCGTGATGCATTGTTCTTCCAAAAGGACTAATGCATATTGTACTCACACTCACGGGCCCCACGTTCACAGCACAGCAAATGAGACGTGAAGCGAGTGGCTCGTGTGGCACGAGTTTAGAGGTTCCTTGAGGGTAGATACCGGGTGTTGTTTTTCTCGGGTCCCTCCCACCTCCACACGTGGCTCAGTGTCGGGCACAGTAGGTGTCTTCCAGAAGATGCTCACCTTCCTGCCTGGAATTGCTCGTCCGAATTAGTTTCTGACTCAGCCTCTCCCGAGGACCTGACGTCGCACTCCCTGACAGAAGAGCACTGTTGAGGGCTCACTGAACAAACTACTGGCCCAGTACGAGAAGTTAGAGGCGCATCAGAAAAGCCCAGAACAGAAGCCCACGGGGAGCAGTGAGGTGTGAGGGGCCTGGGACAGTCCCTGTTCTTGGCTTCGTAAGTCACCCTGTTCTGCCCTGGAGCTTGGGACTGAGAAATTCCAGGCACTTCTGTCTGTTGCTAGGTTTCCCAAGCAGGCCCCAGGGCAGCTGCTGGGGGCCACTAGGAACGGCGGTCCGGAGGGAACTTGTTCTTCCTCCAGGAAAGACAGAAGCAGCTTTGACAGGGGCGGGCAGCCTTGCCACGTTACATCCCTCACTCTGCATATCAGTCGGCCACTCCTGTTCACATCCGCAGAGATGGAGAGAGAAGTTCAGGTGTGTTGTTGGAAACGATTTTCACTGGAGGGGATGCTAATTTGCGTTTCAGTGCAAGTACACCCAGTAGATCTCTGCCTTGTAATAATTCCTTGGACACCTGAACTGCCATGTACAACCAGATCTCAATTAGTGTGTGTGCTCTTTAGGGATGAGCGGAGGCTGCCTGGTACCCTGGAAGACCACAGGGCCTGTTCCCTGACCACTCAGCGGAAGGTACAGATATCTGGCTTCCTTCCAAAGTGGGCTGAGTCTCTGAGCCCGTGCCCCTGAGCACCAGCACTCCTGAGTCAGCCCCCCTTGAAGCTTGAATTCCACTTCTCATCTTGTTAGGCCTCATCTCCTCTCTTCCTCGGGACCCAACTTCATATTTTCAGTTCTGTCTAAGGAACTGTACTTCCTGATTGTTCTGGTTTTGAAGTCAAACCCCCTATCTTGTGCCTCTGGATTTAACATCATTAAGCCTTTGCCATCTGATTGTATTCTTGCTTTGAGTCTGGTTCCTTCCTCTGTCCTAACTCCTGTAGGCTTGAAGTTCAGATGTAATCTCTTTTCCACCTTGTCCTTGACCAGCTAGTGCTTTAACCCCTGCTCCTTTGGCTACTCTCACTGGCCCAGACCCAGCCTGACATAGGGCGGTCTCTTAACATACCTGGGGGCTCTCATCCAGACACAGAGAATTAACTGTTATTTGCCCATGACCTTTTCTTCTAATGGTCTAGAATCAGCCTTCCTCTATTCAGAGAACCCTCAAGGAG